>JBBMOC010000028.1:4737359-4890166 GCA_037975185.1 Centropyge bicolor
TATAAGGCGTTCGTTCAACTCTGGGGGGGGGGGGAATTTTTTTTATAAGGCGTTCGTTCATCTAAGTGGCGCCACTTTGATTGACAACTAGCCACTGACGGTCTAAAGGGCGTCACCCGGGCTAATTCTAGTCACTGAGTTTGGGAAAGAGATCGTCGTGGGGTTAGCCGGCTAGCAACGATATTTAGCATTTAACCTAGCTGGTTAGCCGTAGCTAGTTTGATTATTTCGAATAAAGCGGCTTTTTTCAGCCAATAGCGTTCATTCAGCCGGCCCATAGGACCCGCCTCAGCTCCGCCCTCGCTCCACCTCTTTGTCCATATTTGGAGTAACCGGAGGTAGGCTACCAAGATGGCTACGCACTACGATTTGCTTCACTTTTGCTCTTCAGAAACCTATGGGTGACGTCACGAACACTACGTCCATATTTTATACAGTCTATGCTTGTAGTCTTACAAGATGAAAAAGAAGTAACTTGAAATTCAAGATATTTAAGTACATGTAAAGGCCACCGGCGCTTTATATACAAGAATGCAAACACAATTTGGGAGAGAATATACTTGAAGCACAATTAAGTACGATACATCTGGCTAATTTTGCAGAGGTGTTATCAATGGGAGATCACATGTTTAATCAAAACCTACAGGATAAATCAATGTTTGTGCATCATTTACCTGTCATTAGAGCTGCAACACTTATGTCAATAAATCTATTAGATGATTGAAAGAAAACCAACTATTTTGATAATCGATTAATTGTTCAGTCATTGTTCAAGCAAAATGTCCATCATTTGCTGGTTTCAGAAAAAAGAAGCAAATTGAAGACATCGATTTGGGCTCTGGGAAACTGTGATGAACATTTTTCGCATCTAAATGATTAATTATGAAAATAATCAGAAGATTCATCGACACTGAAAATCATTGTTAGTTGCAGCTCTACCAATCAATGATCATCAAAAACATGATCATTTATATGAGCTAGAAATCCCTAATACATCACTCACTACAGAGAAACAAGGAAGTGATTTTGGACCAAGCTCAGGAAACCCCTTTTTAATGTTGCAAACCTTATTTCACAGACTGAATTTGTTTCTATGACAGACAGAGAACCGGGGACAAGAGAACAGAAGGAGAGAAACGAAGTACAAGAAGGTGGTTTAACAGAGATGTTTCTCAATTTACAATCAATTATGATGTCTTTTGTCAGGAGGAGTCTCTTTCATTCTCACCTCTTTTGTCCCTTTCCATTGATGGAAAGTATGTGTTTGTGCTTACAGAGACAAGGCAGGAAAAAAGAACTGACGGTAGGAAAAAAGAACAGGGAGAACAGAGCAGAGTTTGCCTTTACAGCGAGCCTGTTTAAGTTCCCCCCTCCTTTCCTTGGCAGAAAGGGAGTGTGAAAGAAAAAATAAAAGAGAAAAAAGAAAGAAAAAGAATAAGGGGAATAAGAGGGCCTGATTGGGTTTCTAACAAGTATTCAGGGGAGCAAAGTGTGCTTACATTGTTCCCCTCTCGCCCAGGGTAGGCTGTGAAAGAGAGCGACAACTTTGCTGCTCAATAGGAACAGAATGAAAGAATGAAAGAGAAAAGAGCGAGAGTGGGAGAACGTGAGAGCTGTATGAGAAGGACGAAGGGAGGGAGGCTCTCGGGCTGGGTTTTGTTTCAGGGTCGATGTTAGTCTTGACATGCGCTACAGTCTTTTTGACCTCAGTGTCATGATTTATTCTTTCTATATCTTCTCTTATAGCTTGACGAGCAAGGATCATGTCATACTGAGACACTGATGATCATGGAGGGAAGGCTTGTTTTTAGGTGTGTTTTCCTGTGGTGGTAGCCTTCAGTATGTGACCATTGCAGATAAAGGATAAGGATGGCAATTTTCTATATCTTTTTTATTGTCAACAAATGCCAAGAAAACAACGGAATCAGCAATGGCTTGGTCTGTCTCAGTACTTTGTCACTTCCCTGCCCCGTCTGTGGCACCTGTTGGCTCAGACTGAAAACATAACCCATTAACAACAATGGAGCTCTATGGCACAGAGTAATAAGATATATCAGTCTTTGTGTACATAGAAAATGTGGTTTGCATGTATAAGTGGCTTTATTTGTTGTAATGCATTAGCATAAAGCACAGCTTATTGCAATCAATTTGTTATCTTATTTGTGATTTTGCAAACATTCCTCATATCTTGATGTATAATCTTTAAAAAATATTATTATAATCCTAATAATTTTATCAGCCAGCGTGGTTAATAGCATTTGAAAGAGTCAGTCAATAGAATTGATCTTTTCAACACGGACTGATTAGAACAACATTTTTGTCCAATATCATGTATTTTTGGAAAATATCTAGTTTTCTCACTTTCCATCATCCAGGTGACAAAGCTTTTGGGCTGGACTAAATGTCACCGTCGTCTGCCCCGGGCCGCTGCTCCCTGCTCCCCTCTCAGTGACTGACAGCTATCTATCGTTGTCAATCATCAGCCCCCCCGCTCCTCGGCCCAACCCCTCACGGTTGTGCTCAGGGAGCTTTAGCCTGGTGCTTGGTGCTACACTATCAGATGGCATGACAAATGACTTCTCCTTGGCCTCATTACACACACACACACACACACACACACACACACACACACACACACACACACACGCACGCACGCACGCACGCACGCACGCACGCACGCACGCGCACACGCACGCACACAAAACAAACATGACGGAGGAGCAAGCGGTCCAAACACATAGCTTCAAATGCAGAGATGAACATGTGGACACACACACACACACACACACAATCATCCATATCCATTGATAATGGATCATTTCAAAGGCCGTAAATGTTCTAAATATTCACTTCTCTCCTTTTTTCCAACCCACCCCCCAATATTGATTGTCCTTATCTGTCATAATTCAGCACAGTCTGAGCTCATTGCAATCACTCTTCACAGATAGACTGTGAAAGGAGGAGGGGGCATGTCTATCAAGTGAGCATGAAAAGCAGAGATAGTTGTCGCTTCTATACATTTCCATTTCTGCCGTCCATTCAATAAATTCTATACATTCTAATAACTCCTTATGAAGCAACTCTGTTGCATTGTCTCTTTTCATCACTGTCTTTCATTCTGTTCTTCACACATTTTGATTTCCTCTCTCTTAACTGCTCTCTCTCTCATTTTCCTTTCTTAGGTCCTTTTTTTTCTTTGCTTGCTATTTGCAGTCCTTAACCTGCCACACTACGCTGCCCTAGCCTGAGCCTGGTGTCAGTGGTTTCTCCTTTCTTGCAAAGCAATATCAGGATCACCTTTCACTTGTTCAACACCTTCAGGGTGCTACATGAAACCACACGATGCATTACTCCCCCTTTTCTTTCGCCTGAACCCACTGACTTTCACAATCACAGTCACCTACAACACTGAGTGTGATTCATGTGCAGTTACTGTATATGGGACTGCTGGAAACATATAAACAGCTTCCATAGCGTGAAAGCACTCAGACATCACATCTCACATACAGCATACAGTTTACATGCAGATCTTATTGTTGCTGTTCATGGTAATCAATTGAAGAATCATTATAAAGTGGCACATACTGACAATGTCTGACTCATTAGAACCTATGAAAAAAGTAATCAATAACACTAATATTTGTTTTTATTTGATAAAGCAATAAGAATCAACCACTTCAGTAGTTGCCAACTTTCCAATTCAACAATATCTGAACTCTTTTCTTATCTCAGGTCTCTGCTCTTTACCTGGTATCAAATGTTGTCCTCGCTGACAAAGGTACACACTTTGACTCGGAGCCAAGTTAAGGTTGACAGTGATTGTCCAATAGAAAACAATTTCAGGTGATTGACCAATAAACATGACATGTAATGGTCTCCTCTATAATATGCGTAAATGCCAGTTGTGCTTGGTAAACAAGATTAACAAAGATGTGTTTCATACTTTTTGTAATACATTAAACACATTTTAAAGTGTGCAAATGTAGTACAAAGACATATTTTACACACTGAAACTGACATCCATATTTTCAGGAAATTGTCAGACTGTCAGGACAGTTGGATGCTTGTGGAAAAGGAAAATAAATGAGGGCCTGTACAACAGAACCAGAAGTAGACATACATTTATTAGCTAATATTCCCAATGTTGCTTAAATATGAATGTGCCCAGATTCTTGAGGGCTACATGAGCACCTGGGCAGTTAGCTGATATCTACCCATGTCTCCTCTGTTCACAGCAAAAGGAACAGCTCGCTTGGCCAAATATACATCAGCAGCTGGTGTAGATCTTCACAGAGAAGCTGGTCGCAGCGCGCTGGGTACCAGTGCTGCAGCTATTCACCAGGTATCACCTTCTACGGCATATTCCCTTATTACTTATATCTAGCCAATTTCTTCAGGGCTACTTGAGCACCTGGAGGGGGGTGAGGGGCAGTTAGCAGATATGGGATTGGGTCTCTCCCTCTTCCTCCACTGTGGTTATTGTCAACAGGGTAGCATTCATGCCTAACAGGGCCACCAGAGGTTATCGCTGAGCCAGAGTGTGTATGAGAAGAGGAAATCAAGCTGCAGGAACCCGACGCATATCGTTCTGATAGCCCTCGGGGCCAAAGAGGGGACAGGGCGTCTGTGTGTATATACGTGTAGGAGTGTGTAGCTGCAGAGTGAAAGGGAAAAACATCGGTGTGCATTTGTGTGTTTTGCAAGTGTGTATGGAAAAAAAGTAAATGTGCAGGCAAAGAGCCAGAGGGACAGTAGGAAAATGGGGATATGTGTGAGTGTTCACCTCCAGCTGTGAATGTGCAGATATGATGACACAGGGCAAGGAGGAAAATAGGTGTGAATGGGTTATTCAGTCGAGCTTTAGGAGTGAGTGCATAGTGTGTGTGTGGGTCTTAATGTTTTAGGAGAGGAGAGGAATAAAACCAAAGAGTCGGAGATACTCAAGCCAATATGGATAACAAATAGTACACACCAGTAAACACATGCATGCCTCCTCCTGCAGTCTTTTACACACAACAGTCTAATCAACTCAAGACAAATATGCTCTTATTATATGCACACTGACGTCAACACACACACAAAGCAGAGGCAGTTTGGTAAGCTCCCAGCAGGCAGCTGAGTTAAGATACCATCTCACCTCTGCCAGGTGACTAAGTTATGCATTGGGCACACATGGTCACGTACACACATCACAGCAGGGGGAACGTCTAAGGAACACTGTCATTGAAATGTTCTGGCTGTAGTGTGTATGTGTGATTGGGAGCACACGTATTTCCCTGCCTTCATGTGTGTTTCAACCATCCCCCATCAAACCATGAAACACACATGCACACTATATCCACGGATTAATGGCAGATCTCTAAATAAGGCCAAATGGAGATGTGGATGGGAGGGAGCTAAGTGGTGTGAAGGGCCCAGCGGTGGCTGCCTCTTACCTTTTTGTTGTTTTCTTTAATATCCTGAGGATTGAGCGACTTGTAGTCTCTGGAAGAACAGTGGGAAGGGCCAGAGAGGTAGGCAGAGGAAAAAAAAAAGAGAGAGAGAGAGAGAGAGAGAATGGGAGACAGAGAGAGATAGCAGAGAAAGAGTTGTGTTTAAATATGCATCACATGTAATGGCATTAGAACTGTAACATGCAATTTCATAGCAGTGCAATCAACAGAACTAATAGAGTGGAAAATATGTAAAAATAACACGCGGGAGTGCAAAGGCACACAAGCATATAAACACACACACGCACGCACACACACACACCAGACACACGTACACAGAGCACGGTTTTGATAAATTATCTTCAAGTCCGCTCTCTTGATGGGGCTGCAGGTTTTCCATATGTTCTACTTTTGAGTGTTAAATACATTAAATATTAAACATTTAAGGAATCTCACACACACATACACAGTTGACAAGGAATTTTAAGTACACATAAACACATATGAACAAGGAGATAAGTGATGGCAGCAAACATGGAACTCTGTATTCAAATATAAAAACAGATTGAGTCTGTATGTAGACTGACTGTCATCTTAATCAAACACACTAAAAGAAGCACAGTTTAACTGTGTGAAATAGGTTTACAAGAAGAGTCCTCGTCTAATGTGAACATACTATTAGATTTCTGTTTGACCTTCTTTAATCTTAGTCTTTTGTTTCTTCATTATTCACAATTGTTTGCAGATGCTGTTTCCCCCCCAAGTTTCCTTGCTGGTCTTAATACTGTGAGAGAAACATTTCCTCATTGTGTGTTTTGTGTGGTTCATACATTATGTCAGGTCTGAAGTGGTGCAGCAGGGCGCAGAAGGCCAGCCCATTTCTCCAGGAGGTGGTGAAGTTGGTGATCTTCACCCCGCGGTAGTTCTTGGTGACCTCGCGGCACCAGGCAAGCAGAGACTGGCTGGCGTTGGGCTTCCCTCCCAGAACCGGACTCGGGACGGGGCTGGGCTGCAGGCAGAGAGGAGGAGGAAGAGAAAAACATTTGGATATTACTCTTTACAATTTGAAGTGCATCGATGCAACATGCTGATACCCAAATATGAAGGACAATAAACATTAATACTGATTATTAAAAATGAATAATGGCAGTTAATTCCTGAAACAATCTAACATAAACCTTGATTTAAAGGTAGTTTTTGGTATAAGAGAATACTACAAACCCTGTGCACTTTGCATAAAAGTATTGAATAGTAGTAATGCTTATATTTTTAAGATTGACCGTATTGCTACTTCCTCCACATCTGAGCTCCCTTCATTATTTATTTCTTAGTAAAACATTTTACTTAGCAACCTCCACTCATCCAATTAGCTTGCTTTAGTGACACACAATGAGTCCACACATGCACGTATGCGGCAACACTCAAACACACACACCATAATGAAGGGTCACGCACAAATCAGCATATGACCGTGGATAATGTAAACATCTTATTAATTAGCTCTGCTTTTGAAGTCTTATCTGGGTCGAAAGCTTTCACCATTAGGAGCCTTTCCTCTCCCAGACTCAAAATCCCACAAATCCTTGGTGGCGTGGAGACACTGGTCTTCCTCTGACGGCCAGCAGAACCAATGCTTTTCTGATTATTCAGCTGGCTATTCACTAATCTGGTTATGGAGTGACAGATATGGGCTAATTCTCTCAGATCATTTTGGAGAGAAATGGCAAAAATGTCATTGAGATTTGATTAAATTCATTAGAGGTCGGAGATCAAAAAGACTATGAAATGTGTTCAAAATCCAAGTGTATATTACTATTGTATGACAGACAAAGACATTAACAGATGACTAATAAGACAGATTTGCTTAATTAAATGGCAATATTGGCAATATTCAAAAAGCTTAATTTAATTTTTAGAGGCTTTAATGTCAACACACAAAATAAGTATACAGAATTAAATTATTCTGTTTAGTTTATATGACTGAACACACTACCAGACACCAGTCAAGCTCTGTTGTTAGACTGTCATTTCTACACTATTTTGATTGTTTATTTTCTTGTACAATAACAGCATAGACGGCAACAGCAATATGCAAATTTCACCAGGTGATGTTTAATCTCAATGCATGGGATGGTTATGCAAATCAAACCTTTACTTAACCTTTGGTAGTGAGAAGTGAATGAAGACATGTTAGTTTTACACAACCTGCTATTGACCACCATAACGAGTTAACCCAGTTCTTAAAGACACACAGTGAAGGTCTGGAGAAAACACAGCTCACTACAATGTGAAGGCCTGAGTATTGTAACAAGACTTGTGGTGGCCAACCAACCCCCTCTGTTGGTGGCTTTCTGCTACTGCAAGAACAGGAGAGCCACAGAAGTGACAGGAGCCAAGGCAAATTTGTCATTACAAATTTGGGGAAACAGTATCATTAGGTGACGGTGTGCAGAAGTGAGCAAGTGTCTTAAAGAAGCCGTGACAACTTGCAGAAGGTTATTCAGGGCCAAAGGGAAGAAAAGAAGAAGAGACTCTGTTTCAGTTGGAAATTAAAAAAGTGATGGAAAAGACTGGCTCGATGACATTGCTCCAAAGACAGAAATGTGCTTAAGCTTAATGCTGAGACCACATGACTTAATTCCCAACCAAACCTAATTTTAAGACTGTCGGAACCAAAACTTAACATCATCTTGCTACGCTTTTAAGCCTGTGACAAGATTAAGCCTGTCATCCTTTAGGTTTCTTGTTGTCTGTGCTGTCGACAGATTTTAAGAAAGTAAAAAATGGTTTGTAATGTCAACAGTAATAAACAAAAACAGTGGCACTAAAGCAATATTAGTCAGTTAGCTGCAGTCTGTAAGCACCTGGATTTCTCTTACTCTTCTATTGTTGTAGTTTAACCTGTGACCGTGAGCCTGAAGGCTGCGAAGATGCCACAAGGGCTAAATCAGATGAAAGAGACTGGAGGCCATCTCTAATAGCAACTCCTAACCTTTGCACCAGTGTGTGTGTGTATGTGTGTGTGTGTGCGTGAGAGAGAGTCATGCAGGCCCCTACGGCTGTCTCAGTACAGGGAGACAGTAGCGGGAGCCTGAGGGGCGGACACTTGACATTTCCTGCTTTAAAAGAGGGCCTTAACCTTTCCCTACAGCTTCTCCAGACACGTTTTAGGCGGCCTCAACAATGCCTGCGTGCCACTCAAACAAATAGAAGGAAAAAAAGAAGAAGGAAAGAAAGAGATAAAAAGTCAGAAAGTCGATACAGATTATAACGCAGTCGCTATTACTGTATGTGGATAAGGAGTCAGTGGAATAGTTTTTTGACCCCATTTAATGACTTAAATTTACTTAACATATGACTAACCTGACGTAATGTGTGTATTCTGAATAAAGGCCCTACATTAAAAGATATCTCTACATTATTAGTTAATAAGCATGTAACACAATAAACTTGTTTCTCCAGTCGTCCCCTGCCTTTGCCACTGTTTTGGTGCGTCAGTGAAAGAGTGTGTGTTTGTGGTGATTGAGTGTGGTCTTCCTCCAGGCCTTCCCTTTCTCCTTTTTCAAGTGACGGTTGAAAGTAGCTGTCTAATTTGAGCGCTCTAATTACCTTGGATTAGAGACCAGGTGCTATTAAAGCAATTAGACACACAACACACTCCAGTGCCGCAGACCCTGCGCCCTAGCCGGCGGAAAACGCACGCACACACAAAAATACACACCTGTGTGACACCACCAGTAAAAAAAAAACAACAACATACATTAGCCAGTGGGATACACAGACTTTAGGGCTCACTCATACACACCCACCCACTTATCAACATACAGGTGCCAATAAAAGACAAACACATATAAATAAACATGCACCATTATTTGCACTTTACAAAGGTTAAAACCTCTCAAACAGACTGAGTCAAGCTAATCAACTTCAGGTGCTTTGAAAAATCCTCTGTTAAACCAAGCGAATGTATCATTTCAGAAATACATGTGCATCAACGAGAGCGACTCTTCTCTTCCAACATGGAGTTCATCCGACGACAGCGGCGCAACTAGCAGTGACCCCACGTTCATCACAACCCAACCCGATGTAATTTTCTCAATCGGCAGCCCCAACCGTTCCATTACGGCTGTTTCCAGATAAAGGTTTACAAATGCATCTACGCACTCCAGCTTTCATATCCATCAAATATTGAACAAATACCATATCTTCTTTTACAGGAACTGGCTGCATTTCCTTAAGACACAAACACGGGAGCAGTGAAATTTTCATGAGGAGCAGAAATGCACCCTGACTTATCAAACAGTTTGCTGTCTTGCCTAAAGGAAGGTGTGCACATATATGTATTTGTGTGTGTGTGTGTTTGTCTTTTATCTGTCTGTGTGAATGTCACTGGATGTGTGTGCGTAACACTGACACAGCCATGTAGCTAGCTCGGCTCGAGGGTAGGATTAGCGGAGAGCATTGCCTCGGCCCACAAACATTCCATATTAAAAAATGAAAAGGCAACCTTCATTACTATCAGTGGCACATAACCTCCCCTCTTCCTCCTCCTCTGCTACTATTATACAGAGCCCTAACAGGCTGGGCGAAAAATACAAGCCACTGACAAGAGATTCCATTATTCCTGATGCCTCAGTGTCAACAACATACATCCGACGGGGCAAAGAAAGAGAAAAAAACGGAAGAAGGGAAAAGGATGTGAGAGAGAAAGAAGGGGGGTTAAGCTCACTACAATGCCTGAATGACAAGATAGGAGGAAACCTGGGAATGGAAGCATCCAGGTTCCTGTTGGTGCTGGTGTCAGGAGGAGGATTTTTGGTGTCAGCAATGTGATTTTAGGACAGTGGGATGTGATTCCAGATCATGGGTAAAGCGGATGAACCACGATATGGAAAATTAGAAAATAGTCGATTCTGAGTCTTAAGCAAAAGAACAATTCAGTAGCGAGGTTGGAAATTGTTGCTATTAGATTCAGGAAATATGTCGTTATCTACTGTAGCGTATGAGGGCAGAGGTAATTTAAAACACCTCTCAGAGCAACTTAACAAACATCCACTGACTTACTGTGAGATGAACAGTACTATAACAGTAAATCCCTGTTTACCAACACTACACATGGTGAAGATCGCACAGGGAACACAGGTGAAATTTAAAAAATTCAAAGATGTTTCACACTATTGGAAAGTTACTTTGCAGCATAGATTGCAGTACAAACAATTCTAAAAATTGTGACCTTACTGATTTCTTAAACAAGTTTTAGGAAAGGCCTTGCTGGGTTTTATATGCATCTCATATCGAAACTCATTCATCAGAAACGACGATAATAATTTCAATCTCTGATGTGAAAATCTGAGCAACAGTCTGCTACTGATGGCCTAAAAGAAGATGAACAAATGCAAACAAAGTCACAGAAATTAGACAATTAATTGACTAAAGAGTATGGAGGTCATTAAAAATGGCCTTTCAGAGTCATAAAAAAGATACAAGTGAAAAGCTTTAAGTGGCAGCTTTGTCTCTCCCTCTGGGGCATGACGCTTCAATGGAAACTTAACTGGCCTCAACCCAATGACATAAACCCACGACTCTGTGGAAAGAAAAGAGCTTCCGTGTCTTTCCAATCTCACTTTCATGGCTTCAAAGCAGTGTCAGAGAGTGTCAGATTTGAGGAGGTGTTGAATCTCATACTCTTTAAAACTTGTAATCCGCTCAAGGAGCCTACGGCAAAAAAAAAAAAAGAAAAAAAAAAAGTCCATGCACAACACACACACACACACACACACTGCACAAGCACACATAAACACACAGACTCACTTCAAATGACAACAGGGTTTACAGTGTAAAGGCACACATATACTGTATATGCATACACACTCAAATTGTAATGTACTGATGCTGAACAGCATGCACACACGCACACATACAAAGCCACACTGACTTGAAAGCAGACATCTATAAATATGGATAGACACTGTTTAGAAAAGGTGGGCAAACACACAGTAACACTCAGCTCTTATCCAAGATGTAGACACACTTGAAAAACATTAATACCTGTTCACATTTAAGAGGATGAAGGTTAGTGCACTTGAGTGGTCTGTCCATCCTGCTACTGAAAGCGCTCATCTGATTGGCTGTGCTCCAACTATCAACATGCTCAATTATTTAATTGCACGTTCAATCAAAACAAGCAATTTGTTTAATCTGGGCTTTCTATGTCCGACGTCCTCACATTAGAGAAAGACAGAGCGAAAAACAGAGTGATCGCCTCGCATCATCTTACCCATGAAATTATGCTCCGTATTTCAAACGCTACCTGCATGAGAGCAGAGGGGAGGGAAGTCCAATCAAAAGTTCAATTATGTAAATGGAGATGTGGAGTGGATGGAACAATAGGGAAAGGGGAGGGGGGGACAAAAGGCTGGAGCAGGAGAGGGGAGCGAATGTAGCGTGAAAAATAATACACATTAACATTAAAAGGAAATATCGCATTACTGTTGTAATCACACCGAGGAGGGGCCCCTTCCAGAGAGAGTCGTGAGAGAAAGTGTGTGTGCATGTATGTGTGACTGTGCATGTAGACGCCGTTTAGTTTAGGCTTCATTTTATGTGTGAACAGGTGGGGACAGGGTGATAACCCTTTACACCTGAGAGCTCGCAGGGAGGCTGAAAATATGACAGACTGATCCTGCTACTCTTTAGCAAGGCACTCAGCTGCAATGCCAGACAATATTGGACTGTTTGTTTAACACATTTTTAACAAGCTTTGTGTAAATATCACAAAGTAGGAAAATATGTAAATACATTCATCATGATGGTGATGGGGGGCTGCTCGTGATTCACTCACAAGCAGATATGCTTCCCATCTAGCAGTGAACCTGCAGGCCAAGACAGAGGGCCTTTCGGCGGTTGGCTACTGAGATGTAAAATGCAAAAATCAGGAAAAGCGGTTTCCTTTTCCAGGACCATTTTGCTTCCAAGGCCTATTCTGCTCCAAAGGCATAACCATGCAAAGCAGCAAAAAAAAAAAAGCCAAACAGGAGAGTACAGGGAAGGCTTTGAAATTGAAATAAAAACCATTCAGTGAAAAAAAAACCCATCATGAAATAACACAGTTTGGAGGAGGCAGCAGACAAACGAGTGACTGTGCCAGCTTGCAGTGTGCCCACCCGCCTGCTTGCTCGCCTAACGTGTAACACAGGGGCATAATGCGGTGTAAGCGCTGGCTTTAGCTTGTCATGGAAACGGCAGTAGCATTACCCACACTCACGCCTCTGCAAATTAGCTTTGGCTGGGGGGGAAAAAAAAGACACGCAGGGTGGGTAGGTTTGGGATTGAGTGTGTGTATCTGTGTGTGCGGTAAAGGGGTGGGGTGGTGGGGGTTGATGGTATGGAAGCTGGGATCCAGTTAGGAACAAAACAAGACAACATCACTGACATCACTGATGGTACTGATGCTGAGTCCATCTCCATCTTTTACTTCCTCTCAGTTTCACAGATCCAGCAGAACCCAAGATTACAAACTCCTTCTGGTCCAGTCCCTTCTGCATCTCATCCACTACTCAGAACACAAGGTCTCAAACACCTTTTGTCACTGATTTTAAAGTCAATTTTGTCCACTTGCCTCTTTGTAAACCCTCCTATTTTAAGGCGACATCAGAGAGAGTGTATATTGTTGTGTCACACTCTACCTAACTTGTATTCATATACAGAAATAACCAAGTTTTCATGCGTTTACTTGATTGGTTGGTTGGAGTGAATCTGCTGCATGTTGTGATGTTACATACTACTGGCCTAGTAACTAACTTCCCTTGAAAGCATGAATATCCAACTTTAATATCTATATTATAAAACTCGGAAAAAGAATCTGAAGGCCATCAATGTCTTCGCTCCTCCACCTCCTCATCCTCCTCTGATAAATAAATAAGCTTTGGGAGAAGGAAGAGAACGGGGGAGGGGGTGGGGCTTATAAATCTATAACGTATTAATCTCCTTTAACTGCCATGTTCAACAAACAAATTAGTGGTGCAATGGATTCAGAGATCAGCCGTGCCGATAACGCCGCCATTTATCAATTAATCTAAGCCTGGGCAGGGAAAACTCATTAAGGAGGCCACTTTAGGAATTATGTTCCGCAGGTAAAGAGGCTGACTGCATGTGTGTATGTGCATATGAGGTGTGTGTGTGTGTGCGGAGGGGGGGGTCTTGACACAACAGTTGTGCACCCCCCCACTACAGACTGCCATTGTCCAGCGCAGCGTGGGCTCCAAAGTGATGAGAGGGGTGATAGCACAGCCAATTAAAATGAACATAATTACAAAGTCACCCCTTTGACTCCTGATCAGAATACACATGCATCAACACACACATACTGAATGAGGACGGGTGTGGTGGGGGAAATGCCACACACAGGCAGAGAAAAAGAGGGAGGAGGATGACAAGAACATCCAGGAGGAGTTGAAGGAGGTATCGATAAAGAAAGTAAAGAGACAGAGACGGAAAAGAACGTGTGAATAACTATGAGGCACTAGTTCATGGTTTATCATTGATGCTTTAAAGTAGGTTCTAACATTTAGCAGAAAATACATTTTCTAATTTTCTATTTTTTGGCATGTGGTGTTTAGTGTTTCAACAAGCTAATGTCAGTTCGCGTAGGCTGACAGGAATTCAGTCATCAGACTTTGAGATATTTTGTAATCCACTTAATTCTTGAAAAATGGAAAATTTGACTTATTGATGGTACAAGATGAAAGTTAGGGAATTGCCAAAGAAATTTTCCTGAATCTCAATTTTTTAACTGTGCTCTGGACCAACAGAATGAGCCGTTTGCCAGCTTAGGTTTAAATACCAACAAATACAATACAAAACTGAGTTATGTGTTTTGCTGTTTAAGTGAATCAAAATCAGTGTTACAGCAGAATAACCTTGAATTCCAAGTAGAAGCTAACACATATTAGCTACTAACTGAGGTCACAATTGATGCATTCCAACAAAAAGACCCAAGAAGAAGACAGTTATGAGACTGCAAACCTGATGTATGTATGTTCTGATCATATCATGATCAATGGACTGCACGATCAAATCTTGTTGAGGTCAACTGAGCTCCAATGAGAGTGCTCAATTGAAAGCTAAGGGAATGATCCCACTCAGTGATCAGTAAGTTAAGCACTGGAAATGCCACTTAGTATTTCCTATAGCACATAAGAGCACACACCTGCATACCATAACAGTCCAAAAGAGGGGGTGCTGGAGGGCTTTATACAGAGGCAATTAAAGCCTTATCATTTCTACACTCGCTCTCCTTTCCTCAAACACAGACACATGAGTGCACGTGTGTGTGCACAGACACACACTCTTAAACACGCGCACACGATTTGAAAGACAAATCACTCAGACTAATTCATAAGGTACTTCTAAGGTCCTTTTTAAATTATGGAGAACGGTTGGTTTAATTCAATTAAAACGTAGCAGGGGCCACTTAAGGATGACGGGAGTAAGGCAAGGCATGACTAAGTGGGCGCGGTTTTCAAGAATGTGCGGGGGGTCTTAGACCTTCTGGGGGTTGAAGGAGTTTTCAAGTGCATGGACGTCTATCTCCTCACCCGAAGCCCCCTTAAACCTCACCCCAAAACCCTGGATCCTTCTGGGTTTAAGCCCACACACACCTGGAGGACTGGGGCAGATTAAGTCCAGATTAAGATAAAGTTACCCCTTCTTCGGCCGCTATGTCATTCAAACCCCTGGCCTCTATGACCACTGGATAGAAGGACACACAAGACCAAAAGGTTTGGTTCATTCACATATGCACACACACACTCACCGGCACGCACACACAAAGGACTTTCTGGTCATCCTCATAAGCCCTATTAGTCTGCTATAGAGCCTCTCATAGCAGACATCAATCATGGAGGGATTAGTCAATTCCCTCTCTAAATGAGTGGCAAGGGAAACTTCCCTTCAACTCTAAAGCAGGTCTCTCTCTTTCAGAGATTACACAGCGATTTGTTTTCATTTTGTTCCATCTTCATCGTTTTCTGTTTGACTTGCTTTTCATTTCTCTCCCTCTTGCTCTGCGTCTCCCTCGTTCTCTCCTGCTTGCAGCTTGTGAGGTAATCCTTGGCAGATAAAACTAAGGAGGACTTACCAAAGGCAGATTACAAGCGGCGCTTTGCGGAAGGCCCTTTTACACCAGTCGGCGCGGGTATTGAGGAGAGTGAGCTCTTCGCAGTGCTTAACTTGTGAACTCGACATGCACCCAACAGAGGAAGAGGTGGAAAAATGATAGCCGCATTACAGTAACTGGATCAAAATATATCCCTCACAATACACACAAGATCTCGCATTAGTACACACAACAAACATGCTCTGGCTTTCATGACATCTGTATATAAAAGTGAATGTTGAACAGTCCCTGAACACATATTGAGATTAGATTGATATCTATTCAGTTAACATGACTGAACACATGAATGTCTGTCCTGTGAGACATTGTGTATCAAGTCAGAATTCCTGTCTTTCTCAAGAGGAGCTAGAGAGAAACAGGGCTCAAACTTTTTATCCCAGAGTTCATTGATACAAAGACTCGGGTATCATTTGGCATAAGTCCAGATCATATCCACAACAGGCAACCCTAAAACTGACCTTTACACAATCTGACCCAGAACATTACCTTATCTAAACATTCCCTTACACTTTTTCAACTTCTGGGAAGGGATTCAAACAGTTGAGGCTGTTCAGTAGTCAGTAATGTCTTATAGCTTTCTGCCTAACTTGATGACAGCGATGCCCTGCAGCGTGTAGCAACAACAGGAAGCCCAATGATCGACCCTAAACTGCATGACAGAAGAAACTGGGTCTCCTCTCTCCCACAAGATCCAATGACAGACCACTTAGAAACTGCAAATAAGAGTTGGGGAGGGGTCCACACTGGGAAAAGGCAGACATTGAGAAGTACTGACTTAGCCTTACGCCTCTCAAGGATTATTCTCCTAATATTACACAGCTTATGGAAAGGCCAATGTGGCCAAGGGGAGCCGCGGAGTCTTCAATGTCTTGGTCTCAGAAATGGACCACTTTGACTGTTTCCCTGTTAATATTGATTGCAGGTTCTGGAATTTAAGAGACACAGCTCTCTTCTGATGCTTTACTTTAACCTAACTATATACAGCAGCTATCAAAATGACACTGGAAATTCTACTAAACCTATTGGAACATGTCTGATGTTTGATATTAATTTTTTAACTTTTTATTCATCTTTGATTGAACAAGATGTTGTTTAGTGTTTTCTGATCTCCACTGAACTAGGAGGAAAAAGCAAAAACGATCAAGTAAATTTAGTAATTTACCCTAATTGATAACTATCTTTTTACTGAACACTCTTTACTTTATAAAACATGATTATGAGTAACAAATAACACTCATACTAGTAAAAGCAATAGTACCTGCAGAATAGAATTTAGAAGTCCTGCTCTAGCACAGGACACACATCATTCTCAAATTTCAAATACTGAAAAACATTATAAGAAAGGTCCATATATACGTATTTAACCACTGTAGAAAAGCATTATGCCATAAGCCTTACTTTCTTTACGTCCTACATCTGAGAGTCTTTGTTAAAGGTATGTCAAAGTTATCAGAGAAGATGGGATAACTTTGGACCGGATATAATGATAACGAGACGAGAGACCTTGGAACGGGCAAAGATCAGAAGACCAGAGATGACTGTCCTTGTCTCTTGGGCTCCCCTCTGTCCTCCAAAAACATCCCTCAGTCGTTACGTCAACCTCAGTAACACTTCACTGTGCGGATGTGGTCCTCTCCTGCCGCGAACCCCGGTGAAAGCTAATTAAGAAATATCGCAGCCTTCTGCGAACTCAATTAAATAATGTTAATTTATTCTAATTTCAATTTGGAGGTAGTCTGAACTGAAGGAGGGGCTGTGAAAACAAAGTCTGGGAGAGGAAGGAGAGCTCTGGCCTCTGCCTCCCCCCGGCACAGGAGCTCTCACAACCTGCAAAACTCTATTTAATTTGAACCCTTTGATTAACATAAGTAATCACACAAGCCCTTCAACTGAAGGGGAGAAAGAAAACATACCTCTAGTGTTGGTTCACTTTCTCACCTCTGGAAAGAAGGAATGTGGTGAAGAAGAGAGGGAAATAGAGGGAAAATGGGTAAAGACACTATATTAAATTATGGTTAAGACTATAATTTTTTACCCATTTCATACAATTTCTACTATGAGACGCATGTGGAACAAGAGCAAAGAATTAGCCAAAGAAAAGCTTAAAAATATGGTGCAGAATACCAAAATATATATTTTTAAAAGTCTTGCAAGCTCAAAATACATGAATCTATTTTGTAATAACCTCTATTTTAAAAAAGCAATCAACAGTTTGGGATGTAAATGTATTGTCAGACCAATTAAGGGCCAGCAACTTGAAGTTGAGGCGCCTTACTCTTTCTAAGATTCTTTGAGTAAATATTAGGATAATATAGAACTTTTTGGTTTAAACTTTTGCCCACAGACATATGCCAGTTTCCAACTTTTCTTTATATGAAAATAAGGCAAATAATTCATGAAGCGGAAACTTGATGAAAATCCAAAGATCAGAGCATCTAAGTGTAGAGCGGCCTGACTATGGAATAGAGATGGAGATGAAACAAAAGGAGGAGCAGGGGATCACTGAATTACTGGGAGGGGTGAAATCAGCCCCAGGGAAAAGAGATGGACTGAATCAGACCAGACAGAGCTCACAACCCGCCCAACAGGAACTCCCTCTGTTCATTTACATTAATCCCACAGACGTTTCCATCCTTCCAGCTCCTTCACAGATGCTGAACTTAAACTTGACGTCTTTGAGGATCTATATCTCCCAGACAGGACAATGGGCAGACAGATTGGCATGAGAGACATGAAGCGTCTAATGACAGACTGAAGTGCCACTTTCACCAACCTGAAGACAGATCCTCAGATCCTGACAAAAAAAGCTAAAATTACCTAACATACTGTTTGTATATTCAAAGACGAAAGGTGTTTTTTTGAATGCTCAATGGTGGCAATGGTTTAAGAAGCTCACTTGTGAGTCAAGGTAAAGACATGTATTACCTTCTCTTTGAACCACCAGGACCAGAGAGTGAACTACAGAAGCCACTTAACCTTCACTTCCTCTGGTTGGGCTGCTGACTGTGAAATGCTGCCGTCGTACTAGGAAAGTCTGAGTCCAGTATTCTGAGTGTGTATTATGGCAACAATAAAAAAGTACAGATGCTCAGCATAACTCATTGTGAAAGTTGCCCTCTGAGCCAGACACCACTGTGTGAAACATCAGGATATGAGCTCATGCTGGGACTGACTGCCACCCAGTATGTCAGGTGGGAGCCAACAAGAAAACAAGAAACAGGTAAACAAGTGCCTCAGGCCTCAGACATTACATTCATTGTATGTGCTCTACAATATCTGCTGGGTTCTGCAAGGACTGACAGTCTGTGGCATCATGGAGAAGAAACTTTTGGAACCTCCGTAGATGCTGCACAATGTACATCTACATTCACTGATCCTGCATGCTAAATGTAAATTTGCTAAGCACCGTGGTCACAGGTCCCCGACGAATGGTCTCAAGAAAGAAAAACCCCAACAACTGGTAAACCACATGTTTCAATAGATGCATTGGAGTTGTGCAGTATTGGCATCTTCCTCTGTCCATAAATTGCCAGTGTTGAACGTTTGTTCCACTGGCAAAAATCCAGAGCTCTGAGCTCTTGTTAGAGCTTCATGTAAATCCAATCCATACGTGTAATATCTGTGTATAGAGTAAGTGGGTGCACACCATATGTCCTGTAGATGTGCTGATTTTTCACAGGCTGGCATTGAAGTGGGTGGTTTTAATGCAATAACAAGGAGGATAAAATTACATCTAAGACAAAGTTGAATGTTAAATCTCCCCAAATGAATTAAATTGCGACAAGGACAAGAAAGTTTTAGCACATAATAAATAGGTATTTTAGTGTCTCACATATAATTTGACTTTTGATGATCTATATACTCTTTCCCACATCCTCGTTCTCCACTGCCGTCCTCGTCTTAACTTGAGAGAAACTCTTGGCATCTTTCTTGCTTCAGCTAATTTCTATCATTACATTTTAAATATCAGTAATAATATTATTGGAGCACTCTGACCCCTTAAGCGCTTAACTATTTTTTGGGTGTAAACATGGTGATCAAGCAGTTAAAGCTTGTTCAACAGCAGCACTTACGTTACCTTTGCACTGAATAAATGTGTAAAATGTAAATGGGATACCAGGCATGCTAATCTCTTTTGGTTAGCAAAGACAAGATTTCGTTTAACAAAATGCGTATGAGACATTTCATATCCTTCAGGGCAGGTTGTAAATGAATAACTGAATATGGCGTCTTTCAATATATCACTTTCTATTCACATAGTGAGATTAGACCTAGATGTCTGCATGTGTGTTTATCTTGGTCCTACACACGAACTGCCCACATGAATAGCTGGTAGAAATAAATATCTACACCTTGAAACACCTTATATGAGAGAGGTAGAGGTTAGCTGTGTTTTGGGGGAAGGTTATAATTGCCCCAGTACATACCCACTGAATGGAGCCTAAGGCATACTGGGAACTATAAGAACAGATACATACATGCATGCGAGCACAAGCACACATCTACACTCTGTACACGTCCATAGTGTGATGATGTGTTGGTTTCGTCTTGGCCTCTCATAGTGGGAATGTCTCCTCTTAATCCTCTCTGACTTCATACATTCAAAGGTCATCTCACAGCCTACACATGGCTGAGGCATGTGTGTGTGTGTGTGTGTGTGTCATACTGCTTGGTGTGAATAGAAAGAGAAACCTATTCACACTAGCTGTATATGTCAACAAACCCTGTAGGCCTATCCTTGTTTACTGTGAACATCCTATCTCCCTTTCTAGTATTCCCTGGCCATCTTCCTCTTCTTCCCCCCACTGTTCTCCTTTCCTCTACCCTTCGCTATCTTCCACCTATTCTCCTTCACTGCACCCCCTCCTTTTCAGTCCTCACCCACAATTCAGTCTTTGCATCCCTCCCTCCCTCTGTCCCAAGCTCCAGAGGCAGGGGCATCTCTTGGCGAAGTGTGGCCCACCACAGGCCACTGGCTTTGGGTAATTAAAGTGGTTTAGGCCCCCTCACCCACGGTCACAGGCAACTGCAGCTGGGTGATAAAGGCACTGTGCCATAATTACATGGACGGCCAGCATCACCGCCCAGCTACACTAAAACAGTCAGCTAGCCAGCTGCATGGGGAGGAGGGACTTGTGTGTGTCTGTGTGTGCATAAGTAACTGTATAGAGTGTGTTTGCATGTGTGTGTGTTTGTGTGTGTGTGCATAGGGGGTCAACACCCCCTTGTGATCGCTCTGCTGTAGTTAAGCCCCCTGTGTTTAAGCCCCACATAGGCTCATTGAGCCCCCCACGCACACACACACACACACACACACACACATTTTTAACCCCCACCCATCCCCACACTCCCAGCCAATCATTCCCCACCAGTGGTCTGACTCCTGCCGTGAGTGTGTGTGACCATCAGCCATTTAATTAGACCCAGCCATGATTTACCTAATTTAAATAAATAAATAAACATACGAAAACACCCCAATAAACAAATACCTATATTCAAATGAGGAGCTAGGGAGTTTCATGAGCATAAAGAATGGGGCAGAAGATGGGATTGTGCAGGCGGAAAAAAGCTAATGTAAGGACCACTGGATGTGGACACACAAGCACAAACACACACAGATACACACACAAGTACAAAATGCTTCAAGTCACTCACTTATAATAACACATGCTACAAAGAATGAGTCAGAATGAAGAACAGTAAGTAGACTACTGCCTAGAGGGTTCATGTTAGACTGTCTGTTTTACTGTCTAAATAAAATAATATGACATTTATTGTATTTGGCAAACTAATGAAAACTTTGGTTATCTGACAAACAAACATTTAGTTAAAATCTAACTTGAAAACGATAATCCTTCATTGTACATCTTTGTGATAGTGGATTCGCTAAGAAGCAGTGCTCAAATTACACAGTGGATTTCAGAGAATTTCTTTTAGGGAAACTGAGCCCCCCTGGATTTTCTAAATACTGCTAAGAAGCAACATGCAATACTCACATTACACAATACATTTTACCTTTGTGAATTTCCCCACTGTGGGTAAAGGTGTATCTTATCTTGTCAGGCATTCAACTCTGACCATTACTCTGACCAAGTATCACTGCCAAAAAGGACTATTTATCTGACTATCTTTTATACCTACTGACATGAATCTATGGCATCAAGTACAGATAAAGGATCAACTGACAAAACCAGCATCAGATGTATGCTTATATTATTGTACTTATATTTTGATCAGATGGCTTCTGATATAAATCATAATTTTGACTATTGAAGACTTTTATTTTATCGTGTTTAGTCAACATTTAAGATATGCCTTGTTCTTTAATGAGGAGGGTTTTTTTTAATACTTGCTTGGGGAAAACAAGTGAAAAAGTTCCAACCTATTAGTCATTAAGCACAAGACTACAACTGCCTGCTGACACTTAATGAACATTTACAACGTTTGATTTTTGTGTTGCCACAAACATCTTTGTGCTTCTCATGGGGCTCATGTTTGTTACATTTGAGTGAAGCCTGGTTACCTTGGGGGAAGAGGAGGCCAGCTCTCTCCCCATCACTGCTGCGACTGGGCTGGGCCCGACTGGCTGGGCTCGCTCCCTGTCAGGGACAGAGCTGGGTTGGGGAGCTGGTGGACTGGGGCCGAGGCCAGAGCAGGAGCTTGGGGGAAGGGGAGCCCTCCTCTTCTGGCTGCTGCCCACATCCAGGGAGGGGCCGCTAGCAGGGGGCCGCGTAGGGCTCGATGTCCTTGGCTCGTAGAACGGGTTGGATCTGAGAGTGGAAGGAAAGGACAGGTGACAGACAAGAGAAAGACAAAAAGATGTCATGTTAAAAAATGCATTCTGTGTAAGTTCTATGCACTTTCTTCTAATAATGGGCAAAGACAGAGATATTAAGATTTATATGACCTTTTCACTTAAAGGCCAACAGTGTTTGTCAACAAGTTGTCAAACCTAAACTGTCAACATCACAGGAAACAACAAAAACTATCACAGGTTTTAATTAAATCAAAGTACATAAGAAAACATCAAAAAATGCAGCACATAATTAGGCACACAAGAAACATTGTAGATCTCTATTTGGCAGAATGTCTGCCTACAAAACATTAAACATGGCTCCAACTGCTCATTGTTTAGTTAAACATAAGGAAATTGCTAAATGGAAATGAGAGAGTTTAGTGCAATACAATGAACAACACACACAAGTGGTACGGTAATAGAAGATGCAGGTGCACTGAGGTCAGGTCTGCGTGACCTCATATCCTCACTGACCAAGGTGGACTACTGACAGACAGACGGGCAGCACACACACACGCAGGCACTCTAACACACATACCAGAGCGTTATCAATATACAGGCATGCTTGTGGCACTGAAAGCAGGGGCACGGCCTTGAGACATTCACTCAACATGCAACAAGCAATCCTAAACAAACAAGAGAATTGGATGGAGAGGGTGGGGGTGAGAGCGAGAGTGAGAAAGAAAAAAGCTGATTGACTAGGTATCTGTCTGAAAGAGAAGGTTAGAGGTACTCAGTGTCCGTCTAACCAAAGAGCGATACGGAGAGGGGGAAAAAAGAAGGGAAGTGAAGAAAAGAAAAGCAGGCAGGCCTATAGAGCAGCTTTAACAGACCAGCACTGGCTAAAAGACATGTGAAAGGACTCCAGTCAAAACACTGCGCTGCCCTCTTGAACTTTCTATTCTGCAGAGAACTGCTCCTGGTGTAAGAGACGGAGCAAAAGAAACATGCCAGTCAATAACCTGTCTGTCTTTAGAGAGCCGAGAGGACTAAACATATGGCTATCTGTGTGACAGCTTCACTCAACAGCCAAAACCTACAAGTTTACATTTACAATTTAGGCACGACCACATTGCAGAGGTCACACACAATCAGAGAAACAGTCTGCAGTGTCTAGGACGACAGAAGGATCCCTACAGAACAAATCTTTGTCCAATGTCAGTGTGAAAACTTGCCAAGGTGGTAACAAATGTCCTCTTTTTGACTGCATGGTTTCTTTTACTATAAAGCCGTACATGTGCAAAGTAAGTGGCAAAGTATAAAGCCAATGACTTAAAATGTTTTTGCTAAAGTAACTGGGAACTTAACTGGTGGCACTGATATACTGAAGTGATGTAAAACAAGAGAGGGAAAGAGGGAAGGAATAAATAAAGGCAGGATGATAGAGGAAGGAAGTGAAATAAAAATGAGCAGAGTCTGGGGAGGAAGTTAAGGAGGATGGCAAGGAGGAAAGGTATGGGGCAACAAGTTGATAGGGGAGAGGGAAGGAGGGAGGGAAAGGAGGGAGACAAGGTTAAAGAATGCAGTGAAACAACAGGGCCCTTGTTCCTGTTGAAAGAGCTGCCTCGTCACTCTGCCATGATTGGGGGGGGGCTGACAAGTACCCTTCTATAAGGAGGGGTCTTATACGACTTGGCCTGCCAACAGTAACCAAGCTGGGCAGCCTGGATCCTGCCAGACTGCTTCTAGTATGGGATACTCATGCACACAGAAACCATGTCAGCGGGCTATTTTGCTCAACAGTTTAGGAAAGTGTGTTTATCTAAATCCCTCTAGCAAACAATACAGCAGAGACTTCTCTACTCTGACAAACAAAAAGGTTAAATACATAAAGAAAAGGGGCTTCAGGTATCCTCTTATTGTACCAATGCAAGAGTGAGAGTGCAACTAACTTAATGGCACACTCATCCAAATTTCATAATTTCCAATTACTGCTTCATCAAATACAAACAAGTCTGTTATTGTCATCTGAAAAATACTACACCTAAAAAACGTATCAGTAACCAAGGACCAAACAGTCCTGATATCCACCATGTCAGGGTTCATTATAATGTCATGTCACCATTTCCTTGATCAGCTGATTGAAAATATTAAAAGATGAAGAAATGGAACATAGATGAAACTGAATCTTACTCATCAAGCTCCTCATCCTCGTTGTGAGCAGTGTCGGCGTACAAGTACTTGCTCATGTCAACAGGCCGCACTCCTTTCCTCTGCCTGGGCTTTGGGGGTTCTGGGTCAGGCTGGAGGTCCATGTCCTGTTCGGGCTCATCGAAGGGGTTCCCCGGGGGTGTTTGTGTCCCGGTTTCTTCTGGCTCATCGAAGGGATTTGTGGATTCATGGTCATAGAAGGAATCATCACCAACCCGCTGCCGTAAGACCGGTTGGGCAGGGGGCTCTGTTTGACAGAGAGGAGAGAGCTCTGATTACATATACAACACATTGACTTAACAGTATCTTATTTATGTGACAAGAGGTTCGGTAGCTTGATACCCACTAGGTTGGAGAGCCGGGCAGCAGAGGGGGGTCAAAATAAATGGGACTGTAGTCCTGGTAACCAGCTAAGCAATATGGACATACCTGCCTTCTTGTATTGCTTTTTAAACTACCTCATAAAAATGGCTGTCCCACAAGTCAACCAGTGGCTTCCCAAAGGATTGTTTTATTAGTTTAATTTCAGTCCTGTTTGCCTCCTATTAGATGTCTACATTTATCTAGATAAGATGTAAAACCAATAAAGGTATGTTAAGTTTCAAAACTGGTTTAATAAGATAAGGAAGTTACACAAAAGATATTTCTAAAAACATGCACAAGAAAGCAAAATGCCAGACTCATTCAGACAATAATGTTCAGATTAAAGGTAACTTAAACAAGCAAACAAGCATCAAAGTGGGAGCTTCATGTGTGTGGGAGCATGCCACTCAAAAACAAATAATCCATACGAAGGCACCTGTCTACTCAGGTGGTCAGACATAAATATTGGTTTAGCTGTCTGACTGAATGCATTGAATCCTACCTGCTAGTTTCACATGACTACACATATTCAAGGTATGTGCACATCCAAAACAACATGCATCACCTGTCATTCTGATGACTCTCCCCAAAATAAGCACTTTAACTTTTATCATCTCATAATAAAATCAAATCTTTAAACCAGCCAAAGTTACTGACAATATCCATCCAATATTTGTTGTCACATGCTGACATCCTTACCTTCCTCATCAGGATCACCAAACGGGTTGAGGTGGTTTGGATGAAGGTCGTCATCTGGGTCATCGAAGGGGTTGGTGCCCATGGCAGGAGGCACTTCCTGATCCTCGTCTTCCAGGAAGTTCAACTTGTTGATCAGCTCTGTTGCCACAAAGTGCAGCACAAAGTCATATACATGACAACAATGATGAAGCAGAGTGACAACTAGAGTCAAAAATAACAGCTACAGAACAAAACATTTTCCAAAATGAAATGAATACAAACATTCACAAACCCAAATGTACCAATATCTGCACTTTGGAGTGAACCATGAGCATAGAGAACATTCAGTCTTGTATAGTATTCCCTCTTGCTGGGGAGCGCTGCCTAAACTTCTCTGTGCTCCTCTTCCACCTCAGCTCCACTTCAATGCATGTACAGCAGGGGCATTCTGGGAAAATTTGTGTGGTATGGAGGGTTACTGTGGGAGACAGTGAAGGCAGTATGGAGTTGCTATGGAGAGCCGAGCTGGAAAGGCTGAGAACTGTCCACTTTATCTTCATCATCCTCACCGTAGCTCAATCGCATGCTGCCAGGGTGTGGGTCCGCTTGAAAAGAGCGTAAATGTGTTGTGAGGTAGATGCCAAGAAGTGCTGCTGAGCGCCGTGTGAGAATCTGAGCAAAGAGAAAAAGTGCTGTGTGTATGTGAGTCCCTTGGTCTATATGTAGGGTGGCTATGTGAAGTGGTGGTAGCTGATAAGAGGTGCAGCACTTTTCCTTGCCTCTTACTGACAACATTCATGAGCCATTTTAGGCAAGTGCACATGTGCATGGGTGTGTATTAATGTCTGTGTGTGCTAGTATGTAGTAGGGTTGAAGTGGTATACTATGGTATGAAAAGTGATGGTTATCATGTACATTTACTCATCTACAATATTGAATTCTACCGCATTAGTGATAAAAGACAATAGGACTTAATATTTTGTAAATTCATAATAAAAGCATTAAAAAGCATGATATTTTCTGAGATTCTTCTGTGAAAATCGCAACCTTAGTCTGTAGCATATTTTGTGACTGTTCACTATCCAGGCAGAAGAGGGGGGTTGTGAATAGAGTAACTTGAGAATCTAAGAAATCCAAATAAGCTCACTTGTTTTCCAGTCACTGGACACACGAAAAAAAGGGACCTGGGACCTGTGTAAAATGTCAGGGTCCGACGTTGAAATGAATTTATTTATTTTACTGAACTCTTTGCCTTTCACAGTTCATAATTTGAGACCCTAGAGTAATGTTAGTGTTACCACAACCCCAGCTCCACTGCATATAACTTATCAATGGATTATTTTGTCTAAAGCATCTCACCAGCTTGAGGCCCATTTAAGATCCAATACACAGTTCAACTGAAAACAATACACACTTGATTCCAATTTGAATACAAAGCAGCAACTTTTCACTTCCAGAAAAGTCCATTCGGACACCAATTACCTGGTTTGGTTCACTACCAATTGCAGTAAAAGAATGGGGAAGGCCACACTGTCAAAAAACAAAGAATAGGAACCAAAAGGATGAACACCAACTGATGTGTTCACAACACCGTGTACAGCACATCACCACATGGGCCGAGATTAATTGTGGACCACAACACGATCACAATATCAATGTAAAGGAGGATCAGGGGATAGGAGATTTGAACCAAAGAGAGAGAGAGTGTAACAAAAAGAAAAGGATGGAATAAGAAAAATAAATATGGAAAGAAATGGTGGTGATGAATAGTAGTGTAGAGGAGACACAATGTTCACAAGACGATAAAAAAAAAAGAGTCTGGAACACGGGGTGAGAGGGGTGAAAGAAAGGTGAAAAAAGACCTTGGGAGGAAGCGGCAGGCTTAGCGGTTGCTTTGCGTGCTCGCTTAAGGACACCATCATCATCATCATCATCATCCCCATGTAAGCAGCTGAGGGCATTCAACTGGTTTACTATCTCTGTAAACGACAGGGCCATACAGGAAGGGAGGAAGGAAGAATAGCAGTGAACAAGGCAAAATAACACAACCCAGAGAATATCCACACACACACACAGACACACACTCTCTATTTAATAAACACATATATAAACACATATAGAGTTGGAAAGAGTACTTATATTTCAAAGTGCAGATCTTGCTTTGTGTTTGCAGTATTACTATTACTGTTAAACTAGTTAGCTTGGTTGTGTAAATGTTGTATTGTATTGTTGTATTGTGTCTTGAAAAGGTGTATTAACTTCAAAGTGTGTACAAACCAACAGGTAAAATCTTTCCATATTTTTTCATACAGTAGCTGAGGTTTCTAGTTGGTTACCTTGGTTGGTTGCACAGCAGAACATTTAACACTCATACACAACTGAGAAATACATAAATACTCAAATACACAACAATACACTGAAAATATATTCATGGAGATGTAGAATACATCTTTTTAGGTATAATATATTCTCTTTTCATTATTTACATAATGCATGTAAAAGGTAAAGAGAGAACATATGTTTTGCAGGGTATGCATTGGTTAGCCTAGTGTTAGTATTGCTGGCGTAGTTTGCTGGCTTGTTGGATAAGTAGTATCCAGGGGAGGACTATGATCGTGGGGAGTTTTGGCAGCTTGGCCAGGCCTTTGATTCAGAGACACACGCTAGTGAAGCATGGCTGTAGGCGCTCAATGCATATACATATAAATAAGACAAAGAGGAGGGAAGGGAAAAGAAAGAAGAGAAAGCATGAAGCTTCACATGGAGAGATTGCGCTTTGAAAAGTTGGATTAAGCAAAGCAGGAAGCAGCAGGGCCCATACATTAGACCACAGAATGAATCCTCAACATGTACGTATGGGAGGCTAGATGACTAGTCCACCAACACAGGAAGAAAGCAAGGAACAAGGGGTGATGGGGATAGAAGGGAAGGTAAGCCAAAGCAACAGAAGATAACCTAAAGCTGTAAACACTGTAAATGAAACTCATGAATTTACAGATTTGCTCTTCTTATGTATGCAAGCACACACCCACACTGACAGAAGCAGAAACTTAGCAGAAACAAAATCAAGAAAGAAGCAAAGTTGATGCCCCAATGAAGCCTTGGTCCTGGTTATTCTGGTCTGGGTGATTATTCAAGAGGATCGAGATTATATCCACACGGAGTCAGTTTGGGAAGATGGCAAAATTTACATGGAGATTTTGAGCTTTTTACTGGTCGAGTTATTTGTTAGCTGCCAAAACAGCTGCTGTAACAGACTGACTTACCGTAACAGTACTTTGACTGACAGCACAGGAGAAAGCGATGACTGAGAAGTGTGGCTACTGATCAGTAGTTAGAATACGACCACGTCATTATCCAATTCAAACTCTGACTCCAGCAAAGGAGGAATGTCTTTGATCAACTTCAGCTAATGAATCTCTGATCTTACAAAAACAGACATCTATCAGCTGTTAAAGAAATAAAAAGTGTTTTGCATCTGTTTTCACCTGTGATCTTTGCAGCCTTCTCCTCCTGGTTAACTCTGTTCTCCTCATCTTCTTCATTCTCCTCCTCAAAGTCGTCCAGGTTGCCGATGTCAGCCTGCTTCATGCTCATCAGGCTGGCCAGGCTTTGCATGTCCTCATCACTGTACAATAAAAAAAAAAAAACATAATTCACACACATACACACAACGCAAGCAGAAACTCATATTCATAGGTAGAAACAGCAGTCAAAGCAGATATAATGTAAATTTCATAGTTTAAAAGGTCCACTCCTCAGAGACGGAACCACACTGGGCTGTACATTGTAATGATGATGACACACTCTAAACAGATTAATAACTACAGAGGAGAGAGAAAAGACATGATGCATAGATTGATGAATGACTGACTGAAAATGCATCAGCACTGTATTTTTAATGTGCCTGAAGAAAGATGACGGAGAAACACCCACAATTTAACCCATAGCTCAAATAGCTAGATTGCCTATAGGAATGTTCATAGCTCTCCATCCTTCACCACTCATCTGTTTCTTCATTTCAAATCTCTACATTTTACTGTCACAATCACCTCAGACTTCCTGCTCAGCCTCTCCTCTGTCACTTATTCCCATCCACCCTCTCATTCTTACCCCACCACTTTACTCACAGATGCATCAACTTCGACAGCATTCCTTGCATTTCATGTAGTCTTGTGTACTCCCTCTCAGTCCCTCGATAGCACCGCTCCATCAATATCAATGTATTCTCCGCTCTCTTCTTTGTGTTTGGTGTTTCCCAGGCCCAGAGGCTCATTTGAACTGGTGTGATTGAGTTTGTTTGTGTGGTTGACATCATTCCCCGAAGGGTTAACAAGGGTTACGCGCCATCGACCCGCCATCCGCGCCACAACAAAGGCCTTGTTGCTTTGCTATCGTTCAGCATGTGTGTGTGTGCCTGTCTTTAAATGAAAGTTGCTACTATCAAATTAGAATGAATAACAAACGGCGAACAGTGTGGTTGAGAGTGTCCTCAAATGAAAGTTGGTGGTATCAAAGAGGAATATGTGAGAATGAGAAGCTGCAGACACCGTGTGAGTGGCAGTCTGTGTGTTTCTGTAAATTAAACTTTGTGCAATCAAAGAGCGTAAGAGTGAATAACAAACATGTGTATATTTTTGTGTATACATGTATTATGTGTATTATAAGGGTAGACAATCAGTAGAACGATACATATACCCAGACAGATTAGCTTACAGAATCCTTACAGAGCTAAAGACATCATGTCTGGTGAATTCTAAAAGATTTGCACTCTAAACTTTAATATTAGTATTTTTCAAATGAGTAATTTACAGTAGCTGCTGTTGGAGCAAGCTTATGTAATGAGGCACGAGGAAAACTCTTCCAAAAACAGATTAATTGCATTACACTGACTAAATAACACTGACTAGCACAACTGAGTAGAGCTCAAATTAAAAAAGCTAACAAAAATGCAACGTTTTGAGCATCATTTTGTTTTTCTTTTGTTATTCAAATCCGGTGCCAAGAATCTGAACCAGGATTTGTTAAGAACTGTAATCATTAAAGAAAGTACAAATCAAGGTTTTAATTATTAAAATTTGAATGATAGTAGGTGTTATGTGAGAAGAACTATACTTACGTGGCCTTTCCCTCACGGAGGAAGATGCAGGAGAGGGAGAACTGCAGCGTGGCCGACACCACCTTCTTTGACAAGGGCTTAAACTTGAGTTTGACATCTGTCTGTGTGGGCATTGGACTGGCATACTGTTTCATGTTTATACTGCTGGTGGCCAAGGCCTTCCTCCGCCCTGATGGAGACTCCTGGAGAGGGATAGAAAGATGCAGCACAGTCAGGTAAATAAAGGCCCAGATTACTCAACTGACAGTGCAGAGATCAAATGGAAAACAAAGTGAAAAGGCAGCAGAGGAGGGATTTTTGTTGATCATTTTAAATCCTCTTTGGGGAACAAGTATTTAAGGTTCAGTAAAGTCAATTAAATTGAACACAAAGGTGAAGCAGAAAAAATCGTTTCATCATTACTAATGACTAGTGATTGTGACATCCAGATATCACTGGCAAATTCAGAACAAGCTCAAATCTGAGCCCTCCTGCATTCCTCATTGTGAATTCAGTTGTGAAATCCTTCCTGGTATTTCCTATCAAAGGTCCATGCTGAAGCCATTTTTGCTGTACTTCTTTTCAGAGATGTGCTCTGGGCCAGGGGCTAGCAGTCAAATTGGAATTTGGGAATATGCCACAGACCAGGTGATAAGAGTTGTAGAATCAGTGTGTGTGTGTGTGGGTGTGTGCGTGAGCTGCTCACCAGAGGACAGTGTGTGAAAAATAAGAACTGCCGGATAGCCTTGTCACTGAACTGCTCGATATGGAAACTAAACAGTTGGGGACGTTCCAGCCTTTTGTCTGCCCCCCTCCTTCCAACAAAAACTGATGGGTTTTGTCTGCTGCAAGTCTGGCTATGGAAGCACCACGCTGTCAGTGAACAGCAGACTGATTCACCTCCTTGCTGTGTTGATACCACTGACATACCATTTCTCTCTTCTCTGTTTTGCCTCCTCTGTTTTTACAGATTCTGTGTTTTTGATGGGAAACTACCACATTTTCCTGGTCAACTGAGATGTGTTCATTTGCATTACGTGACTGATGTTAGAACTAAATCCAACGTAAGGATCAGACACTGGTGCACAGGCCATGTGGAATGAAAGCAGCAGGCAGCGGTAACACACATGCTCTCTCTTTCAATCTGTCCAACTTCACTTGCTCTCCCTGTTTTGTCTCTATTTCACTGCATGGATTTCTAAAAACAGCATATATAACTGTAGACACACCTACACACACGCACACACACAAGTTATTATACCACAGATATATAAATACCTTCTTGTCTCAGCTGTGAATCGAGCCCCGAGGATTCATCCTCTCATGCGCACAATGCCAAACAAAGCGGAGCAGCTAGCTCTCTTTCACACAACACCAGTTTGAGAGCACATATACATATACACATACACTCTGGCGTGTTCGGTAGATAAAGCGATACAAGCTCTTTACATTGCCTGTTTCCTGATGTCTTCACACACAAAAACACACGCACGCACACACTTCTCAGAGGCTTTGGCTCTGTGGGGAAAACTCAATCTCAGCCTTATCGCTGAGGACCGCAGGGTATTCATTCAAACACACACACACACACACACACACACACACAGTTAGTATCACTACAGAGTAAAGGGTAAAGCAATTGGTAATATAGTGAGAAACTATGTAGGCTTCAAATAGGGACAAGAAATCTGTGGGCCAGCCAACATATACCAACAACAGTGACTTCAAATCTCTCTGTTCATAATCATTAAACCTTAATGACAAGTCTGCAACATTCAAACCAGGAATACATTTCACTTATTGTGGTGGAAAATAGTAAGGCAGAAAATGCCTTTTTCCTTTTCCTCCCATTACTGAGTTTTGCTGTGTTGCACATGTACAACAGCATCTCTGTATTTGCTAATGTTATCTGTTTTTGTCAGTGCTTTTCTAAATACTGCATATGCTTGGTGAACATTTTTTTTCCTAACTTGCTCACACATTGGGCTGTTTTCTCCTCCACAGGAGTAAAAAAAAATACAGGAGTCAGCACCACACTGATTCTTCCATCAATATGAGGCCTTAAATACAATCAGTAGATTAGCTGATTGAGTAACTGACTCATTCAAAGTCTCTCTGCAGTGCTGGCTTTCAGTCTTTTTAGAGGGCGTCAGAGGCTGAAGAGCTCAAGCCGTTGGCATGTGCGAGTAATAAGGTCAATGAAAGGTTGATAGTGTGAAGCCCAGACCTGCTGAGAAAGTCTGTTCTCTTCCCTCACTCATGAGCTACTTTCTAAGTGCATTTGGACAAGACATAAAATCTAAAATTGCTTTGGCAAAGATCAGAAATTATCCCTCTGTTTCTCTCCTGCCTTTCCTCCTACCATCATCCCACCACACACCTCATCAAACCCTCCTATCATTCCATCTCTCTCCATCTTTCCCACCTGGCTCCTTGCTCACACCAATAATTAAATAAAATACTACAGAAGAAACCGACTGACTAGTGAGGCCACTTGACATTTCGTGCTGACATTTGAGCCTTGTCGCTTTGGCTGGGGAACATAATGACATATCATCGCGCCACCAACAACCCCAACTTGTCCAAAGAACAGCCCATCAGGAGAAGAGGAAGATGGGGAAAAGAACTCTCCCTCTCCACCTCTTATCTCTCTGCAGATTACACCCTGGCTATTATACTAAGCTAATAGCGCATGTAGATGCGTTATGAATGAATTTGACAAATGCACCAAACACTTAAGAAGAGGGGATTTAGCAAAAAGGAGGATGAGGAGGAAAAGGGGGAGAGGGGTCTTGAAAAATAGGAAATACTTAAGGATATGCAAATACCCCGGCACAAGAATGGAATAACCGTTTCAACAGATTTGAGTAGGGACAGCAGACAATGGAAATCTGCTCCATTTCCCTGGATGCTGCTTGTCAATCAATGTGTGTGTGCATGTGAGTGTGTGTGTGTGTTTGAGAGAAGGTGAGGGGGGGGTGGCTGGGATTAGGGTGACTGGGAGGTTGTGACAATGTGTAAAATGAAAGGGAAGGACAATACGGAAGTTTAATTTATTACAAAGAGGATACGACTATCAATATGCTCTCTCTTTCTGAGCCCAGAGAATGACTAAATACCTGTGTGTGTGTGTGTGTGTGTGTGTAGGGTTCACAGCAAGAAAGAGAGAAAAAAGGGCAGGAAAAGAGAGAGAGAGGATAGAAAGGAGGGAGGGGTGATGGCTGTATGCTGCCCCCTAGTTGTATCTCTGCACAACTGCAGAGGATCATTGAAGACCAAGTGTTAGCTCTGACTTACAGCTTTGTGCTACATCACACAAACCAGGCCACAAGTGACAAAACACATGGCAAGCACTATACATAAGAGCAATCATACCTGAAACCTGCCTACAGTTATTCTGCACTGCCTAATTAATTTCATAAGTGACGACAAATGACTTTCATTCCATAAGGGAGTGTTTGTGTTAGAGTACCAGTCCTGCCCCTCTCCCCTGGCGCCAGCTGGCCCCAGATTGATCCACAGATGCTCCCCTGGTGGGGGGGCAGGGGTCAGGGCAGGAGGGGTGCCCGGGGGTCCTGCTGAATCTCTCTGCCCCAAAATGCCAATGGGACGGGCCGGAGGAAGGAGGCGTAGGGATCCTTTTGTCACTGAGAGATGGATTAATTAGCCTGAGTGCTAAAAGAACCTGGCTTCTTTGTACAGACCTGGTCTGACACACACACACACACACACACACACACACACACACACACACACACACAATGTCCAAAAAGAAAAAAGTGCACAAACACGCACGTGCGGCAATCAGCTAATGGCTTTTTAACACAGGTCACCAGTCAATTGGTTTCTAATTTTAACACACATGGTCGATGTTTCACATTGATCCATAGACTACCTCTTCTACTAAAAATTCATATATAACATTATCTATTCCTAGACTGACCATTTTCCAAAATTTCTGGTGCAATTGATACCCAAGACTGGAAAATGTACAGATATTAACATGTCAATTTTAACTTTGACTCTTTAGGACAACTTTCTTGTTCTGCTCCGACCATTGTTGGCTGTATGTGCAGTATGGTAGAACAGATTTGTCAGTAACTGAAGGGAGTGTGACAATGTTTAGTATGTTGTTGAGGAAGATAGGGAATAAAAATATGTCTCTGGTATCACAATGATGATGATAAGTGATGAATCACTGGTTCCACATCAAGCAGATGATTATCTGACTTAAGCCTGCTGCCACAAAACAAAACAATGCTAAACTGGAGGAAAGGGACAACTCGAGGTCAGTTACACTCAGACTACAATAATACTGTACATCCGAAAAGTCACATATTTGATGTTGAATTTTGCAAAGAATTATTACACCAAGGCAGTTTATGGTAATCAGCAGCAATATTCTTTATGGCCATATTCGACTGTTTTTGTTCTCCTCTTCTAATGAAATGTGTTCATTTTAAAGCAATGTGAAACAAAGCTCAACCTCAAAGAGGACAATATAGGGACTACAAATATTCCGCACATAAATGTACACAGGCCTTTATAATTTGCATTCACACTGTTCAGAAAAAATAAAAGCCAAACTCAATTTAGCCTATAGAATAACCCTGAGGTAGCACCGATTAGCCCTCTGCCCCAACGCCCGAAATCAGCTGGCTCTGGTTGAATTCAGCAGTCAGCAGATTGAACGTGAGGGTGGGGGGTGGAGGGGTGGGCACAGTGCTATTCCTCTCGCCTCAAGGTCACAGTTATTGGAAATGGAGACATCCAATGTGCTCACATCTCTCTTTGAATCCGCACACAATGGAGTGATTCCTCTGTGTCAATTTGGCCTCCCCTGATAACTGATAAGGCAGGCCTTTTTACATACCACCTATGAATACCGCACTATAGGCGTTATAGACACACACACATACACACACTCAGATTAAGACCAATTTATTCATCTGCTACTATTATATGTGAGGATTTATTTTTTTCCCCAAGCAGTGTGTATGTGTGTGTATTTTTAAAGGCAACAATGGATATAAAAGGCATGCAATACTATCACTGCGGTTATGTGAATTACAATAACAATGGTCTTAATAATGGAATGAACTGTGCAAATGTGCAGTCACATGGACACACACACACACACACACACACATACTCTCTCCCTCACACACACAAGCAGAAAAAAGGACCACAGGATTTCTCCTCTCTAGAACCACATTGTGTATCAGATTTAACGCAAACCCGCAAAATGGAAACGTCTTTCGCTGACCACCTTCTAGTCCCAGGGGGCGCAAACAACAATAAACAACACGGCTGACAAACAGTCGAGGGAAAGCGAGAGAGGGAAGTGAGTGAAGAGAGCGAGAGAAGAGCGATTAGTCACAACAAGAGCAGGATTAGGCTTGTTTTAAAGGAAAGGACGGCAGATTACAGCACAGTGAGTGCCGTAGTTTTGGCTGAATATGGTTTAGGATGACACTGAGCTCCAGACATCCTTTTTGTACAACACTAAGAAACTGGATATGGGACAGACTGGCGCGCGACTGCTGCCAGGTACAAGAACGATCAGTACGGTACAAGTACAGGAGACAAGGAGCAGACTCATTGGTGACAAACAAAACAACCACTGTGCAACAACAACTGGATGAAGACTCCAAATTCCATGAAGGCTTAATGATAGCACCTACCAGTATACAAGCTCAAGAGTAGCCATTTTGTGGCTGAGCCTGACCTCTGGCCTAATTGTGAAGAGGGTCACATGAATGCATTTTGAGTTTTTCTTTGATCAAAAGTGTTGTATACTTATATCAAAATGTAGATTTATGAAGGAACACATTTTCAAATGAATGAATTTGGTGGACATAAAACATGTAACATGGCCACCTTGCAATAGACAGGAAAGTTATTTGCTAAAATGAACTACTGAAAAAGAAGTGGGAAATTGCAATCCCTTCTATTTTGCTTCATGGCATCACATTGTAAAACTTGTGGATTTGATTTATTTCAACTAATTTCTTAACAGTCTCTTGCGCCTGAGGCCAATATTCTTTGTTTGCCAGGCAGGACACTCACACATATTGATAATCAGTCAGCAAAGAAACTGTGTGTTTGTGTGTAAAGGAGAGGGAGGGGTTAGAGAGAGAGAGTGAGAGAAAGAGAGACAGAGAGAGAGAGAGAGAGAGAGAGAGAGAGCAAGGCAAAGACTGAAAGAGAGAGAGGAATGCCTTTAATGCAGGGTTGCCTCTGATGGCAGCAGATGAAAGGAGGAGAGTCACAAACCAACCAGCCCTTAAAAGGTCTAATCCTAACTGGGAGAGGAGACTGTTTTATTGGGGACTAATCTCTTGCTAGCTTCCGACACCAAGCCAAGCGCACACACATATACACTAAAGAACAGCAATATTCCAGAGGTTCAACAACATTAATGAAACCTTCAGATATAAAAGCTATCATCTCGACACCGAACAGCCTGAGCACAAGTCGCTCCAACCACAAAATAATCATCTGGCTTCCTGCAATACTCTGTGACCTTCCCAACGAGGTCACACTTGAATTAGGTGTATGTTTAGGTCATTACTATGAGCTCTGTTTGAACATATATTTCTGACATGTTGTACAGATACACCTGACACACACTTGATACTGAATATACTGCTGCAGAACACTGGACATTTAGATTAAATCACATTTTAAAACTGGGACAGGGAGTGCGAGAAAAGCAAGATAGAACCAAGTGAACACATATCTAAATCAATAAATTGACCCTTAAAAGCAATTTTGCAGCTTGGACATGAAGCAACTTGACATCATAAAACCTTTTTAGGATGAGATCGAAGCAATAAAGTAAACTGTAAACTTTAAACTCTGGGGCTCCAACAACCAATTTTAGTAATTTGTTAGTTTGTTTTTGGATTAATCAGAGAATAAAATGGCGCAAAAAGTGAAAGAGCTCAAGATGTCTTAATTTCTTTGACCGACAGTTACATAAAACAAGAAAAGCAGCAAATCCTAAATATTGAGAGGATGGAACCAGCAAATGTTTAGCATCTTTGTTCAATAATGAAAAATAATTAACTGATCACACAACTGCTGTCAATAATTTTGCTGTGGATCAACTAATCAACTTTGTAATTTACTTTTCTAATTAGTCTGCGTCATAATTCATAACCAGAGAAAATGCTTAGATGGACACCAAGCTAGTATCTCATATCCTCTCTTTCTCCCTTCATTTCTGTCCATCTCTCTCCCCCTGCCTCCCTCTCTCTCTCTCTCTCTCTCGTCTTATCAGTGTGTCCAGGGTGCCCTCCTCTCTTCGACTCTACGGGTCTTTCTTTTGGGTGGCCCTCAGTGCCCCCCACACACACTCAGACCCAGAGCATGCACTTCAGACAGGGGGCTAATGGGAAAATAAATTACCAGCAGGCAAAAGCCCTGGCTCTGCACTTCTGCTGGAGAGAGAGAAAGGGACACGGGGGGTTTGGGAAAGAAGGGGGGTGGTCAAGAAATGGAAGGAGAGAAGGGTAGAGAAGATGAAAATGAAAGACAGAGAGGTGGATAGGAAGGCGACTGAAAGAAAGAAAAGTAGAGAGAAGGGGAAAGATGGAGAAAATGAGGCAGAGCGGGTGGTGGAGAAAGAAAGACAGAGCCAGGAAGGGGAGGGAGGGGGAGAGAGAGAGAGATAGATAGGTCGACAGGATTATAGCAGGAGTTCATCCCTGGTCTATGAAGTGCCTGCTCATCACTTTTCCAACCATTTCACCATCTCTGGCCATCATAGAGGCCTAAAATGGCCAATAACATCACCACACACACAGCCACTGAGCCAATACCCCCAGCTACTGTATCTGGGATTGATTACTCTGCCCTGCATGAAGCAGCATTTCAGATATCAGGACGGCAGATTCACCATGGTGGCGGAGGTGTGTGTGTGTGCATGTACTGCAAAATTTGTGTCCACATGTATAAAGTTGGACAGATCTGAGTGCATGACAGACATCGGAATCACTCTGTGTGTCTGTGTGTGTGTGTGTGGCGGTGTTAGTAGGATAGTTGACCACCCAAGTTTTTGCCTGATTTTATAGTGCACACATCTATACTAGGATACATAACAAATAAGGCAGAACTGAAACAAAATTTGTTTGAATTTGTCAGTTTTTGACTGTTTACACTGACTTTACCCACTAAAGTCTCATTTAAGTATATGTTTTAATTTCGAGATGGGACAAAGTATTGTGACGACTGTAAGGCGAAACTCCTCCCATCTCGTTTCAGCATCACTACCAGATAACAGAGGAGAGGATGCTAAGAAGTGTCTGGTTGATAAAACTCCCAATAAGATCTCAGACTGGAACTTTTATATTTCAGAGATATCAAATGATGATTTCCAGGTAAAGACAACACTGGGATTTTGAACCAGAATCTCCACATCCACTGCATTCTCACTTTAAGGATCTGCTCGTTTTAGCTGTTTTAGGCAGGCTGCTGAGATCTGACAGAGCTATGATAGGGCCCTAATCCAGAGCAAAGCTGATTTGCGTAAGGGGGAGAGAGGGGGGTTAAGATGGCCTGTGACAAGAAACAATTGCCCCAAGTGAGAGTCTGCCTCTCTCCCACCCTGCTCCATGACAAAGGTGTACTCTCCATGCTAAGTGACAAATCTGGGGAGACAAAGAGCATTAGCAGGGTGATGCTCTGCTTCAGTGCCTCTGATTGTGGCCAACTCAAAGAGAATCTAATATGGATTTTAAAAAGAGGAGAGGGAGAGATTAGAATGAAAGAGAAACAATGAACACCTTCTACCAAGGGGGAATTAGTGGAGGGATTGGATAAGGAGCTGGTGCGCCTTAGTGTGTGTGTGTGTATGTGTGTGCATGGGTGAGCGCTTGTTCTTTTAAATTCCTTTTCTGCAAAAGAACAAAAGGGTTCCCCAATTCTGTTTATGTGCATTTACATGTGAGACACATGTGTGGATGTGGCGTTTATTATCTTTTTTTGTAGTGACTTGAATGATGAAGCAGGAGAATAACCTTTAATGTTCAGATTCATAGATGCATCATAACTAACAAGCATTAAAGGGGGACAAAGGTCACCACACTACCTCCCACAGGCATTCTTCAGTCAGCTGATGAGACATTTGAGAAAAGAGGCGCTAAATACAAATATTGCAGATTTTGAGTTTATCTGTAATAATGTTATTCATTACATCACCTTTGCTTAAAGAAAATTTACAAGCAACTTTTGACAAGTGACACACCTGATATGAGTGTGAATATGTCCTTCGTCACATCTACTCAACACCCATTGGTGTATGTCTTCATTGCCTTCATTGCAAGTCACCTCTAATTCCTGACCCCGTCCTCGCTGGGTGCGGTACTCCAAATAGGCTACAGATTTATATCCCAAACAGAGACAGAGACATGTTTGGGGATCAGTCTAACTGTCAGTGGCTGGCTTAGCACTGGCATCAGAGCACATCACAAGACCCTATTCATTGCCACTTAGCAGAACAGTCGCCTCAGTTTGCCAGTGTGTGTGTGTGTGTGTGTGAGAGAGTTCACACCCTAAAATGCTCATACACAAACACACACTTGCACGTCCTCACTGTGCGCGGATCTTGAGGAGATAATGTCAAACGAGTCACCCTACACACAAGTTTAACCAAAGTTCACAAACCTCTCACACACATATTCTTTCGCCGCCACCACCCACACACACCTCGCACGAACCTACCGAGCGAACGACCCGCCCACGCAGGCCCAGCGGGTCAAGCTTGTGGATAAACAGGGGGATTTTCAGCGGCCAGTGTTTTGCGGGCCACACAGGCCTGTCTACATCACGAGCAGCCATCTTAAGTCGCACAGAGGAAAAATAAATAACCGAGAGATGGAGATAACTGTTCCGCTGTCATCCAATCGTACCTCACACTGCACCAGAACCGTCTGACCATCTATCATCGCTAAGTAAGACATGACACCAAAAACAAGGTCAGATGAGTATGAAGACAAGTAGGGAGAGTGTGATTAGAGTTGACCGAGGAGGAGGATGGATGACAGGACGAGAAGCCACGAGGTGATGGAGGACAACCTCAGAGATGACTGATAACTGAGGGTGTGGCAACTAATAACATACAAGCCTCCAATGAGATATAAGTACTGTAGCTGTCAGAAATTATTTTAATAAAGGAGGACTGAGAAACATGGACAGCAGAGAAGATAATGTCAAAAAAATAATAGTTCAACACACACAACTTGTATGTCACAGCAGGTTTTGGACACACACAATTGAAAGAAGAGCGATGGTCGATGACTTGCATGGTGTTCACAAAAAAAAAGTCAACAAATAACGCTCCCTGAAAAAACAGCATCTCCGTCTACCTCCTTCCTCAATACTTCATATCCCTCACCTCCTCCTCTTATCTACTCCCCTGTTCACTTCACTGTTGCTGGTTCAAGGCTCATTTTACATCAACCCCCAAAAAACCTGATACAGTAGACACCTCTGCTGAACCTCGCCAAAATGTGTGTTTGCAGGTGAATGTGTGTGTTTACGAGTGCTGAGGTGTGTGAGTCAGTGTGTGTCTTCTGGGTCAGCTTGGGGACAGGAGGCAGTAACAGGAGGAGGAGGTAAAGCCTGTTTCAAGACTGGCACAAGCCTGCACACAGCGAGCTGGCAGCCCTGCAGGGCCCGGACAGTCTTGGCTTGGGACTAAAGTCATCATCATACTGTAACAGTAATGAGCTTCCTTTGAGCTAATATTCTGGTGCCTGACAGTTTCATTGAAATAAATGTCCTTTTGCTCATTTTTAACTTCCACAGACACTAAGATTATGTAGTACATGTCATAAATCTCTATGTCCACAATTTGCTGTTTGAAAACACCCAGTATCAGATATGTCTTATTTTAGCAGAATGCTATGGCACACAAACTGGTCAATTAGCATGACTAGCAACAACCAGCACGGCTTAACAGAAAATAAGAAAGGTGACAACTACCGGGACGGAAACTTCATTAAAACAGTGCTGTAATTAGTTTAACAGTTCTATACTGTTTGCCTCTTTGCTGTGATTACACCAGGTGATCTGGATGCAAAGCGAGCATATTGTAATTAGCGATATCATTCCTCACTTTTGTAGCACTTCTCTTTTGAACGTCTAGCGTAAGATGCATTATCATCCATATAGGTTTCGCCAAAATATCGAACACATGGTATGATCCGCAGTTTGTAACATCAACAACTCACGTCAAAGCACACACAAGGACTCCGGCTGTCAGGTCTATCTTGCGAGGGCCACACAGGTGGGAATATGGATGTTTCCCAGGTGACACTTGTGTTTTGATGTTTATTTTGGGGTCAAACGTCACACTGTATGAGGCAAAACAAAAACCTGTTTGGGCTGGTTTAGACTCTGCATGTGTGTGTGTGTACAGGCTGGAAATGTATCTATATGTGTCTGTGGATGTGTGTGACAGGAAGTAGTCTGTCTGCGTGTGAGATTATATACTTTATGTGTACACATGCCATGGGCCTGTGTGTGTGCCCATGTGTACATATGAAAGAGAGATGCTGTGTGTATGAGACTTGTGTATGTATGTGTGTGTTTGCTGCAGTGTCTGGTGACATCTGCTGCGTTGTTGGCTGGGAGAGGAGCGCAGTGGGCTGCAGGAGCCTCAGACTAAGGAGATGAAAGCCGAGGTCACAACCTGGACCAGTGGGACAAGACACACTCGCTCACAACACACACAAAGTCACACATACAAACGTAAAGACATTCACACACACTGTACGCACATGGTACACACACACACTGCAAACATATGTCTCTCACACACACACACAGCATGCAGGGGGGTACACAAGAACACAAGGACGAGACTAAAGAATAAACAGGGCAAAGATAAAACACTTAAGCAGACAAAACAATACGTAGAGAGACTAAATACAAAGCCACACAAACAAACAGGGAGAGAAAATGAAAAAATCGACAGCATGAAAAAGATGACGCAAGCGCAGGCAAAGGCCCACATCATCAGGGGCAACAGTTTAATCAGTTTAATTAACACATGCATGTAAGTAAAAACACACACACACAGATAGAAGATAGGGTGTGTGCCGAGCAATAGTGTGCCAAAGGCTGTACAGAGCAGGGCGTGTCATGTTTTACGTGGGTATTAATTTTTCATTTAGCCAATTAATCCATATAATATCAGAAAATAATCACAACTTTCCAGATCTCAAGTAACGTCTTCAGTTTTTTGCTTTGTCTGGCCAATAGTCTAAATCCCAAAGATATTTAATGCACAATGTGACATAAGAGAAAAGCAGCAGATCCTCACAACTGAGAAGCTGAGAATCAACTAACTGATTGTGCTCATTATACAAATACAGAATCTCCCGAATGGCCACAGACCCACACATGTTCAGACACGGTCACACACAAATACAACACCTGCACAGAGACGTAGTTAGAGACACACACAAACACACACACCTCATGGCGGTGGTAGCAGTTAGTCAGCAGACCAGCCATGTGATGGGGTGGTGTGGTGTGGATTAGGGGCCAGTAAGCCTATTAGGGCGACAAGAGGGACCACCCGGCCTCCACAGCCACCTACAACCCACACACACATGCACACATACACACACACTCACATAACTGACACCCAAAAAGTTCTCCAGACACAGGTGCAGTTTCTCACTAAGGATACCAACACACACACAAAGACAAAGAGTCCACAAATACACACTGATTTTAAATTGCAGATTTTTTTTAGTTTAATTGTGATGAGTAATTTGCTCTGGGTTGTTGCAGTGTGTGTGTGTATGTGTGTGTCTTAATTTTCTGATTCAGCCTACAATCCTGTATGTGCTTCGGTGAGCAAAAATAATACAGGTCAGCTGCATAGTGGGAAAAAAATGGCAGCATTTTGAGTTGTAATAGTTATGTGTGTGTGTGCCTCTAGTGTGTACTTAATGTGTGTTTGTAGTTGTGTGCTTGTGCCCACATAAGGAGGGGTCCAGGCATGGGGGGTAATCGCCAGCATCTGTTGCCTCTCCTCAGGGCGATTAATTAGATTAAATTAATTTGGAATGCTTGTGTGAATGTGTGATCTCACACTAAGAACCCCCTTGCCTCCTACAGCGACACACACACATACTAATTTACATCCTTCCAGCTATTAACTATACAGAACATATTATTTAAAATTAGCACTGTGAGCACGCAGGAACAACACAAGCGAACACGCACACTCTTCTTTCTGACACAATAAATTAGGCCTTTTGAGTTCCCAAACTATTTAAGAAATGGGAAACGAGCAAAGGTGAAAACTTTGGAGACACACGCGTGCACACGAGCGCAAATTAATCCCAATTTGTCGGCCTCGGCACGGGAGAAACTTTTGGGATTTCATACTTCATACCAGCTTTTGTCACCTTTGCGTGAATAGCCGAGGGCTGAAATAATTGTGTTTTTCTTCCCCGAGGCCCAGTCAGCGCTCACAAGCCACTGGCCTACGTAATGTGTTCCAGACTGGGGGGGGATTGTACACACCATGGTACAATACAGAGGGAGGGTGAGGGTGTGTGTGTGTGTGTGTGTGTGTGTAAAGGTGATGGAGGCAGGTTGGCCTGTGTGTGTGTGTGTGTGTGTGTGTGTGTGAGCAGTTGGGTGTCATGGCTTTTCACTGTGTGTGCGGTGAGATGAGCGTGTGTCAGTATGTGGCGGTGTGTGACTGTATGAGTGTGTGTATGTGGGAGGTATGTGGCGTGGAAATGGCCTTAATGGAGTTGGATGTGGTCCACAATAGACAGGACATCACCTCAGAGAGAGGACTGAAAGAGAGAAAGAGACCGAGAGGGAAAGAGATAGAGAAGGGAAAAGAGAGCAGTAAAACATGGCCGAAGGGGTGACAGAAACATTATCATAAGCCATGATTTGAAAAAAAAAATCCCTCAATGTACAGTACTTAGTCAAATAAGTCAAACATTGGCCTATACATGCTGCATTAAGCTGACAGATGCTTTTCCAAGTGTAATGACTTTGTTCATATATCCTTCCTTGGATGTCAAAATATTACATTTAAGTAAAAATGAGGAAATGTTTTCAATAAGATTAGAAGACCTTGGCTATTCATACAAAGAAAAAACACATTTACCCTTAATGCAACAATTGTGTCGGTTTAAAGTATAAAAAGAGGCGGTTAAAAGCTGTGACTCCTTAAAGAGGCAATTTCAAAATCGATATTTAAAACATGGAAGCATGCAGCAGACAGGCTGTCAAAAGGTGTGAGCGGTGATTTGGCAGAGCAGCCATAGATTTGGAAATTCCTTCTTTTCTGAGTGACATTGATGTAATGTGAGTGAAAAAGGTGAAGTATGACTTGGAGGGAGAGAGATGGGGGAGGAGCAGGGAGAGTGGGCCTTGGAGTGTGTATCACTGTATATTCAATGTATTCAAGCATGATAGCTTCTCACTTTAAATACAACAGCCCAGTGTATGTGTGTGTGTGCGGTATTTAAATCCTCCCACAAAGCTTTGAAGATGAGGGAAGTTGGTCATCTCCAGCTTTGGTTGATATGCAAAAGCAGGGAGAATACACACAGATATACATACACACATTAACCCCCCCTCATGCACATACACACACAAAAGAGCCTGTCAGCACAATGCCTTCAAATATAGCTGTCCAATCTTTTGACTCTCAATTTGCCCACCTTTTTGATAATATGTGCCTATTTGAAAAAGGGTGAAAGGCAAGGGTAGCATGCAATTTAGAGATACTACTGTGTAGCCATTTTCAGCCTGCCACCTCTCCCTCTCTCTCTCCATAGCTTTCTCTCTCTCTCTCTCCATCTTTTGATTATGCGATTCGCCTTGGCAGACGAACAAATAGAGGAGAGAAAAAGGTAGTGTTTGACACTGCCATTTTCAATGACAAAATACAATCTAACCAGGGCCAGTAATTCGACGGGGAGGGATTAGCCTAGCGCGAGGTTGGGCCCCCAGATTAAGACGAAGCCACAGCGCGGGGATCTTGAATTTCATCATCTCCGGCGCTCGGGCACAATGGCGTATTCTTCCCCTTTCTCCTCCGCTGTCTGATGAGGGGTCAGGAGAACTCACCTCTCTTCTTCCTCTGTTCCTCCTCCTCAGAGCAGCACTCACTGCCACATTCATTCATCAATCCTGACTTTATATTAGCTTATATACCTGAAAGGTGGGGGTGGTGCGTGGGCAGGGGGGTCTGAGCGGTCCATACACACATGCAGACACATGAGAAGCCAGGAGAAAATATGACAGCCTACATAAAGTTTAATATGTTTGGATAATGTCATACTTTTGTTCATGCATACATAAACTAACACAGACACATGCAGCCACACATAGATACCTTTCCTATTGGCACACACACACAGACAAATACAGGTGACATAAGGGGGTGATCCAACAGATGTAACAGGGAATGTATGAAAAGAGTCTCCACAGATGTAAGGGTAGACTGCCCTCTTGTGGCCAATTTATATAGTTCCTTTAACATCTTCTCTGTTAATGGTGGGAAACCAGGAAACAGCAGCACAATCAAAATATAATCATAAGTCTTCTAAGTCTTTAAAAATCAAGGACGCACGCTGGACTGTTAAGGTTTTCTGCAAGTTTCAGGCATGATATGAGTCATGAATTATTCCACATGGATGATGCTCATGTAGATGTTAAAGTATAATGACATACAGCTTAGAACAAGGAGAAACTTCAAAAGACTGCAATCAAACAATAAACCTACATCATTAAATTTCAACATTAAACAGATAAATTGTGCGGAGACAAAGAGGTCAAGATTCAAGAGCTACAGTCATGACGATGCAGTAAAATAATGAGTAAAAGAAAAAAAAATCAAGAGATAATCAGATTTTTGTCGACATCCATAAGGTTCGGAATATTTTTAATTAGTTATATTCGTAAATAGAAATCTCCTCGATCAAGCACAATGTTCTCTTATTCGCCTCGTATTCAGAAAAATCAATCTAACAAGTTTAAAAGGAAACTATACATATAGCACCATGTAACTCCACAACAAACATTACTTACTAAATAAACAGAAATATTACAAACCTTCAGCCTTAAAACCACACCATTACTCTCTCTAATTTTGCTTTGGCCATCATTTCATCATTAGCTTCACTTTACATCTGAGTGTGTAAGGTTGCTTTCTCCCTCTCCCCCCTCCCTCCCTTCTTTCCTCCCTCCTCTGTGCTCTCCATTCCTGCTGTCAGGGGACTGGTGTTGCTTTGATCTTTCTGTCATTAGTCAGGTATGCAGAGACACAGGGCAAACCCACAAACTTGTCTTTTTCTCTCCCTTTCTTGCTCTCTTTCTGCTTTCTCCCACGCTCTGTCCGGAGAACACCGGCTGACCTGCTTGTCTTCTCAGCTCTCTATCAAAGAGAGAAAAGGTGGAGCAGTTTCTGCTGTCGTTCCTTTGAGCTTTACATGTACAGAAAGTGACAGTGGCAAAGCACTCAGCCAGCTCTCTTAAAAATCCTTTCTATCCTTTTTGATCACTTGTGATGCCTCCCTCTCTCGACAGTCAAAAAGTTTACACATCAGAGCATTCGGTGGTTGCATCAGCTTTGAGAGAACCATTGAAGATTTATGTGCCCATCATAGTCAGGCTCACAAATGTCATTTCAGAATCCCTGAAACATTGCTAAAGTTTAAAGCTTCATTCTCTTTGACATAACAGCTACGTTTCCTTAAATGCAGTAAATCTGCGGTGAAAACATGTAAAATAGTTAAAACTTTATATAAAATGCGTCTATGCTAGCAAAAACAAAATCAGAGCAGGTATCAGCTTTTGAGATGGTGAACAACATTTTTCACTTCTTATTACCGCAGTGACTTTGATGACACATGTTAGGGTTTGCATTTCTCAGAAACACAAAATGTGCATAATATGCAACAACACCATGGAGACTTCATTATTGAGCTTTCAAATTAGGCTCCTTCAAAACTTTGACCAACGCAAAGGAATATGAGCGCCAGACAGAGACACTTGAACGCCTCAAGAGCTTGACCCGAAAGGGAGGTCAGGCTATTCCTGTGATACGTATCACAGGACCAGGACAAGCATCTGTGTTAGCACGGAACCACAGTGAATCCCTACCAGATCAAAAGGCACTGCTCTGTGACTAATCTTGACCTCTGATCTCACAGAATCGTCAAGCAAAAGAAATTATCATCATCAATTTTATCACAATGACAGTAGTGTGATACTTAGATGTGCGGTCATGTGCAGAACAAACTGATTCTAACAGAGACAATATTTCTTAAAGAGTTTTGGAGAAACTACATCACAGCATGCCACAGAAAGTATTAGTCACAAGTTTTTGAATAACTATTCTACGAAATGCTAAAACAAGAAACATCCATGTGCAAGTACAAAGGCCTCATTTGTCCAACATGCCTGTATTACTTAGCGACACCCTGTCACTGGCCCCAGCACATGTATGGAACACAGCAAATCACTTTGAACAGCATGTTTCCAGTTTCCTGGCAGACCACTGCTACATGTCAAACATAGTCTCCCCTTCTCTCACTCTCTTTTTCTCTATTCCCCTCCCTCCTCCTTCAATCTGTCCCTCCCACTTTCCCAAACTACTCAATCAGTTCCTCTGTCCTCCTCTGTTCTCCACCTTCCTGTGTTTGGTTATTCCCCACGAGTCCTACTTTTCCATCTAATATATCTGCATGGCATGCGACTGTCCTTGCAAAGTGTCATTCTTTCCTCAGCTGTTGTTCCCTTGAACGGAAGAAAATGACTGTTGCATTATGGAAATGCAGTTGTTCTAAATATGCAGTGACAAATGACGAAAAGAATAAAATATTAAATGGATGAATACATAACTACTAATCCTCATTAGTAGTTACTTTAAATATTTCTAAGTTGCTACTTAGTATTTCACATGCACACGTTAAGTTTTTTGGTCTCAGGATGTGGCCTCTAAATGACACTGTACAATTGCTTGTAGAAATGGAGGCTGTTACTACAATAAACACACTCAAACAAGGAACACCTGTGCTAAACAGTGATTGTGGTCATGTATGTATCAAATTAGCACTTGTGGTTTAATCTGATATCACCACTGAGAGAAGCATGTAATAGCATAGCCTGGCCACATGGTGGCAGAACCAGCATATGTTATGAAGGAGATATACCTACGATATAGCTGAGAATGAGGAATTGATTTTTGTGTAGTGTTTCACTTTAAAAGTTGTCATCACCAGTAAATGACAGTCCAGGTGCCCCTGAGCAAGGCACCTAATCACATGGTCTCACTTCCCCTCCTCAGAAAGATGAAAAGTGCAAGGAGTGTCCATGCAACAACAAAGATAGAAAGAGTGAGGGGACAAAAGGACAAAGACAGAATGTAGTACTCACATTTTCAATGACAAATGTCCACTCTTTGTCTTCAAACTCCTCAGCATGGGGGTCCTGCAAACACAAAGGAAAAAGAAATGCGTATGTACATAATATACAGTATATTAGCAAAGACTGAAACCACAGTAAGGTGCAATCTGTCTTAAGTAACACTCAATAATTCTGATGGTTATCTTCAAACTATTTCATAACTGAAGATTTGCATTATGGTCATAACTGTGCCAGTAGACTGAGAGACCTGTGACACAGAAAACTGACAGCTCGTCTGCTCTGCCAACACTCTCTCCATTCACCCACTGACCTGGTTTGTCTGTCCTCCTTTCCTTCTCATACATGTGTTGAAGGTTTTAAATTAATGAGGTATCTTTTAATCACATCATAATGAGCTACTGACTCTGTGCCTGGTCGCTACCACCACTGTCTTTATATACTCAGTTGGCAGTTTGTTAGGTACAAAAACTACCACAGTTAAATCAACACCTCTCTAAAACAGTTCCAACAAAAACTTAGCAGTAATACTCTGATGAAAGGAAGATTTATTGTGGGACTGTAGGAACAGAGTTCATTAGGCTGAGGCAGGCATACCTAATAAACTGGCAAATGAGTGTATTTCTGTACATGTTGTGGCAATTTGAAATTTATTTTGTGTGTGCTTATCTGTGTTTCAACATTGTAAATTGTAAAATTGTAAAGTAGACTTCACGTAATTGGCAATCACACTTTGAATTGACCGGAAAGCAAAAACACTAAACATCCAAGAATGTTAACATGAGAACATGCATTAATAGAAAATGTAGATGTTTCTCTCTCTATCTCTTTCTGCCAGTCCAGTCCAGTTTGCCTCTTCATTGATATACTGTACTTGTGCCTCTGTCTTATCTCACTTCCTGCCTGTTTAGCTGAGAGGTGATGAGATAAGACAGTAATGGAAGCAGCAAGACAGCGAGCAGCTCTGACTTGCTGTGCTGGCATAAATGATCTTCACTGGCCTCCAGGAGCAAATACACATGCACACAAATCACTGCTGGACACTCAAATCCACCCCTCAACCCCATAAAGTGAGAATTTCATCAATCACTTAAAAGTACATAACATTTGCTCGATATAGCTTCTCATATTTCCTGCTTTTCTCTGACTCACATTATAAGAAAATATGCAACATGAGATGGGCATTTTCTTTTACTATTGTTTATACTGTTGCTATTACTTTTTGCCTTTTACAGACAAACAGACAAATAAATAATCGATAAAATCAATACTGAGTATAATCGGTTGTTGCAGCCCTGGTACTACACATGCACTGATGACCTTTCTGTCTGAACGCGCCTGTGACACACCCCAAGAAATCAATATTCCTGCAGTCTGACACAGCGCTCAAACACAACACCCACATGGGTGCAAACACACACAGCAAGAAACACGCTGTCATTCTTCACATATTTTAATAATAACAAGGATCCTGGTATAAACTGTTCAGCTGTTCTACTGGTCTGGAAAATGCAGATGTGTATAAGAAAAACAAACAAATCAAGTGCTGAGTGTTTCACCAAGGATTGGCTGGTACTAAGTGCCCACTCGGCTCGCTGCACATTGTCTATATTAGGATTGATTCTGTCTGCGGTATGAGCAGTCAGAAGGCTGCCCAGTTAATACACTTATTAATTTCAGTACTTTCTTGCCATTTACAAAGTTCAGCTAAGGCTGCCTGCTGATGGACATCTCCCTGAGGTGCAGGCTCCAATACTACTGAGCTCAGCTGATTTCACTGCAGAGCTTCAAGCTAGACATGAGTATGAGAGCATCTCCAGATCACTGCAAGTGTTTGCTTCAACATTCCATCAACACACTGCAGAAATATCTACGTAAATTGTCAGGTACTGGATTTTTACAGATGTAGATTATTATTGTTAAAGGTGTATTCTTGAAATTTAATATTGCATGTCCATTAAGTTGGGGAACTCGAGAGGCAGATGGTCAAAAGGATGAGGAGGTGGTCTCTGTCTTTGTGACGTGAACAGTCTTTGGTCTGTCCTTTTTAAGACAAATTTTCTGACTCTAAGTAATATGGAGAACAGCAGAAAACCATAAAGGTAAAAAAGATAGTGATTGGTAAAAAAAAAAAAAAAAAGTCAAGCCTCAAGCAAGCCAAGAACTCAAACCTTTTTCTCGATTGCTATGTTATGCTCTTGTTGCTCTGTGTTTGAGCAAGTAGTAACACCTTGGCTATAACCTACTTCAAGCACAGTGGTGCATACCCTCCTGAGAAAACCAAACTTAGACTTTACTTTACTGGGTAACTAGAGACCTATTTCTAAATCTTCCTGTCAAAGCTTCTGCCCTGTCTACATCAAAACAACATCCTAGCAGAGCACACATCGCACAGAGCAACAATGTCAGAATCCTCCCGGTGTGTCTGACTTTTTGATTGATGCCAATGTGTTGTTTATTTGTAGCTGTGTGCGTTGATATTTATGTTGGTGCTTCTTGTATTTGTGATTTTAGATACCTGCTCAATTCTGTACAGCACTTTGGTCAATGTGGATTGCCTTTAAATGCTTGATAAATAAATTTGACTTGGCTATATCATCTTGATAAGCGGATGGGTTATCAGGGCTCTGTGACCTAGCAGTCAAAAATCTTTCAATTTTCACAGGAGCGGATGACGAAAACAGTAAGTGCAAGCGTTTAAGATTGCAGAGGCGATTTTAGTCGATTTGTGGCTTTATCAAACAGATGTGGGTGAATTGAGCCTTCAGTGGCTTTGCTTTGTGTCTCATTACAAAAACAGCTTTATTACTTCCTCTGGGACAAAAAGAGGAAGTGGGCCCAGAATAGAGAATCACTGACAAGTACAGCAGTGCTAAACAAGTATAGACCTAGAAAAGTGAGCCAGTAGCCATGAAAGCTGGACTTTTTCCGTACATACTTTTAGCTAGCTGACATCACAGTCTGCCCAAAGGTCTGGAGGTAATCAAAAGACATTTGTAAGGCTTAGTATTCGGCCTTTTATTGTGTGTCCACCTGAAGCATTGTAAGAACCATCTATATCAAGTGGTTCATTACTATTCACTACAACTTTGTTATGTAGTTGGTAATATACAAGGAAAAAAGGAAAAATCTACAAATGCTTACACCAAGCAGAGGCAGGTACATGGGAATTTGTGACAGGTCTATTTAAGACACTGAGAGAGGTAACAAGACACTAAGCTCTGAGCTAGCCTGTCAGCATAGAGGCCCAGCATGTTTAAGTAAGCCAGGCACACTGACAGATACAGTTGTGTCTGTGAACGACACACGTACAGACAGTATTTTTACTAATAAAAAAACACACACAAATTGGTTCTGCTTTTTGGTGTCCCCTGTTTACTGAAATTAAAGAAATCATAAACATAAAAATCAATATTTGGTGCTAAAGGTAAGGTGATAGTGGACATCACCCCAATTCTTTTTGCTTAATGTTACTGCTATTCACTGGCATAAAGTCCCTCATGTCTTATTAACAACCTTAGTTCACCTTAAACATAGAAATGCTTTTCTCAGTGCTAAGCACCTGTAACCTACCTTAAAAAGTGTGACAGTGATCTCAATGTTCTCGGGTACAGGCCACACCACCACTCCTCTGTAGGGATTTTTGATGCCAGGCTGCCAGCTGTGGGACTGCAGGACAGAGGGAACAAAGAACAACAAATTATATTTCAAAGTGAGAAACCTTTTTCATTCAGGACTTTCTTTTCTGGACTAATCAAATACAAACCTTGGACGATTTCCGCCGACTCCTGCGTGTCCAAACCACCACAAGTTTGTCTGGTTGCCTGTAAAGAAGGAAAGAAAAGGCAGATGAGATTAAAAAGGCTAGATGTATTTATTTATCAATGCATCTATCTCTGTGCCTCTGTCTAGCTACATATCACCACGATAAGACACAGTCCAATTGATCAGAGTTTGCATCTTAATGCCTGGCATTTTAAAACCCTGATAAGCCTACTGCTGTACACACACACCAACAACAACACATACACATACCTGCACAGCTACTCATGGTATGAATAAATCATGAGACACAGCTAAACCCTGACTTTGTCTCTGCGGACTGCAGCACACACAACAGGACACACACGGAAACACATATACAAGCAAGAGGTTTGTGTGACAGGAAAAACACTGCATGAGAGTTAGGACAACCTAACTCAGTCCAGGTCAGAGTCGTACTGCACTGACAACTGACAGCATACTCTTGTAAACCGAGAGTCAAAATAAATGTAATTAAGTTGCAGTGACAGGGGAGAAGACTGTACAGATAAAAACCCTGAAGCCCAAAATATAAATGAAATAGTTCATCCCACTGAAAATGAATCACGGACAACATCCATTTAACTGTTAAAACTTTGTATGAAAAAGAGGTATAGTGTTGGAGGAAGTGTGAGAAAACAGAGAAACACAGCCAGGGCATTGAGACAGATTATCTGCAGTAAGACGCTCAACAAGGCTCAAGGTGTACGTCTTTGCAGTGTGTGTCAAACAGTATCGACATGTGCGATGTGAATAGAAGAGGGACATGGGTCTCCTAAGCATTAGTTACATTCTCAAAACCACAACAAAAGGTGAAAAGTGTATTCACTGGAACAGTACAATACAGTGCAGCGGTCATGAGGCACTCTGTTGATATATCAGCATATCCATCATGATTAGCAAGTAAGAACTGTTAGTTAAAACAACTCTTGATTTAAGTAATCAACTGTAAATATTAGGACAAACAGAGGGCCAGTGTTCTCACAGAGCTCTAGCCGACCTTCGCTCTCTCTCTCACACACATCAAAAATCAGAAACGTAAACCTGTTTGGAGTTGCTTAATTAATCACAACTGACTTTCTACTTTGCCTTTAGGGCTGAATGATATGCAAAAAAATCATACTGCAGTTACTTTGACAGATACTGCAATTGTAATATGAGTCCCAATTTCATTGGGAATGTTCATTTTTGAATGTTTTTTTATTGTTCAGCCCTATTCAAATTGTTCAACACTGTGACAAATTAGGGACTGTCAAAGTTCTCCCTGACTTACAATCAGCCTGAGAAATCATCCAAAACACAGTCACAAGAGTTAGCTAACTGCCAAGTTGTCAAGTCTGGACCTGCTTGCCTGTCACTTCTGGTGCATGTGCATATTGTAAAAATGTGTGTGTGGCGTAGGAGGACAGAACGGTTCTGAGGCTGAAATGTTCGCTTCTGTATTAAAAATAACGCTTCATAGTATCATTCAATCTTTAATACTAATATGTATTCTTTTTAATAGGGATCAGTATCGACCCAATAATGATTTTATGAAGTGGATCAGGCATCACAACGACGTGAATGATTTACATTAATTATGGTTTTCTTTGTCAGCATCACTAGGGAAAATTCTGTTTTCATTATCTATTACATTTATTCACTGAGGTTGGGCTGCTGACTCAGTCTGTAGTGCCAAAGCCATGCCTGGCCTCATGTTACCTTATATAAAATATATTTCAATATAGTTGAAGTAGCACGCAGTGAGGCATACAGATTTTTAATTTGGGAGAAGAGAGCGCCAGGACTGGATCAATACTTGGCAGATATTGTGAGGTGAGACATCAAAATGAGTATCTGAAAATAAAAGGCTGGATCAGAGCATCCCTATATTTTAGACTAAACCAAACTGTTTAAGTGTCATCATAAAAACATATTTACATCCAAAATCCAAGCATATAGGTCAAACCATGCTTGACAACAGAGTGGCGCAGTTAGCAAATACCAATCAACAAGACTGTCGGTAAATGAGAGAGTCCAGGTCTAAGTCTCTGTATTGGCAAGAATCCACAACATGCTCTTAAGTTCTACAGCTACCAAGCTGACGCTCTGTAAGTGAGCCTGACCTCTGACCTCACAATGGAGAAAAGAAAGGGAGCAAATTGCTCAACAGGGATGAATTAAAATCACTTCATACTGTTCTGTCAGGCTCTGTTAGAGACAGATAAGTTGTCTGTGCCGATATCAGCTTTTCACTATTAATAAAAATGTACTGAAATACAATAAGCCAAAGATGTGGCTCACCACCAGAGAGAACTGCCACATTTATTTAACAGTAAAAATGTCCTGTTTGCTGTTTGGATGTTGTGTGAAAAATGTCTCTGAAATCCAGTATTGGTTGGGAGATACTGTACAATTAATTTAGAGACCAGAATGCCACATATTGGTTGGCAAGGCATCACAAAAATACAGCAAACATGTGGTGACTTGAGCCTTTATATCTGTGGCAATATCCCTGTATCAATGGCTGGGTGATAAATCTGTCTGTGGTTTGTGTGCTCATACTCCAAGCCTGCGAGCACAATACTGGGTTTATGTGTGCATGAGTCCTTATGTCAAAGACGCAAGTCCTGAAGAACAACAGCAACGCAGCCATTCTGAGAAAAGAATGACTCACTATATGACAAAGAGAGAGAGAAGACACAAAAGAGAGGACAAGAGGGAAGAAAGAGGAAAACAGAGGGACAGAGAGAGATAGAAAGAGGAGGAGTGAGAGGCAACAGAGAGGAAAGGAGAGAGGGAGAATGACAGGCAACAATTTCAGCCTTGAGGAGAGGCCTCACATAGAGAAGCTATTGTCCAACAACACAGGCCATATCAGAGAGCGCGCACGCACACACAAAACACACACACACACAATACCATCCCTTATTTTTTCCCTTTGTACAGTATTCAATGAGCTATGAGAAAAATGTAAACCATTCGCCTGCAGGCTAACTGACTTCTTCACACTTTCTGGTGTCTCTCATGTTCAGCTTCATCCTCAGGGCTGCACGTCCCTTCTTCTTTTAACAGGAGTCAATGAGGCATCAGAGAAGAATGCCACAGCAGATGAAACAACAGCGATGAAGATGCTGTTTTCAGCAAACCTCACTCACACAAAAAACTTTTAACATGAAGGCCTTTAGTTTTAGTTTTGGTAAGAGTTGGTTATAAGGATGTTAGAAAAAGAGGTAAACCTATAGCAGTACACGGTTTTCTTTGTAATAATCTAGTAGTACATTTTTGTGCTGCTGATGGAAAGGCTCAGACTGTTTGCCATCATTTTATTGGATGGATTTTACTGGATGTAGAACAAACAAAAGAATCTCTGTTTCAGTCTTTGCTTCCACTTGTGAGTGTGAGCTCCACTCGCATATATCATTGAGTGTCATGTATAGCCTGATTACAACTATATAATGCAGTCTTTACAAAAACTTATTTAACTCAACAGCTGATTGGCCCAAAAACAGTATTTGGTCTACAGCTCAGATATGACACAAAGAAAAAAAATTACAGTAAGATAAATATGTTTAATACAGATCAACATTTTAAGAAGATGAAAAAGAGATGGAAGCTGTGATAATGTGAGTGTGTGTGTGTGTGAGTGCGTGGCTACAGAGAAAGGACAGATAAGAGTGAAAGTGGGTCAGTAAGCTCAGCTCAGGAGTCGAGACAAGAGCTCTCCAGGATTGACACGAGCCACGGATAAAGCCACCTACATTTACATTTAAGACATTTAGCCGCAGCACTCATCCACACACACCTGCAATTAGTGAGCATGTGAGTATTCAATGTTTCTCTCAAAGACACTTCAGCAAAACTGTTGAAAGAACCCATCATCCTGCTGTGACTGCAGAGTACATGTTTTATGCTCTTATACTTTTACAAACACCATCTGAAAGCTGTATTACCAATTACAAACTCTTAAATGTGTCTGTTCAGTTAACTGTTGAGTCTTTACAGAGCTCAGGGAAGCAGATGACTGGTTTCACAGACATTAAATCATCCTGTGATCTCTAGCTATTAGGACAATATGTGCTTCTTAAAACACAGACATAAAAATAAAGCTTGCTCATCAAGATATTAGTTTGGCAGCTTAAATGTGCTTGTGGTAAAACACTGGAGGCTCTGTGCGCATGTCCAACTGCCTGTATAGTTGGAAGTGAAGGGTGCGTCAGGATGTTGCAGCTGCCCTATCTTTCCTGTAGGAAGGAACCACTTCACATTTGATACGACGGCCCCCAGACTGGCCATGTAACACACACACACACCCAACTACACACACAGAGTGTTACAAACCCAAACACATAGCAGAGTAGGACTCAGTTTAGTGAAGTGGTGCAGTGATAAAATATGGCCGAGCGATGAACTTCATGATAAAGTATTGTGTATTTTTAAAAACACAATAGTGACTCTGGCAACTTCCAAGAAACAAGGCTGTCCACTTTATGATTTCCCATTTTTATCCCTGAATCAGCTGAAGCAAAATGACTCCACATGACCACCATAGTTTCACTAATATTCCACCTACCAGCTGCCCTGCACATCCTGTCTTGTATTGCTTAGTGTCTGCGCACGAAACCGGCTATTTTTAAGTTGAAATAATTGCAATGTATGTGCATACATATGAGCATGAACATCATTTCTTCTGATGAAGCCAAATGTCTGCCAGCTGAGTCTGATTAATCAGCACGAGTGATGACAATTTTAAATCCTTAATTACAAACCCATTGGCTGTCTCTCTGTGATCTGGCACTCCCTATCTCTGCTGTCCATATGCCTGCTCACCAATACTCCATATGAGCAATTACCATTTACACTGTGATATTAAAGATAAGATAAATGATGATGTTAAATGGTGTTAAATGAACAGACACAGAGACTTCAATTCAGTTCAACTTTCTGTCTGAGAGAGATATGGAGTTGTAAAGAAATTAGGAGGACAGGAAAGGGAAGAGGAATGATGAGGACATTTTTGGAAAGTGAGGATAATTTGAACACTTTCAGACAGAACTTCAAAGCGCTTTTTGAGGGTTAAGGGTCAGTACTAGGTTAAGGTAGGGGTTAGGGTTAGGAATTCAGTTATGATGTATGTATGTGCGTGTTTTAGAGAGACAGGCAACTAAAAGCAGAAACTGCATCATCCCGATAAATGCTGACATTACTCAGAGGAGGAAAAGCTTTGACGTCGGCTGACAGACTTCCTGTCTGGCTGTCATACAAAGACATTAGGAGCGAGGAACAAGTAGATTTGTTTGTGCTGTAATACAGCAGTTGTGAAAGATGAAACATATCACAGACTACAGCACTGCTACGCATACTAAAACAGACCCACAGGAACACGGATATGTAATCTCAGACTGCGTCAATGCAATGCATGAAAGGTTATTATCCATTAATATATAATAGGACTGAAGACTGCAGTGTGGTACACGCATACAGGCTGTCAAAGAGACTGCAGGGCAGGAAGAGGTGATGTAAATAGTCAATACAACATTGCTATTTATTCAATCTCGCAAAACATTATCCATACACTCCAATACTGCTTTCTCAGTACATACTTATCATCCTTTTCTATGAATATTTACCATAATACTGTCTTTATGCAGGAGGGAGGCAAGAATCTATACATATTTAAAAAGGCTTGTGTTGTGCCTCCCTCTACCTTTAACTGACAAAACAAAATAGTGGCTACACTTATACTCAGTGTATGAAAGTTTTTCAATTTGCTGTTCTGTTTTGCTTCGATTACACAGCAGGCCGCAATCCCTGCAGATGCTGCAGACTCAGCCTTCCTGTTGGGGGGATCTCTCTTTGGCTTGCACAATAAATACTGAGAGAGAATTCTTGCACTTACAGAGGTCTAAGATTGATGGGGTCAGTAAAATACACTTTAAAAGATCTTAATACACAGACATATTGACTACAACTGAAAGGGAGAAAAAAAATCTATCTACAAAAATTTTAACTTCACAAGCAAATCTCACATTTTGTCAAGAGATCCCTGCAGTGCTACAAGACCACAGCCATGACTGCTTTTCACCAAGGATGCAGTCAAAATGAAAGGAAAACACAGTGACAGCTAAAATGCTTTCAAAAGACTGTTTCCTCAGAAATGTAACAGAGCCATCATGAAAAGCTTCGTTAAAAATGCATTTTTTTTATACCTGACCTACTTGGCAATTTCTGATTCAGCAAAGACAGCATCGAGAGAATGGCTGAGAGTGGGAAGAGACAAATGAGTCAGACTGTGGCCTTTACTATCAAGACAGATGTAGTAGTGCGAACACAATCTGTGTGACTGTCACTTTCCAGACGGCCTGATAAACTGAACACACATCATTTAAACTGAGCATGAGTTGAAAAGGCGTGATGTTAAATCTACATTAGATCTGTGTAATGCAGTATTCACAGGGTGTGACAAGCCATGACTGTCCTCTTTGCATACCAAGTAGGGTCTTGCTTAATCATTTTTTTACAGCTCAAAATTCTGACTTATTTTCAATTTATTTGTTCAATAAGTTTGTGTCTGTCTTAATATTCGTCACCTTATTATTTTATTTGCCTGTGAAGTTCCTATCTGTCTCGATAGAAAGAAAAAAAAATTATATCTCTTGTTTTCTGTCAGTTTCACTTTTAATATTATTCAATATTTAATATTAATATTACATGTCATACAGTAACTCTCATTTAATCCTCAAAACTCTTTCATTTTACTGAAACACTGTGTACTGAGCATAAAGAAGTGGAATATGTTGTGAAAGCAGTTTGAGAGGTTTCTGTGGTCATTTAGAAACGTTTTCTCAGCCAATAAAAACTTGTGTGTGTGTGTGAGTGAGTGAGTGTCTGAGCTCTTCTTGTCGACACTGACAGTAAGTCAGTGTGTATGTGGCAACCGAGAGCTGGGTCAATGACACAGAGTTAACGCTGAAAGCACTAAAGCCAGACCCAAGTGTCTGGAGTGAAAGCTAAAGTTCCTCACTAATCAGCTTGACTGTTCCTGTTGGCATGTGTTTATGTTTGCAACTGTTGTTACTGCAGCCAAATATGTGGCAGGGACACTTTCTATAACTGTAAATCAAATTTAAATTAACAAAAATATTAAGGCTGTTCATGAAGTATGTAAACATGTGTGTTCTTCAAGATTATTCTCTTGCCATACTGACAGTAAATGTCTTTTATAAAGCTTTAAATATTAGAATTTTCTGTGAATGACATATTTTCCTGGATCCAAACTTTTCATAGGTAAGCAAACCTGTGCCAAGCAAAATTCAAACATAGCCTTTATTAGATCATTATTTTCCAAACTTGACCCTTACATTTCCTCTATATGCTTTATGGCCAGATTTGAAGATTTCATTCACCCAACTGCCCAGCTGAGAGCACTCTTTTGATGAAGATTAATGTGAACATTAATACAGTATCTGATGTGATAAATGATCTACAATTAAAAAGGCTACATGGTGGGGTGAGAATTGGGACTGCAAAATATTTTTCCAGACATTTACAGATTTCATTATTCCCAGTGAAGGCCTGAAGACATCAAGCATGAAGCCTCTTTTTAAAGCAGCTGCATTTTAAATGCAGTAAGCAGCCTAGTTTGTTTCAAGTTAGCTGCATGTTATTTTTGAAATGTACAAAGTTTTCTTAAAAAGATAGTTTCACAGAGACACTCATGAGCGTAACCGCAGAGGTAGACCAACTGGAGGTCAAGTGAGGCCAACTGTGAATCTGCCACGGCTGAGGGGAGCAACTCGGCAGAAGCAAGTTACAAACAATAAAGCAGGCAGGTTGCACGGATGAAAGTGAAGATCAGAAGCTCCACCTGCCCTGAGGGATGGAGGTCAGGTAAGAGTTATTTAAATTTTACCCCTGAGAAAGCACATAGGGAGCAGAGAAGAGGGAACCGTCAGAAAAGAGGAATCTAAGCGGTGATGACTGACAGCCAGGAGAAGAAAATGAAATGTTTCTTTGCTGACAGGACTGGCCTTTGGGTGAAGGGTAAAACACTCTGCAGAAAGATTTTGGGAGCTGCTGGAAAATTTAATTGTGAAAAGACTTGCGCTTTCAGATTTTCAAACCAAACTCTGGAATGACATTCAATAAGACTAATTCAATAAGACTAATCAAGTGTAAGTGTTAGATGCTACAAGAGAAATGTACACATTAGGAATGGTATGCATCTTTTCTCCTTTCGTTAACTGGCTCATCTCTAAGGCACTTTCATTCCTCCCTTATCACTAGATTTCTGCAGTAGTGAGGGAAGTCCATATTTGACTGTATGTCTGAAAAAGCCTCTGTGGGGGGAAAGCTCGAAGCAATACATTTTCTATGCAAACTAATTGAGACTTTTCACTATAACTCTCATGAGAAAGAAGCATGGCAGAGAAACAAGTGAAACTCGTGCAAATTTTAGCTTCTAAATAGACAGGAAAAAACAACACAGTGATGAGTGATGAACAACCATGTGTGGAGCAAGACAATGATGAGAGTCTACGTGTGTGATCAACAACAAAAAATTACAAGCAAGAGACAAAAAGAGGGAGAGATCAGGCACAGTAGGAATCATTTCGATCACATGTTTGGGAGCATCTCCAAAATACAGAAGGGGATGATAGGAAGCTGCCTTTCAGTAGAGTAAATGAGATATTAAAAATCTCTCCTCGCTAAACCAGCTTGCCAACAGCCCAAGGGAGGTACTGACACGGAAATCACAACCATCATGTGCTACAAGAGCAGATAAAGAAGGAGCTCTGGTGAGGACAGCAATCTCCATTTCTTAAGGCAATGATTCATGAGCAGTCAGGCAAACACAGCTATAGCAGTGATATAACAAAACCATTTTTGAATACAAAGACAAGCTATTTAATGTTCGAACTGCTAAACTTTTTTGGGAAATAGACACTCATTCCGAATTCATGCCTGCAACCCGTTCATATACAAACTATCATAGACAACAAACTTGCCGTGGAAAAAGCATTAAGAACAGAAGAGGATCTTTACAGTTTTGAATGCTGGTTGTGGTTGCTGACAAATGAAACTGCTTTCTTCATCATGTTTAAATGTATTACTTGTTTCTTTCCTTTTCATTTCAAGAAGTGTGATTAGCCCTCAGACATTTCAGAAACTACCATAGAGAAGCTAGGGTTTGGATTTCTCCGCTGAAGGGTTATACTACTCATCTACCCAAGGCGTGATAAACCACCATGACCAACCAGGAGCTCCTAAATTTTCCAAAAGTCCAAAGGATGAGAGCAATAAAGACGGGGAGTTTACTAGCCTGCAGAGACCACATCTCTGTGCTTCACTGAATAGGACAGTGGGGGTGAGAAGTTTTTTCTTTCACTACGAGGAAGGAAACTAAATTTCTGGCCATTATCTGCTGCAGGTCATACATCCACCTGCACCGAGTACATTTTTCAAGAACAGGGTTTCCAGAAATGTAACATCAGTACACTTGTGGCTTGTAGTGCTTCGCTTTGCCATGCTGACACACATACAGTACGCATTTATCAGCCTGCAGATGCCGCAGCGCTGCTCTGCAGGCTGATAAATGATGAGCGGTCTCCAGGGCCATGTGTTTCTCTGCCTGACAGCAGCAGAGACAGACACACCAGCAGAGTTTTCATCACTTTTAACACCCCATTGACTGCCTCACCACCCTGCAATGTTTCACGTCTCTTGGTGTGCGTGGGAGTGGGTCTGTAAATGCCTGTTTGTGTCCATAATTGCAGCACAGAACGACTACACTTGGGTGGATTCCACTGCAAGGCCGTTAAAGTGACATTATCGGAAAGAGGGAAGAGAGACAGGAGCGAGGGGAGGCATTAATGATAGTGTGAGAGCTGCCCCAGATGACAGCAGCGCGTTTGGTGCAAGAAAACAATTGAAGAACCACAGGAGGAGGAGATTAAGAGCTGCAAGTGTTCGGAGGAGACAAAGCAATCAGCAGACTTGAATCAATAGCAAATGCTATAATTGAGGAAGTGATAAGCAAGCACAAATTGGAACAACTCAAGTATCAACTATGAAAACACTTATTTGTGTTCACCTGGGGCTGTGTGATATGACTATATATGGAAATGTGAAGTGATAGAAAAATGTCCATTTCATTTATGCCATATGTCACAAATCCAAAACTTTTTATGGCAATATTTTTCATCATTTGGATGGCGCTATGTGTTCTTACACATGGCTCACATGCAGGTAGGGAATATTGATTAAATAGACGTGAGTAAAATTTATTTGTCCAGTATATTCAGTAATTCAAAATGTAATAAAAAAAAAAAAAATCTTTCCATGTGGTCATTTTATGCACATGAGTTATTCAATTAATTTTCAGAAAATGTGCTTTATCATGATACGTGTCATTATCTGGATATGAAATGATCTATATCAGGATATGAGACTTTACGTTCGCTCCAGTTTTGGCCTTTTACTGGCATCAGTTCAGGTCAAATTTCCAATAACATTCAGACAAAAACACATGAGCAAGCATATAAATTGCAAATCAGTGGCTGAATATCAGACTACACTGAGAGACTCTGAGAAACCAAAGGAGATGAATAAACAATTAAATTATTAAACTCATTGGAAGAGAGTTATTTTCTCAAAAACCTCAGAGCCAATGAAAACCCAAATAGTGTGGTTTCATCCAGAATTTCTGCACAACAGAAACAACTACTCCGCACTATCACCTGGCAGTGAAAACATCTCCTGGTGCCAAACTTACACTCAGGAATGTGTCAAGGCCTCCAGATTTGAATAGAATGGAGAGCCACGTCAGACAAGTTGGCAGGAGGATGTTTCTCTGGCAAAGACATGATGGACTCTTGCCATAATGCACACATGCTCAGCAGAAGACAACATGTCACAGCCTGACACACGCCGGTCACTTGCACTGAAACAGTGAGCCATTACTCAACCGACAGCCTGATGTGTGCCCTCTGGTTTCCAGGACTGACATTCATTTACGCACTTTTAAACTTTTGGTATTTAGTAACGCTTTTATTCAGTGATAATACAATGATTGAGCAAGTAGAGATTCAGTGTTTTGCTCAAGGACACATTGATGGAATTTTGCTGGTTAATGCACAACTTCTGGAAGTTGTAGGTATCAAACTTTTTGAGGGTTAACCTTTCAAGAAAGTGCAGTTCGCCGATTTGTTTTAAGTTCAATCCTCACTGTGACGGTCACTCTTTACTACAAGTGAGTGAACAGTATATAATGATTGCACAGCTCACAAATCATCTCATTTTCAGTAGGTAGACATTTGTATTTGAAGCTCAAGCTGGAAAGTCATTTCCAGTGCAGTGGAAAATTGAAGAATAAAAGCATGGTGACTTTGGATGGATAATGAATAACTTGGGCTGATAATGTATGAGACATGTATCAAGTGTTACAGTGGTGTAATGACAATTCACAGGTAAATGCTGACAAATAAATCAATTCCTACGCTGCAGGCATCCACAGCGGTACCACCGAATACCTCGAAGGAGAAGTGTAAATCTCCTCGAGTTTGGTGAGCAAGTTTTTGTGTTCAGTTTCTAGTGTCTGAATCCCTATGAAATGACCAATATTGTGTGAGTCTGTGTGTGTGTGCCTTCAGGGTTTCTGCACAGTACTTGACTGATTTCAAGACTTCTTCCTGAGAACTTTTGAACCCTGCCTGTCTTGTCATGCGGCAGTGAGGGAAGCAGTCTTGATTAGCCATGCTTGTATGTAGCCAGATAAAATTACCATGTAATCAATAGCGTCTCTGTGTTGTTTCCAGTGTATAACTCCCATATCCTCGCCACACGTGTCAACATGTCACTCTTGGCTTCTGACGATGTATTCAAACCATATATTACCAGACAGGTTGGGTAAAAACACATTCTTGCACCAGCCTCAGGGAGATAGTAACAGAGTGAGTGAGGGTTCACACCGAGTTGCCTTTCACTGTTGGGGCTGCACCCACTTAACAGTAGCTGAAGGACAGAAAAGTGTGCCTCACTCCACTCTTCCAAGTACTGCTATATATCTGAGGCTTTGAACTAACAAGTCTCTGGTCACAAGCTTATATTTCTAGTTAGAATGAATATAATATAGCAAAGTGTTACATCATCAAGCATCAAAGCGACTTGAGGGCACACCAATTAAGAAAAAACAGAAACCAGCAGAGAACAGAAAAGGTTTCATGCCAGATACAATCCATTCTGAGGATAACTTGTTGGAGAGGGATTAGATGATTTGTCAACCTGCAGGGTTTCACAGCACTCACCCACTCACCAGGGGCAGGTAAACCTTGCTGCCTGGCTAATGAACTTTGCTCCTCACTTAACCAACACAGCAAGACCACGCTCTGAGTTTTGACACTTTCACTTTCCACAAGAAGAAAACTGTATGATACATCTGATCCAATTAATAATCTGAGCCAAAAACACAGGGTCGTGCTGCAATGTGCTGTGTGCAGTGCATTCAAAAGTTAGTGAAAATCTGAAAATACAGAATTAGATGCTTTACATAATATGTTGACAACCTATGTTATCAGACAAAATTAATCTACATGACAAACAAGAGAGCAACAAACAAAAAAGTGTGAATTTGTGCAGCTCTTGCCTATGTGCAAGCACACACACAGAATGCAGACTTTTCCACACAGTGGTGCAAAGGAAGTCTTATCAAATCAAATAACACACGGGTTAAACATGCTAAAAGACATTTATAGTCCTTGAGCACTGTTATAAAAGATGCAAGAGAGGATGAGGGGAACAATCATGTGCTCACTTTATAGCTAAGTGCTTAGCAGCAGCAGAGCTACTGAGATATTAAACAATGAAAGCAGGCAGACCTTGCACTGCTCCATCACACCAGTATGTGTGTATGTTTGCTTAAGCCTTAATGAAAAATCATGTGTTTCTCTGAGACTGGACAGCAGTTATACATCACTGGATATTTGGGGTTTTTGTTTTAGACTAGTCCACCTGTCTTGATGATAACAGTCTAGTGCACATACACAAATGTGGTACAGAAAATGCATGTAAGAAAATCTAATTTGTAAACACTAAAATTATAACAAGAGGTTAATTCATCCATTTCAATACAGGTCAAACAGTTTTTTGTGTACCAATGAGCTTGGATTTCTAGCTCTGACCTGAATGATCATCATTATCTGCTACACATGAAAGTTACAGTTAATCTTTCTTCAAAAATGTAAAATATCAAGTTTCAAAAGGGCAGCGCTGCAACACTGTGTGAGTGGTGCTTCATTTCACTGGCAAACACAAACACTGAACTCATTAATGTTTTAATGGTTAGTCTGAATTGATTCTGGGGCCTGAAATGGGTGTGTGAGTGGAATGCTAACTCCCTCTGCTCCACAAAGGAGTCAACTACAGCAACTAGGACAACAGAGAGAAACCAAAATTTGCTTTACAAATATAAATATGACAGGAAACTCCCTCAGACCTAGGCTCATTGTTTGTCATCACTTCCCCCCTATTTCAAGGAGGAAAATGATAACATTGACCAATCCGGCCAAAGACAGAAATATTGTTAGCTTGTTGAATACTAAAATGTAGAGGGGTAAACAGGGGAAACTCTCTAAAGTGCTAAAATCATTGATTTGCTCCCTCTTACCAACTGCCTCTGTCACCAATTTAAGCACATTTAGTTGAACAGCTGATGAAGGCCGACAGTACAAATGCTACTAGGTCAAATCGCAAAGAGCAACAGGCTGCAGCATATGTTTAATGATGGACGCACTGGTGGACTGATAGTGTGTCAGGGTCCATTTCTATCATCTTTCAGCTGCAGGTGACTTTCCCAGATGCTCCTACAATCTGACTCTTCTTTTAAAAGACAGTTACGTCACAGCATATCAGTGAAGCGTCAACATGGATGACTTGGGGTCAAGAAATCTAACGGCCACCTCACTAACTGTCAAAACTATAAACCAGCACAAAAATGACAATTACCAACATAAACCGCAATGTCCCGGACGGACACTTTAGAAACACTAATAAAAAAAAGTAAAATTTGAATTTTGGAACAAAAAAACAGCAATTTTTCACAACATTAGTTCTGACAGTAACTTTCTAGTTGCTCATCCTCAAAGTAAAGAAAGAGTGGACAACCATTTGTTTGAGTTCAGTGGAGCAGACAGCTCTGCAGAGATGTGTAATTGTGACTGTGACATTTCATAAAAAAACATTTCAAAAAAGAATGTACATAGAAACACTTACATGTGCAACATATTGCCCTTTGGGAGTGGCACAAAGAGCTATATGCATTATTATCCAGCAGTGCAGTGCTTTTCTTTCTAATGTTTTGTATTGACAACTCAGTTTAACTACTGTAACATGTAAAAGATGCTAAAAATAAAAACACCCTGTCTAGAGTGAAGTTCTGTCCAGAGAAAGACAGAGAGGTCACATTATCTGACACCATCAGAGGATTCATGCACCGAAACATTTATTCTGGCTGGATGACGATGCTCATGTGAGCTCACTCTATATCCACATGATAAGAAGAGTCAAGAGACTGATCCCACCTACTGCTGTGTTCACACAGACAGATGATATAAAGCAGTAGACAGTCTTTGGCCTCTCATGAATCTGTAGTTCTGTGGATGTTGCATAGAGCACCTTATTGACATGCTTCGACTGGAAAGTTCTTTTGTGACGTAGCCAAACTTCTTGAATTTCTCTTACTCGCTCCATTTTTTCCCCATTCATTATAGAGCTACTTGTCACCTTTCACTTTTCATTTCCCTAAAGTGCGTGAATCACGAATTAAGAACTACACACAACCGAACAGACCTTCGAACTTCTTACCCACACATTGTTTTGAGTTTCCAATATTATCTAGACTTTTTTTCAAGTGGGCCTTTGAGTGTCAGCCAAGTTTGTAAAACGCTTTTGCATTTCACACAATGTACATTCAAAGCACCCACATCATTATGTATAGGCACACATACATAAGAACAGTGACACGAAACAAATGTTCTGCCTTTCTTCCTGTTACTGATTCCAAAAACAAAAGGGCAGGGGGTTTTCAAAAATCACTTCTGAAGGCTTCAAGATTTCAGATCCATTTGAGCTCCAGGGACTGTTTCCAGCCTGCGTAGATGGAAAGTTTCCACTGCAACAATAACATACCGTACTGATGAAGTCCAAGGAAGGCAGAAACCATGCGCCAATGCTTTCTCGCACACTTTGAGCCAGGCGTGCACAAATACACACAAACATTCACTCGGAGACAAGCAGAGACCCTGAGGCAACACTCTCAGCCGCACATAGGATGTCAGTTCTTGCATCAGGAGTTATATAAATACTATTTTATGCTGTAATGCTGACATTTCAGGTGAGTGGTAGCATCATACACGGACTGGCTGTTCAAAAATGACAACATGAAATGGGACTTACTCTGACATGATGATACACTTTATACATGAAATAGTCTGCAGCCCAATATTTGAACAAATCTGAGCATTTTGTAATCTACCTCTAATGGTTGCTAAATGCAAGTTTTATGTCATTATCACTGTTATGAATTTAAGATACACAATAAATGAAAGCAACAACAAATGGCTATGTATAGTGCACATAATTCTTCCATTAAATAACATAAAAGGAGCCCTGTTCAGATTGCAAAACAAAGCGTATTACCGACTGTGTGCTGAGCCCACCCACCCTTTTCTCTGGGAAGAGATGTACATTTTTCTCATTCCATTCTCCAACACGTTAACATCTGTCCCAGGTCTAAGCTCTGTGGGGCTGGGTTAGTCACGCCTACGGCAAGCCGCTTGAGAATCCATGTCTGCAGGCTACATCTTTACAATTGCCGGCTTTTCACTCATTACAGGACACATACCTGCAGGCTCAAGTGTAGCATACATCCACCTATCTCTCCACTTAATCTTCACCTCTGAAGACACACCCAATAGTTCCTCCTTCTAGTGTATATCATTCATTCATTCTTTACGACAAAAAGCCAAAAATCCTCTATGTAATAGAGTATAACCCTGCTGCACTGAAGCAAAATGAATTTCACTGACATATCAGTGCTATTATTGTAGATTATGGCTGTTACTGTTAAAACACAGTACTGACATTTTATAAGGAGTGGAAGGACTGGAACGACAATGGCTGTTTACAAATTTTTAAATTTCTATGTCAGGGCCATTGTTTCAGTGTCGATAAAATGCAGCCCTTCAATTGTTATTACTTGACAGACAAAAACTAAACATTTTTGCAAATAGTACTGACAAAAAATAGTATGAAAGAAAGTCCCGGTCAGCAGCTCATATTTTAAGTGTATATACTCTAAATGGCTACAAAGCTAGGCTCCTGCAATGCTAGATCATAATTTAAGAGAATAATAGTTCCAAACTTCTGCCGTAGTTTTTCTACTTCCAGTAAGATCAGAGGTCAGATCAGACTCCCAACAGCATCCCTAGAGCTGGTAGGTTTTAAGTGGTTTGCTCAAGGACATTTCAGGAGAGTGAGGGCGGCTTGAGCCCAGCCCTTCAGGTTGAAGGGAAATCTTTCTGCCTGCCCACTCAAGAGTCAAACCAAACAAATTCAACGTCGATGCACAAGGGGAAAAAAAGAAACATAGCAATTTTACAAGGCAGTCGGCCCCTCCCAGCATGCAGACATGCCTGCACACCAAGGAGACTGAGTGTGTAAGTGTCTGTGTGTGAATTATGGCCACCACCACCAGGAAAGAGCTCAGCATTCCAGCACAGACAGAGACACACAGTTTTCATGGGGCTTAAATGACAGCACTGTGGTCGACTGCCATTCCCAAAAAACTCACCATTTCTTAGTGCATTCCACCATCAGTTCCTGATAGGAAGCCACGAACTGGAATTTGGAGGCATGCTTCCCCACACGTTGCAGTCTCTTCCAAACCGAGGCCATGTTTCTTTGGGAACGGGTAGTTTCACTGCACCTATCCCGCCCTGGACTTCCTTCTTTGGGCTTCCTTCGCACGAATTCACGCTAATGTTTATAGGTATCTGAGCACATCCAGCCAGCGTAGACACATATCTAATGTTTTACGGGAAGCACATTGAGAGGGGAAAGATAAGACTGCACACCCTGTCGTGGCTGCTGCCGTTTAAAATCTGCCTGATAAATCCAAATCTCTGCAGCAGTGGTCGAGCTCTGATTTGACGGCGTGCATGATGAAAATTACTCCATAATTTCGAAAGGCATGATGAATAATAATCCACTGGGTGTGAACATCATATTTCCATCTGGCGATCTTCCTGTAAATGAAAGAATAAAGACAGTCAGTAGAGGAACAGACTGTAAAGGACCTGAACTCCAGGCTGATTTATAAACGGCAAGTAACTCCATTAAACGTTAAACGTCCCCGGTATAAAGATGCTTTGTCCGTTTACTAGTTTTTCCATTTACTGCCTCCTGCAGCAGTGTTGATGTTAGAACAACCAGCTTATCTCCATCCTCAACAGAACACTTTGTTAATGTGTAAAACGTGTACAAGCACTCCTGCTGCCAGCACGACGTGCCGGACGTCTATTTACTGGCGTGGCAAGCTAACTTGAAGTGTTTGATAATAAAATATTAATTTATGTATCAGGACAGTGACAGAGAAGCGGTGACATTACGTTAAAACAAGTCGTTATAACTACACAGGCTACAAAATCGACGCAAAGAGACCGAGAGTGAAAGTGAGGCTCCAGAAAATAATTTGTAAACATAGAATATTTTGATGCCTCTGGATCCAGGATGTAGCCAGAGCCGCCGCGCTCCGCTAACCGGGATGATTCAGCTGCTATGCTAACGACTTAACATGTCAAACTAGGTTAAATGAGTCTAAATGACACTCACCTTACTGAGATATCCAAAGCATTATCCGACAGGCGGCCTTATCGGCAGTGTTAAGAGATGGGGAGCTGTCTATGACAAACTATGAGCCAAGCTAATTATCGTCTTCGTTGCAGCAGCGCCGACACCATCCATACAGCTAGCTAGCATGCTAGCTTCAACGGCTAGCCATCACAACACGACAGGAGCGGAAACTCGCCGTTTGCTCCACAGGTGACACGGAGTCAGAAACGACATTTATTGCAGTTTGTCCCAAAAGTAAGTTATATGAAAAATAATCCAAACACCTGACAGGAATTCACACAGCAAAGTCCTCCAATTGTTACTGATAGTTTGACGCTCGGGTCCTCTGAAGTGCGTGAAGTTAACCGACATTTAAAAAAAATCCTCTACCGGATGTTAAAAATAAAATCGTTATTGAATTGAAAAACAGAATTAGATCATAGAAACATGGGCATATATGTGATTTTTCATCATGAATCTATTGTGCATCTAGTCACATTTTATTTTCTTCTTCAAAACGACAGATTCGAAATATGCTCACATGCCCTTTTCGGCTTAGTTGATTTTATTTTGAAGGCTAATCTCTATTTTTCCGGTCTCGCTCTATATTCATGTAGCTAACTTGACGCAGCTCGCCTCTCCATCAGTTCTCCTGCCGCCCGGATGCCTTAAAAACGCCCCTGGCTTCATCCATTGGTGGGATCCTTGTGCCATTTACAGGCTGTTTACAGATTCATGAGGCATTTCTGGGTTGTTGTTATCCCACTGGTCAAATCCACCAGCCACCAAAGACACTTAATCCTGGACTGTGACTGCAGATAAAATGCTGACTCTGGATTTTCCCCACATTCATCAGCCAGGTTTAAAGATTTAAATATATGGATAGAAAGATATGTATTGATTGTGCATGTCTTGTAGTAAATGATCAATGATTTAAAACATAATTTACAGTGAATATTCTTACATAGCCCTGTTTGTAAAAGTGTTTGTGTTACAGTCAAGCTGGTAAAATAATTTCAAAGATTTGGGATGAAAACAACATTTCATTCACCCAGGACTTCATAGTATTAAAGCTCATCCCCTCAGGTTAGTGCTAATGAGGATGAGACTTCCATTTCCTGGTCCTGTCACATTAATAAGTGAGTGTTAACCTTGTAGCCCTGAATGCCGGGGGGTCTTTCTCACATGTTGAGAGGAAATAAAACACCTACCATCCATCAGAAATCAATACCCCCTCCCCTCCCCTCCACACACACACATCTTTCACACTCCCTGGTTGTAACCACAGGCTTGTAAATGCATAGCAGGGGAAGGAGGAGAAGGGAGGAGGAAGGAGGACAGCACTGCAGAGGGGAAGACAATATGAGGCAGATTAATTTAATCTCCAAAAAAAAGAAAAGGGGCGTAATAACAGGAAATTGATATCTTATCCTTTTATGTGTTGCTCAGGGTTATATGCAGCGAGAGAGATGGTGGATTTATTTTTCTTTTCTCTCTGTTTTATTTGAAGTGGCGGGATGGTTGAGGTCTGACCTGACTGCAGATATAACATTTACTGTAAAAGCCCGGTCAAATTCAAATCATCAGCGGGATCCAGCAGAATATATGATAACACAGTGCCAGTAATTCTAATGAGCACGTTTGATCGTTACAAATATTCCACCAAGAGCTGTATCTGCTCTTTTAGTGAACCCACCACTTTCAGCCCCTGAAAACATCTGGATCACTTCACAATAAAAAAAAAAAAATCAGCTTTGGGGTTTGGAGTTGTTCAGAATTTGAGTTGGCCTGAAAATCATAGGAAAGTTAATGAGGTTTTTTCAGCTGTGATGTCAAACAACAAGCACATTGACAACACAATGCTCCTGAAAAATTGTGCGATAACCATCCATAAGTTCGCAAAAGTTCACCTCTAACTCATACCCTTCTATAATTTATCATAGATGTATTATAGACAAGATGTTTTGAGATGAACCTCATCATGTATATATTAACGTCACAACACAAAGCAGCATTTCAGATCGACTTTCATTCAGATTCGTATTTGTAAACCGAGAGCATTTCAGGGTTTAGGGTCAGAGCCGATTTGACAGCAGGGGGCCTGCTGATCCTGCTGCTCTGTGTCGCCTGTTTACATTTTAGCCTGACAGATTACAGGGAGCCTCCCTTTATGTGTCAAGGAATGCTTTGATGTGACAAATGACCCTGTGCTAAATGACGCTTTGTGTGTCGGCCCACACGTCAGCGAAGGCCTCATTTCATACATAACACAGGAGGAGGACGGGCCTGCCGGTGTGTGTCTGTGTGAAAGAAAGAGTGCATTATAGGAGGACAGTGAGAGAGAGTGGCAAAGGTCAAGTGGAGTCCTGTATGCGTCACCCTCCCAACTCTGGACGCCTCCTTCCTCCTGTTGGATTCCTGAAAACAAAGAAATGATCATTTGCATCCCCTGTTGGCAAATAAGGATTTTTTTCATTTTCCATTTTTATGCCGCTTTAATGGCTTGATTATTGGAGAACAACAGAGAAGGCAGATACTCATAATCTCTCAGCAAAAGCCATTTCATCCCTTAATCACTATAACAACGTTAATGCTTCACGAGGGAATCGTTTCATGTGCAAATTCTCCTCGGCCTAAAACACAAAGCAGGGCGGTGATAGCGATGAGCGCCATGCCCCCAACTGAGATTTGCCCTATTTTGGCCAAAATATATTCTGTTTCTAGATACTGTCACTTCTCCTGCCAGAGGAAATGATGAACCTAAACGAAAGTGAGACATCCAGTCTGTCAGCAGTGAGTGAACACTGACTGGGATCGTGACCAACCTTAATGATTACCTGAGATTTTGGAGAAAACAGGTCATGTCTACTTCTCATGTTGTTGTCTTGTACATTTTTGACTCTTGATTTGTCTGTTTTGATTTGTTTCTTCTGGTTTCACCATTATTTCAATACTCCCCCGAGGTCCCAGTCCATATGATACTGCTACTGTACTGCTCAACAAAAAATGCTTTTTGCTTCCCAAATACTATGAAGCATGTTGCAGCTTTGCCTTTGGAGGCCTATTGCACAGATGTAATTTATCAGCAGAAGCACAGAGGTTGTTACTGTAGGCTTTTTATCGATCGTGATATTGTCTCCAACTCACCGCTCGGGGAGAGTGGAAGTTTCACACCTAACTTCTTTCCCTTTTTCTGTCTGTGGAGAGCCAACAAAAACACGTCCTCCAGGATCTAAGCCAGCTCTTCAAGCGCAGAGATTCTGGCGTTTGGTGTTAGACCACTTGAAAAGACCTGTTAACAAAGCGGAGTCCTTTAGATATACGCCAAGTGAGTCTGAACCACTTCAGCGGAGCACAGATAGCCCAAAGTATCGCTGCTGAGAGTATTGAAGGGGGAACAGAAAAACAAGAGCTGAAGCCGTTTTACATTACTACTTCCAGTTCTGTTGGAATGTTGTGACTCACTTTAAGAACATGTTTGTGCATTTTCTTTAGCTATTTTGTCCCAGTGTGGCCCTGACTTACATGTGCTGTAGGTAATGTTGAATACATGTAGAGAAGATTGGCTTATGTACATTATATATTATATTATATTATTGAGTGTTTTTGTTATTGCCATTATTAAATGAATTTAATCACTGTATTAAACCAAAAAAAAAAAATCTAAGTAGGTAAAAAAGTGACTTGACCAAACTTACTATGTTATGGCAAATTGCCTAATAGACCTAATGGCTGTCAACACAAACGATCAAAACTGACAAAGATTGTATCCTACTGTTTTATTGTTGTCAATAAGGCCTGATATATCTTCTTTATCTATATCTCTGTGTCATAGAGTTCCACTATGGTCCAACACACAGACAGAGCAGAGCTGTTCTCTGAAACGATTCAGTTTGTTTAAAATGCAGATATAGTAGGGAAATCATAAAGTATTGAGAGTTGGACTCCTGGTTTTGATCTGAATTATGGGATACATTGGCAATAATAATCCTTCAGATTGACTCACAAACACAGCCTCAAGGACTACCTGCCCCTGACACCTGGACACGATGCTTCTACAGTATGTACACCAAAACCAGATGTTGTGTTTGGAATTATAATGAGCAGGGAATACTGCAGAGAGCTATATCCCCCATCAATCAACAAGGCAACTCCCAAAAAAACAAACATGAAGGCAGCTGATTGTATCTTCACCTCAGCAGCTTGAGTCACCATATCATATTTTCCTCCTTCCACAGATTCCTTTTTGTGCTTGTCTCCCTGTGGAAATGTGAGTGCCATGCTTGCAGTGCCAGATAAGCATCTTCTGCTTTGAACTACCATCCTGACTGATGGCAGAGTGTCTGGTGGTATCTGCCACTCAGTTACAGGAAGCCTCTGTGTTTCCGGCTGGATGGCTGGATTTACAGATGGATGAAGGGTGTGGTAACTGTCTCTTGGATCGCTGCCATCAAAGCCAGGTTAAACACAGGATCTGGTTTGGTTTGAAATTTCACTATGCAAATTTAGTCACAACAGTTATTTCCTCCCTCCTTCACCACCTGTTTGCCAGGTTGGTCTCTTATGATCTGTAGCCTATCCACATTCTTTTCTTTAATTAGATCCCTTTATTAGAGTTGATTGACTGCAAGGAATACTCAATTAACAACTATTTTCATAATCAATTAATCGTTTAAGTAATATTTCAAAATGGACTCAAATCCTCAAATATAAGGATTTTATTTTAAGATTTTTTTCTCAATATACTTCACAGGTAACTGAATATTTTGGACTGTTAAATGGACTTTAGCATTTTTACAGTTTTCTTCTTATACAACCAATGATTATTGATGAATGGAGAAAATAATTAACAGCGACATCTATAATAAAAAGAATTTAATTTATGTTCAACCTAAAGCTAACATTACTTGTGTTGGTGGTCAAATGGTAAAGAAAATGTTTCAGAGATCCAAATACATCAAATGAATAACATCAGAATTTTTTGGTCAGACAGACAGACAGACAGACAGAGTACTTTATTAATCCCAATAAAATTGGCAATTGGAAATTGGTCAGTCTCTCAGAATTAAAAAGCAAATGGTTGGAGATCCATGGGAGAAGAGGCGGCTTGATCACTTTCTCCATTTACAACAGAACAGAATGCAAGGAAGCCACAAGACATGTTAGAAATGAATCAGGGATACAGGTGCAATCATAAAAATATGCCAATACGCCCACCATTTACTGACAGCAACAAGCTCACACCTGCTCTCTCGCTCTTGCCAAATTCGTTCCTGGGAAACAAAAGTAATTTCACAACTGAAGTGGAGTGAGACACGTCAAGTGGAGGGAAACACAACAAAATGCAGACGATTGCAAACCACTTCATCACTGAGGAACTCGACAAACTGAGTACCTCAAAATGGATATTTAACAGCGTGAAAGTGGATCAGAGGGCGGATTTTTCCATTAAAAGGAGAAAAATTTGAATATTTGTGTCTATTAGGATGTGTAGCCGGTGCCTCTAGTACAGTTAATCAACACATTACACTCTGTCACAAAGGTCTTTGTTGCAATGTCACACCAGCGCGGTCAAAGCAGCTCGATCTGCTTTATCAGGCTGAAATTAGAATTAAATTAATCTGTTTTGCCTCTGCTGAGAAATGGCTTTTCAGGGAGAGTAAATTACCCATTTACACTCATCTGGGTGGTTATCAGATCCATGTCTGTGTGAAATTAAACCCGCATTCATCCAGGGAGGGGCCGGACTGTGCACAAACTGCTCAATGATCCCTGGTTTGAAGAATCACTTTTCCTCTGGAGAAACATGGTGCTGATTACATATGGCCTGCTGGCTGCTGATAGTGGAAGCCAATACATCACATTCCCATTTTATGCTGACTGTGAGAGCAGTGCAGATATGCAGTGGCCACTATTGCTTCACAATGATGACAAAATAAATGTTTACTCAAGCTGTCATGGTTTGAAATCCCATCATCTGCTGAGTGCAGTGAGTCTGAATTATTTGAATGACCTGCAGTGATGAGTTCAAGGTGCTTATTTTTCTTAAAAACTAGAACCAAAATGTATTACGGGTCGGAGCAATCGGAGTCGGAGTCTTCAGAAGAGATTAAAGCACATGACAGTTATACATTTGTTCCATTCAGATTAATCAGGATTTTTAATGTAGAAGCAGAAAGAAAGATTCAGGATAAACTCATAGGCTCAAACAGGATTAGATAAATAAATGTAAATGTGTGGATGCACAGTGCGATGGTGTAAAAGAACGTGCACGCCGTGTTAACCTCCACCGATTCAAAAAGAAGAAAGAGACAGAAAGGGAACGACCCAGAGAGACGTCAGTAGATCAGCACACTGCTGCGAGATCATTAGCGAACAAGCGTCAGCCAGTATCAGCTCAGTGAATGAACAGTGACAGTCCAGCAGACGAGTCACTCTCCAGTTACTCTCCCCAAGAGAGAGCTCTCCGCTTCCATTCACACAACCTGAACAAAGGCTAAATTAGTCCCTGGATGGCTGTCTGGGGGCTTTTTGGGAACGCAGTCAGGCGGGTTGAGTGCAGAATGACTTCCTTGTGAGCTCCACCACCACCAGCCCAGATTAGACACTTCTGCCTGCCTTTTTAAATAGCTTGTTAATTAGCAGCGGGGTGGCTGGATGAAATCATTAAGGGCTTCACTGCAGGAAGTAATTATTCGACACCACGGGGCTTGTTTTCGTACGCTGAAATCAATATAGCATTTGCTTCTATTTGGTGTTCCTTATTGGTTTTTGCTCCTGGCGGTCTGACTCGGCTCGAGTCCAGGCCGAAATATCTCAGCAACAATTGGATGGATTGCCGTGAAATTTTAACACAGATATTCAAAGCTTACAGATGTTGATGATTCCCTGAATGATCCTCTAATGCCACCAGGAGATAAATGTTTTTAGTTATGCAGTGAAATATCTCAACATCTACTGGATGGACTGGCTGAATATTTTCTATATTTATGGTCAGTGATGGATCAAAACATGACCCTGGCATTTATGACATAACCCTCATTTCAGACAAACCACATATTGGAAATCAGACCACACAGCGATGAGGTGGGATACCCTATGAAATCACACTACCAAGATTTTTTTTCTGTCCAAATCTAACATGCTTAACTAAGAGGGAGAACATAGAGAACATTATACCTGCTTCACCTCAGACAGACAGACAGACAGACAGACAGACAGAGTACTTTATTAATCCCTTTGGGAGGTTCCCTCCGGGAAATTGGCATCTCCATCACTTCTCGTATATTGCACTGTTTAAATATAGAATACAAAATATAAAATAGAATATAAAATAGAAAAATGAAAAATAAAAAATAGAAAATAGAAAAATAGACACAATAAATTAGGCAGTAGATGTAGCAGGAATTGAATCAGAAGTAGGCACTTGTGGGAGATCTACAGAAAATATGCATATGTGTATGTGTGTACCTGAGTGTGTACATAGTGATAACAGCAGCGGGTATGGTATGGTATGCTAAAGGTAATGGTAGAGTGCATATAGTAATATAATATAATAATATAATATAGCATATACAATGTATAACATCCAAGAGTATAACATACATGTACATGTATAATATAATAATATAGTAGTGTAATGTGGTATATACTACACTCTACTACATATAATAGTAATAGTAGTGATCTTAACACTTTCATTGTGAGCATGTCAGCGTGCTGATGAGCTGCAAGCACGGCTGTACCGACTCTAATCTAGTTACTGTGTAATTGCCCATTTTGCAACTTTCTATTGATATAAAGCTTTGGTGTATAAGCCTACATGGATTTCATGAAAGCTGCCAGACAAAAAGTCCTCAAACAAAAAGTGATATTTCAGGGATATTTCCAGCAGCAGGAACAGCATTTTGTTCAGAATAGACAGAGCTGGATGATTGTTAGCATGAACAGCCTGAATGGCTGGAAACAGGAAATTAAAAGAGCACCAAATACAGAAACTCATAAAACACAAGTAAAGAGGCATCATAACAATGACTAACAAGCAATTTCGGGAGCAGTTAAAAAACACCACTGAGTTCTTTAGTGCTTAATATTTCACCAAAGTAATAATAAAACAGGACACAGTTCTTTCTATAATTTAGACGAAGGATATTTAAAGACAGTTCGTTTATAATCTCCTTCCTGTTAAATGAGATGGTTCCCGTGTGTCAGGAAAATAAAACTACAATTCAGAGCGGAAAAACTTTGACACTTTGACAAATATCTTGCATTAACGTCGGCTATTAGCGGCTAATCTGAAAATGCATCCAGATGTGAAGACGTTGGTCGACACTACAAGGCTTTCAGGGCTTATTAATGGCCTTTTGTCTTCAGCTACTGATTGAGAAAGATGACTGAGAACACACTGTGGGAGGACGGAGGTTGGCATGTACACCAGCACCTGGAGGCCTTTGATTCTAATTGTTCTGGGAGGGGAGAGAGAGTCGAGCACATTAGTTTCTGAGGGAAGAGGAAGTGTTACCCGCCTCATTTCCACTGATTTCTGCTGATTTGAACTCTTTCCAGTTTCGAGGCCACTTCTCTTTTCTCTCAATATAAACACAACAGTGTACAAACCATCGCAGGCTCAACACTTGGAGTCAGCACTAATCACGTAATGATCCTCTTCTGCACATTGATCATGTCGCTCTCACGCTGCGGAGCGACAGTTTACAGCAGCTGGCAGATGCAGAAGTGCTGCTGAAGGTGAAGCAGAGTTTATGTTAAAGATCCCATGAGAGTCTCTGCAGTTCAAAACAGAGCAACAGAGGTGAGAAACACAAGAATCAGGTGTTTATGTGCTGCCTGGATGTCACAGTCTTCTTCACCTGGCTGGTTTGTCAGAGAAGAAACACACAGAGGAAGAGAAGTTAAGTTTTCTCTCTGTTGTCACAAAGAGATAAAGAGCAGTTCCTGTCTCTATAGTATTAGCTGTGAAGCAGTTTTTCCAGGAGGCAGAAAGCAGACAGTGATTTATGTGTAGCCCAGGGAGCGGGGAAAACAAATTGTGATTGAGCCGCAAATCCAAATCAAAGCAACAAGATATGAACCAACAGATCTCAGCAAATCCCCTGTTCCCTCGTTTCACGACAGTTGTGAAATATGTCAGCTCGTGTTGCCGCAGCATCTTTTGCGAGGTCATAAGTTCACGATGAAAAATGTGTCTGACAGTTTCATTTCATTAATACACTTAAGGGCAGATATTAAACACTGTGTTCGCGTTTTTCCTCATGACACATTTCACTCACACCAAAGTATGATGGTTTACAAAATACAAGATGAGGACTAGTGCTTTTAGCAGGTATCATATTCCTTTGTTTATTATTATTATAATAGTATATTCTGGGAAAAATAGATTTAGTCTTTATTTTTGATCATTTCTATGTTTGAGTTTCAGCTGAAATCTATGTTTATTTTAATTATTGAACAAGCTGATGATCGTTTTCTTGATTCATTAAATAACTTTTTTATCTATGAAATGTCACTTTTTATCTAATAAAGCATGTTTTAGTCATTACACATGAACCGGTTGTTGTTGTATAACATATAATTCACAATGCAGATTTCAACCTATAAAACAAAGCTTGAATCCTGGATTTAAAGACGTGATGATTCAGCAGTCATACTATGATAAACTTTCAGAGGATATTTCATAACACCCGACTGACTCGCGTCACGAAACGCTGCTTCTCTTCTGCACAGTCTGCAAAATCTGAAAAGTTGCTGATCTTCTGTGCGAAGCTCGCTCTGACCCCTCACACACACTGAGATTGGCAAAGGCATAATTGATTTGTTCTGGAGTTTATTATCAGGAGTTTCCCTCTCTGGCTGTCCAAACATATTGAAGGCAGCAGCGAGGGGTGGAAGACTTAATAGTGTTGGCAGCGTTTCCATAAGAAATAAATGCAAAGAATTTAACGATGGGGAAAAGGAGAGAGATTGAGATCATTGCCAAAAAAAGGAAGAAGGATGCAACAAATATGATCTGAGTTTATGTGTTTGAGAAAAAAAAAGCTGAAGAGCAAAAACAAAAAAAAAATGGATCAAGGAGCACAAAGTGTCTTTCCTGTCAAACAGCCCCGGAGCAAGACACTCGACCCAGAAACAGAGAAATCCACGCTCATCAATCTTCCTTTGATGAGGTTTTATATAAAGAGCAGAAGAATGAAACCAGCAGGAGGAAAAGTAGCTGCATGAGACAGAGAAAAAAGAGGAGGATAAAGAGAGAAAGTGCAGCAGTGGGACGTCTAATATGCTGCCTGGTTGATCTCCAGTGTGCAGAGGATCTCGCTGGCCCACTCATTGCTTGCAGGTGTAATAACACGGACTGATCCAGAGCCGGGGTTGGGGGTTCAGCAGCTCACAGAGAGGATATTTCTACGCCCCTCTCCTCTGGAAAACAGCAGCTCGCCTGTGGTCTGCAGTATACTGAAGCCATTCCAGGCAGCTCAGCCACTGAAATGTCTCATATCTCGGCTTCTTTCTGCCTCTATAAAGACACAGACATCAGCTATTAGGAGATGAGCAGAGATACAGCCTCCAATCCACTCCTGTTTTATTGCCCCTTTTATGGCTTTTCTGCTGTATTAAATCATGTTGAGTGTCCTGAGTTGGATTTGAAGGCACCAAATTGCAAGTATATGATCTTTTTAGGCGCTTTCACAGGCCGTGCTTAGAAAAACATTTAGGGATCTAATAGTAGGAGAGTGGACGTTTAAAATCCACAGATATTGTGGTTCATGCTGCAGATATGAGATAATAGATGATATTTAGTCATGTGACTGAATTTTGGAGGGGAATTCTCTACTTTGCTGCAGGTCAGAGGTCAAAGGTCAGCAAGGTCAACAACAGTTTTACAAAGTGTCTCTGAGTCCATGTATTAATCTCCCTCATCCAATCATGTGTTCACAAAGTACTGAACCTCTCTCCATCCTCTTTCCAGAATGAACCTTTCATACCCAATCATGATCCTATCACCTGTTACCAATGAACCTGTTTACCTGTGGAACGATCCAAACAGGTGTTTTTGGATCAGCCCACAACTTTCACAGTCTTTTGTTGCTCCTGTCCCGACTTGTTTGGAACATGTTGCTGCCATCAAATTCAGAAGAAGCAGATATTTACTTCAATGTAGTCGATGAGGTGAAACATTCAATATATTGTCTTTATGCTGTTTTCAATTGAGTCTATGTCACAAAGGATCTGCAAATTATCACATTATCACTTTTGTAATCAATCATCATTTCTGCTCAAATTTAAATACCGTGTAGTCAAAGTGAGTCAGGCAGCGACTCAAATCAGATAAGCAGATAAATGCTTTAAACTGAGGGAAATTGAAACCAGATGTTGTTTCACTCCGGGTCCCTCACTTCACATCTGGGTCCATCAGGCCAAAGAGACACAGATGTTAGGACTTCATATAGTGCTACCATGGTGATGTTTTGGCAAACAGGCTCCATGATCAACCTGTTTATGTACGATAAGGCACGTAGATCTAACAGCTAAAATTAGCCTCTGCTATCTGATAAACATATTTACTTGACTTGTTGTAGCCCGGGAGGACGGCAGGGTTTGTGTGTTCCTGCTGATCCACAGTGTAATTCACACGCTCTGATATTATTGCTACAAGATGATTACACACGATGGAAGCTAAAAACATGTTCCCCCGAGTTTATGAGCGTTACCACGGATTTTGAGCCAAAAATACCACAGAAATGATAGAACTTTCTATTTGGGAGCGATAACCACTCTCTGTTCTGGACATGGATCGTTACTGCAGGATGGTTGAATCACTCCAGGCTGCAGCTATGATACAGCACTTCTCCTCTTCCCTGTGTGTGTGTGTTCATGTGTGTATTTCTGTTTTATGTTCGCAGGTGCATTTTAACATATATATCTTTATTGGGTTGATACATTTCACCCATTTTTCCCCCTTTTTGAACACCAACAACCCCCCAAACTAGAGAGTCACATTCACATGATATGAGCAAAAAAAAAAATACTAGTAAACACACACAACTCTCTCCCTCCCAAAAAAAGAACACATAAAAGTAAACAGCAAGAACATCAGAAAAATGAATAAGAAAAGAAAAAAGAAAAAAAAAACACAAACAAAAAAAACAAAACAAAAAACAAAAACAAAAACAAAGGGACATTTAGAGGAGACTAAAATAATTTGTACATGCTGCGTCCGAACAGCCATCCCAACTGTACCAAGTCACATCAGTCCATCCTATGTGGATCCATCCCAATCACCCAAAGAGGGAGTGGAACTGACCAAGTGAAAAATGGGGTTCCAAGTTTTATAAAATTTGTCAGAGCACCCCCTGATACTGTACTTAATTTTTTCTAAGTGTAACAATGACAATAGATCTTTCAACCAGGAGTTAGGGGAGGGAGGATTCTTATCCTTCCATTGAAGCAAAATACGTCTGCGGGCTACCAGAGAACCGAAAGCGATAGAATTTCTTTCCCTGTTGGTGAAGTTTGTAAGTTCTTCAGGCACACCAAAGATGGAAGTCAAAGGACTCCACAGCACAGGTTTATTTAGAGCTTTAGTAAAAGTGTTGTAGAAAGAGGACCAGAATAGGTTTAATCTAGGACAGGAAAAAAACATGTGTGTGTGATTGGCTGGTGACAGAGAGCATCTGTCACACGCATCACTTGTATTAAAAAGTTTTTTAAGTTTAGCTTTGGAAAAATGTACCCTGTGAAGGACTTTAAACTGAATTAATGTCAAACTGGCACAAGAGGAAGTGGAGTTAACTCTGTCAAGGGCCCTCCGCCACCATTCATCTGACAAGGTACAACCTAGTTCCTTTTCCCACGTATTCCTAGTTGCCAGTGGGGGTGATAGTGATGACAAGATTAATTTTACAACAATTGAAATGAATCCTCGGGCTGTGGGGAGAGAAAGGACTGTATTGATAAGAGTACGAGGTGGTTTATGAGGAAAATTGGGGAAATTACAGCGAACAAAAACTCTGGTTTGAAAATATCTAAATAAATGAGCATGTGGAAGGTCAAATTTATTTTGGAGGTTATTAAAGGAGATAAAAGTGTCCTTATCAAAAAGTTGCTCAAAATTTACCAGCCCCCTCTCTCTCCACAGAGTGTAAGTTCGCAGGTGCATTTATTAACATTGTCGTCATTGAGACATGCGACACAAACCCTTTAAACCAGCACTTTGTGAGCTGCTGACTTCACCAGCTCACCACGCGCTCCTCGGAGAATCCAGCGTTTGAAGTGCCGCAAACAGCAAATCAACACAATTATGTTCAGCAAGCAGAAGCCTCCTGAGTAACTCGACCCGAATAATTCAATTCATTACTTCTCCAAACAGACTGCTCCGCTCTAAGTGAATTTAAAACAGTTAACGCCACACGAGCGGCAGACGGCTGAGACAAAAGTTCGACAGAGCTGCCTCAGCGTCGCTCAGTAGCAGGTAACATTAGACAAAACTAACAGAAGAGAAAATCTCAATGTTAAAACTCGTGATGAAGCCCACTTGCTTATTTGATTTTGTTGTGCACTAAATTCCTTTAGAGATCATCTGTGAGCCTGGCAGATGTTTTTTTTTGCTTTAGACTGTTTGTTACAAAATCCTAAGTTTCTATATGTTGTCCTGGTTTTGTCTAGTTTTCAAGTATTACCTGTCCAGGGTCACCAGACTAGCCGATGTTTCTTCTGTAAAATGGTCAAATTGTCAGACACCATGTTCAGAACCACAGATGTAAAAACTCAAAAATAGATGGACTGGATGTAGCTCGGTCTCTCAATGTTAAAACCACAATATATCATCAGCACAAAGAGAGATAAGATAAGATAAGCCTTTATTCGTCCCACAGTGGGGAAATTCACATAAATGACATGTTGCATTGGCCGGGAATCGAACCCGGGCCTCCCGCGTGGCAGGCGAGAATTCTACCACTGAACCACCAATGCTCATATTATACTCATAAAGTCGACAGCTTTGAAAGTGTAGGAAAACATCTGCTCATCTCAACATCTTCTCCTGCAGCCTCCTTCAGAGGGTTTGTGTTTTATTACAGCCAGTATCAAACATTCTGTACGTAGCTGTTCCCATTCATCCACTGTGAAGACCAGTTTGACTCAAAGCCTGAGTGACTCGGTTACATGAGCTCAGCTGAAGCCCAGATAGAGATCTGAGCAAACCTGTCGTCACTGTGAGACTCAAAAGTTTCTACTGTCAGAGGGTCGAGAGATGATCAGACGACCAATTTGTAGTGTCTCACACTGAAATGAAGTTTCAACCTGGAGCAGCAGGTAAAATCCAAAATCCAAAAAACATGCACAAAGAAAACCCCCCAAACCAAACAGAAGAAGAAATGCTGAGCAGTTTGCCTACAAACACAAGACAATCAGGCAGGGACTGAGTCAAAGTGGCAGAAATACAAAAAGATTAATGAGAGATTCAGGTGAAGAGATGGGTGGAGTAAACCAGGTGAGGGTGGAGGATCTGACAGGAGAGTTAATGACCCAACATGAAAACAGACAGACAGACAGACAGAGTACTTTATCAATCCCTTTGGGGGGTTCCCTCCGGGAAATTGACATCTCCATCGTTTCTCCTATATTGCACTGTTTAGAATACAAAATATAAAGTAGAATACAAAAAGTAGAAAAAATAAAAAATCTAAGAATAGACACAATAAATTAGGCAGTAGAGATAACAGAAGTTTGAATATGTATACCTGAGTGTGTACAAGGTACAATAGCAGCAGTGGTAATACTAATACTGTAGTGCATTATGGTAAATATAATCTAGTAATATGGTACTACAGTACTATGATAATAATACAATATAAAATAATACAATATAGCATATAGTAGTAGTATAATATAATATAGCATATACATTGTATGACATACATGTACATGTATGATATAATGATATAGTAATGTAATGTTATATATACTACACTCAACTACATATAACTATAATAGTAGTAATAATATACTACTACTAATAATAATATTAATATGTGGTATAATAATAATATATTATTATACTGCCCTGTACTATATAGCATCAATATCAACAACAGCAGTGACAGAAATACTAGTAGTACAGTAATAGTAGCAATAGTGATAAACAAAGGTAGGGAGATTAAGATCCAGGATGAGGATGAGCAGGGAGATGAAGGAGCAGAGACACAACAGTGGGAGTCCAGGTCGGAGCCAGTTTTTCCATTTGAGATACTCTATCACCGCTGTTTTTCCTGAGGGAGATTAAGACACGGCTCGTTTTCCTGTGTCTGTTTGGTTTGATACAGTGAGAAGGCCGTTCAGCGCAGGTGAGAGAGCAGCTGTACCACGAGCAGCCCTCGCACCCCGCAGGTCAGATCATCTGAGGGAGAGAGAAGAAGCACGGGGTGAACGTAAACACAAGGCGGTTAAAGCCGTTCAAAGAGTCACTCGATTCAAGAGAAGGAGCAGGAGATAAGAGGAGGGTTCATGCTGGCAGGAGGCAACAGATGGAGGGAGCTGCTCTGACACTGACGATTAAAGATGAGCAAAGATTCAGGGGATTTTTCTCTAATCATCAATAATTAGGAAAACATATACAGCAAATTAAAGATGCTGTGATGAACAAACACTTCAGATCCAAGAATTTTTCAAATCAAATCAAATCAAATCAAATCAAATTTATTTATATAGCCCTTTACAATTACCAAATGGTACCCAAAGTGCTTTACAAGAGTACCATAGACCAACACATAAAAACAGTACATAAAAGCAACACATAGAAATAATACATACAAAGTGGATAAAAAACAATACATAAAAACACAGGTTTTTGACAGCGGAAAGTGCCACAGTGCTGCAGGTTATCGGAAGCCTTCCGAAAGGATGAAATAAAAATAAATAAAATAAATAATAATAATAATAAATAAAAGCAGGCAAACAAGACCACCCCAGACAGAATTAAAAGCCGCTCTAAAAAGATGAGTCTTTAGCTTTGATTTAAAAAGGCCAAGATCAATTTTTAAGATAAGATGAGCCTTTATTCGTCCCACAGTGGGGAAATTCACAAGATGTATACTTGGAGGATGCGGGCATCGATCCCGCTACCTCTCGCATGCTAAGCGAGCGCTCTACCATTTGAGCTAATCCCCCTCTGTAAAGCCTGCTCCAGGTGAGGCTTGAACTCAGCCTCGGCATTGCTCTACAGCAGAGGTCACCAACAGGCGGACCGCGGTTCGGGTGCGGACCCAGAAGCTGTCCCATACGGACCCGGACCTACTAATAATATAAATAAATATTGTGACTCTACAGTGCAGACAGAGGCAAGTTACGCATGAAAAGATGGTAGAAAGAAAAAGAAAGCTAGCATATATGTAGAAAACAAAGCGAGAGATAGAGACGACTGAGCCGGAGAAAGTTGAGGAAAAAGACGAGTGTGACGGAGAAAGTTGAGAATAATAAGAAAAAAAAAACAAGTGGACAGCGAAAATAAAGCATTTTAATCCAGAATGGACAGACTCATTTCAGAAAAGGGGAAATTCAAGCCTTTCCTCCATTTATTTTATTTTATTTTTCTAAAGTAAAGCACGTTTTTTGAGCATGTACAATTTTCACATTCTATTTATTTTCTCTTATTTTGAAATGCAGCCCTTTTTTATTTAGTAAATGAGAGAACATTATACATATCGGCAGTCATACATATAAGCTCAGTTCTATGTTACTTTACCATAAATATTGTCAAAGAGTTTTCAAATTGTCCCGAATTTGTTTGATTTGACAGTCAGGTATTGAATACAGGCAGATGCTGATACAACTATTGGGCTACTCAAATATACATCACATTAAATAGTGAGACATTTTGATCTTCCGGACCTTTGCGCCAAGAACCCTTCTGCCACTGGACCTCTTTAAACTTTAGTTAAATACCCCTGCTCTACAGTCTACTGTCATATAAGCACCGCACGCTAACCGCTAGCCACTGGAGCTCTTCACTCTTTTTCTCCACTTTACATCAAAAAATTCATCTTGTTTTTCAGAGAAATAAAAAGGCCTGTATATTGCACATAATGATTACGTATTGATTACTACCAGTTGATCAAACATTGATCAGCCAGGTGCAGAAATGTCAGGACTTGAAATTCAGTGATCTCAAACAAAAACTCCCCACACACTGGAATCAATCTGTCATAGACGGGGCCATGTGTCGACTGTCTCTGATCTAATCTGCCGTTTGGAGGAAAGATAATTCTGCCTCAATGATTATATATTAGAACAATGAGGAAACATTGTTAATGTTGAAATCTGGCAAAATCCACTCTCACAATACAACATCTGCTAATAACACCTGGAGCATGGTTAAACTTTTTATAGTTAAAAGCAACTTGTAAGATGTTGCTTTGGAAAACATGATAATCAAAACTGGACCAAACAGCAAAGGACATGATGATCAAAGCCTTTTTTTTAAAACTGATTCTTGTCCAGATTCGAGTCTATTTTTATATTTTGCCAAAGCACCGATTTTGCACTGGATCAACGGTTTCACACGTCAGAATCTGGTGGATAGTTTAGCAGAAATTTGCTCAGCTTTGCCAGAAAAAAAGCAGAGTTTGTGGGACGTGTTTGCAGAAGCCTCATTAAAAGATGTTTCCTTTGTATATTTGCACGCCTCCTTCATTCTGTGTGAAAAAGCTCTTAGTTACTTCAGTCTGTTTACGGGCACCATCAGTGAGGAGGACGGGAGGAGCGGGGGCGGCCTCATGATGCTGGAGTCCATTAGTGGTGACAGAGCCTTTAACATTAGTTTACATGAGTTTAATGAGTCCTTCACTGTAACAAATTTTCCTGTTAAATTACAGTACACTACTGGCAGCTAGAGTTGCCAGCTTCAAACTGTTATTCTACAGTGTGCTACTGTGATCTACAACAACAGTTCATTACTGTAAAAGTATTACAGTACTGTACTGTAGAGTAGATTACAGTATTATACCGTTATTTTACAGTTCCTACATTATTCTCAATTAACAACTTACTACTGTAAAATTACACTTTAACAATTTTCCTGTTAAATTACAGTACACTACTGGCAGTTCTACAAACTCTGATAGTCTAACACTGATCTTCTGCAGGTGTAGATGCAGGTAAAGATCTCCCTCTCCTTCTTCCCTTTGCATTTTGATATGCTCCTCTTCCTCGAGTCAGGGTGATGATATTCTCCGCTGTGACTCTCCTGGGGGGCGCTCTGCTCCAACCCTCATTTCTCTTCTCACGTTTCCTTCTCTTACTTTTCCTCCACTGATGTCTATTTCTGGCTGTCGCTTCTTTTCCTTTCCTTCCTTTCTGCATCCGTTTCTTCCTCTGTTATTTTTTCTCTCCCCTGCCCTCCTTCCTTCCTTTCTTTCTCCATCTTCCCACAAAGACTCCATCATTTCTTCATCTTCTTCTCTGCTGCTCCTCTTTCTCCCCCAAAGGAGGCAGAGAGTTAGAGCGAAGCTTCCTCCCTCAGAAACACCGACCGGAGGAGCTGCGAGCTGTGCCTTCATTAAAACCAGGCGGTGGATCATCCATCATAACTCCCTCCACCTTCACAACACTATTTCCAGTGCTGCAGTAAATTGCCCTTCTCCCCCTCTGTGCCCTCCTGTGAGCAGGAGGTGCTTCATGTTCAGAGTCAGGCACCGTCTGGTCGACAGCGTTGGGGAAACACTGCGTCTCAGGTGTTTAAGTGAGGTCAATATCTTTATTATTGTAGTCAGTGCTTCTTTATTTTATGTCTGTTTTTAATGAGAGAATAAAGCAAATTAATTACCATTATTATATATGTCGTTATATTTCCACTGTGTATTTATCTAAACTGATTGCATATGACCAACAACACAGCCCTTTACTTCCCTTACTCGCATACATTGTTTATGTGTATTTGTATATTATCATAAATATAAGCCGGCAGATTTGATTTTCATATTTTGCTGTTATTGTTTTAATATCAATAATATTAAAACAGAGAGGCTGCTCCTCCCCAGGTGCAGGACCAACAGACTGAGGAACTCTTTTGTCCCCCGGGCCATCAAACTGTTCAACTCCTCACTAGGGGGGAGGAGGAGGACGACGAACAGAAGAAAGGAGGGACTATAGACTGTGCAAAAAACTGGACTTAACTCTATGTGCAATATCACTGGACTGTTTCAATGTTTAGCAATACGACACCGTGCAAAATATATATATATATATAGAAGGTAAATGTAAACCTGTCACTGCTGTTATCACTATTACTTTTATTATTATTATCATTACTCCTACTGCTATTATTTCTGACACTGCTGTTGTTGATGTCATATAGCACAGTGTAGTATACTAGTATAGTATTATTATTATACAACACATTATATTATTATCATTATTATTATATTATGATAACTAACCAGTAGTATATTACTGCTATCACTATTATATGTCGTGGAGTGTAGTCTACATCAGATTACACTACTATATTATTATATTATACATGTACATGTATGTTATACTCTTGGATGTTATACATTGTATATGCTATATCATACTACGATTACATGCTATATTATATTATATTATTTTATTATATTATACTGCCATATGCACTCTATCATTATCATTACCATCAGCATACCATACCCACTGCTGCTACTCTCAGGTACACACATACATGTATGCATATTTTCTGTTAATCTCCTACAAGTGCCTATTTTGATTCAAATTCCTGCTACCTCTAATGCCTAATTTATTGTGTCCATTTTCAGATTTTTATATTTTTATTTTTCTATTCTATTTCATACTTTGTATTCTATATTTAAACAGTGCAATATATGAGAATGCGATGGAGATGCCAATTTCCCAGAGGGAACCTCCCAAAGGGATTAATAAAACTCTGTCTGTCTGTCTGTCTGTCTGTCATAATAACATTAAACAGTGGTTAGGTGTCTTCCATCATTTTTCACATACAGTGCAACAGAAGGACAAACTTTCCAATTGTGTGCACCTTCATTCCCAAACATTGTGACCAGACTGCAAAGAGAAAAGATCTCTGGCAGAGAGGCTGGAGGAAGGTCGGCCATTTTCTGCCTTTAGGTGTGGTCGGACAACATTCAAGACCTGGTTTGTTTGAAGCACACTGAGACCCTGAGACCCTGCTGGGCCGAGTCCATCATGTTGTTTTAATAGAGAAGAAAACTGAGCTCACAAACCTTTGTCTTCTGCAGCATCGTGTCCAGGATGTGCACCAACTGTTTCCTGCGAATCTCGTTCGTGTGTGTCTGTAATTTGAAATGTTGTTTACTTTTGTTTACAAGGCTCGGTTTGCTTGTAACCAGACAATTTGTATATGTAAGAATAAACAAAATATCTGAGTATAAGAAAGCAAACATTTTCATAGCACGAACAAAACGACTGAGGAAATGTTTCTTTGGTAAAAATCCAATAAAAAGCAACAGGTGATTATGGAAAAAAAAAAAGTTGAATCTCTCAATGCTGTGAACTCCACAAATGAAATTCCATTTACAATTGTGTTTGGGTGACGGAGGAAATCTCTGCAACCATCTCAAACCGACTACCTTTGCATGGTGCCATTTAAACATCAACATCATCTGGTTATTTAGCTGGAAAGTGGAGATTTGGATGTGAGCGGTGACTCACTCCCTCCGTGTCACATCCTTCGCCGGGAAACCTCGGCGCTCACTGTGACTGACTGTTTCCTCCACTTTGGCCGTTCCAGTTTGGAAAAAGGAAAAAAGTTTAAAAAGCTTTTGGTCGAAGGAATTCAGTAATGAGACTCAGAGTTTCTTAAGCAAATAACTTTGAATCCTTGCTACTAAATGTGACACACACAGAATGATTTATGGTGTAAGTATTTAAAGATGCTGCGAGGTGAAACCTTTGTTGAGCTTTTTTATGCTTTTCTTCTCCTTTTATTCCCTCTAAGTGCTGCTGGACTGATCCAGGAGTCTGAAGTGTGATTCATGTCAGAACCATAGACTGTATAAAATATGGACGTAGTGTCCGTGACGTCACCCATCGGTTTCTGAAGAGCAAAAATTAAGCTAATCGTAGTGCGTAGCCATCTTGGTAGCCTACCTCCGGTTACTCCAAATATGGACAAAGAGGTGGAGCGAGGGCGGAGCTGAGGCGGGTCGAATGAACGCTATTGGCTGAAAAAAGCCGCTTTATTCGAAATAATCAAACTAGCTACGGCTAACCAGCTAGGTTAAATGCTAGATATCGTTGCTAGCCGGCTAACCCCACAACGATCTCTTTCCCAAACTCAGTGACTAGAATTAGCCGGGGTGACACCCTTTAGACCGTCAGTGGCTAGTTGTCAATCAAAGTGGCGCCACGTAGATTGACAACTATGAATTGTGCATAATGATGTATGCTGTATTTTTTAAACGAACGCCTTATAAAAAAAATCGCCCCCCCCAGAGTTGTCATGGAGTAGAAAAACAGATTATGAGACTAGAGCCGGACATTTTAACATGGGGGTCAAATGTAATTGACTCTCTTCTGCAGCCTGCTCTAGTGGTTGTTCGAGGAACTGCAGCTTTTTTGCACTTCTGCATTGGCTTCATTTTTCAGCGCCGGAGGTTGCTGCTTGGTCAGAACCGTTCAGCCTGAAGGATTCACCCACTTCTCTGATAACTTTCCTTCTTTCTCTTCATCTGCGGGCGCCAGCTGCTGCCAGAGGCCTCCTATAGAAATGCATGCTGTGTTTGTGTGTGTGTCAGACAGAAGGTGAGAAAAGGAGGGAGAAAAGGTGTGTGTGTGTGTGTGTGTGTGTGTGTGTGTGTGTTTCTGGTCGACAAAAAGCAAAGGTGCTGCTTCTTTGGTCACAGAGAGATTACATTCAGTTCTATGACAGATGAGGAAGTGAAGCCTCCCGGGACCCTGAAGTACACATCAGCTCATCACTGTGTGTGTGTGTGTGAGAGAGAGAGAGAGAGAGAGAGAGAATGGCTGCTCCCATCAATTTCCGAGAACTTAAGCTCCAGTTTATCATCCTGCTTCCTGGCAGCGTGCTGATGATGTCATTCATTAAACAAGATGTGGTCAGCCTTTCTCAGATCTTCAGATTGTCATCCAGTCAGATCCAGTCTGAAGGTTGACTGAGTGAACAGAAACTGACACTGGTTAAATGTCGTTCTGAGGATTTTAGATTTAATTATTGCACTTTTCTTTTCTTATGTCACTAAAACCAAGATTGCAATTATGTTAGATTTAGGCTCAGATTTAGTCTCTGATCAAGTAAGCTAGTTTCGAAGTCCATAATTTGTCCAACAGTACACACACACACACACACAGCTGATTTGTGATCTGAAATGCAAATGATCACGTCCAATGAAAAGGCTGCATTCAGGCTGCAGCTGAACTTCACTGATTGTGGAGTTTAAAGTATATTGTCTGCTTTCATCAGTTACACATCAGGTATAAGAGCACAGTGTAAATCGATGAGCACTAAACTGAGTTAAATAAGAACAGAGCGAGAAGGTTCTCCACAAAGTCTAACTGGACTGAGCTCAATATTAAAGTCCAGGCTTTTGGTAAAAAGCGGCAACTTAAATGTGGTGAGAATCTTTCTGCTGGAGGAGAAAATGGAAAAGAGCTCAGTGGTCAGAATGACTCAGCTGTCGCCGCCTGATTCAGGCCCATCCAGACCTGGATCAGGAAGCAGTTACAGCCATTCCTGGTGTTTGTTTTATCCTCCGGAGCGAACAAGGTGGGTGGGGTTTTTATCTGCATCCAGAAGCTTCTGCTGTGATCAGTAACAGAGGTGGAGAATCAGTCGGCTTTCTGCTGCTTTCATGTGACAATTGCAGCTTTTCTGGCAGAGGATGAGCGTCGTCGTTTTCCAGCTCTGGCCTCATCTGGAACATCTTTGTCCTGCCGTTTCCAACAAGAGCATGAGGAACAAGAATGGACCTTTTTGTTCCCTCTCAGGTTTAAACACATCGAGACCATCTGAAACTTACTGTATGTTTAAATGAAGCATTTGCCACAGAGCTCTTTTTCAAGAGTCTAAATCCTCATTGCTTCATTTTCATCTCTGCTTGTGATTAAGTCAAGGTGTCAGATTTAAGATAAGATAAGATAAGATAACTTTTATTGATCCCCCTTAGGGGAAATTTACTTGTCACAGCAGCAGTAACAGACAGCAAACATTAACTCAAAAATAAATACCAGTAAGTGGCTAAAGAAATAAGGCAGCAATAAAAAACAAGAAACAATAAGTGGCATAAGACAATAAAGTGACAAGTGAGGTTGAGTATTTACATTATGTTACACGTTTTCCTTGTCTTTGGCATCCAGAAGAAATAGACATACTATTATTCATATGAGAATAAAGATGCTATAGATGCTATTGCACAGAAATGTCTATGTTATTGCACTGAAAAGATATTACATTATTACATTACTTGCACTGTACAGCAGAAAAAATGCAGTCATGACTTAAATGCAGTTATTTACTATAATGAGGTGTTAAAGAGTCTTATTGCAGTGGGTATGCAATAAGATGCATTATCAAAGATGCATTTGATTCTTGACTTAAGTCACAAAAATCAGGACTTGAGACTTGACAGCAAAAAGCATGAAAACCTCACCACTTGTTTGAGCGGGTAAAACCTGTCACCGTCACAGCCATGAAGACTGCGGTGTTGAATCCTCTGTGGTCGTGTAATTGGTTGTAATTTTCATCCAGCACATGAATATTTCACTGTTAGGCTTTAAAATACGAGGTGCAGTCAAAGATGACGAACAAGCAGCCGCTTCATTAAGGTTTAATACAGTGAGGCAGATCAAGGCCAGATGTTCCACTTGGATTTTATGAGTCTACTGTATGTGCTCCTCCTGGCTCATCATGAAATAATCAGTGACATGTGCTCTTATGTAACAGGGCTTCGTTATCTATTGTTAAACAGTTCTACACAGTCACACAATAAGTCGACTTAAAAGAAACACTGGCTTAATATTATCTTTCCTCTGTGAGATGAACAGTCTCAGAAGGCGCAGAGGCTTCGTTTCTTTTGGCTGAGACGGATCCACAATGTGGACTCTGCTGGCAAAGACGGAGATCTATTAAAACAGAGCTGAAGCCCAAAAACCATTTATCTTTTAAAATTGTCTTTTCCTTAAAAGGCCATTGGATCATTATCAGAAAGATAATAGTGCAGTGAAACACACACACACACACCTGCACCAGAGTAAAACCAAGTCCCATCTTTCTTTATCCCCACATGTGAATGAAGGTAAACTCACCTGAGAGGAAAAGAGCAATGAGTTTATCGGCTGACGTCATGTTTGTGTCTGATGGAGTTTTTCTGTCTCAGTAAAGCTGCTCTGTAGCTCCGATCTCTCTGTGGAGATCAGAGATGATTAAAGAACGCTGTCTTCTCTCGACCACAGACTCTAATTATATTAAACATGAACGATCGATACAAAATATAACATGCACTTCAAATCATACTTTCAAATAAAAGGGACCAGATGCACTGATATAGATTTACTGCACAGCCCCAAATCACATTTTTACCATGACACAGCAGTTCCTGAGTGCTCACTGCTTCTGACCCAGTGTGAACTCATTTTCTAGTTTAACATCTGAATAGACTGAAGACTGAATGACATTTTATTCTTAAGACAGAAACAGCTTATTTGATGGAAAACTGAAACAATTATATTTTTAAAATAAAATGTTTAACATGTTAATGTTTTTTTTGTAAAATGTGGACAATTTGGTTTCAAGTTACTCAGAGACTTTTACACCCAACAAGCGTCCAACACAGCACAATGAACTTACACAGCACCACTGTGAGCAGCTCTTCCATTTCCTCGCACTGCATTGTGGGAAAAAAGTGCATCAACAGCACATTTTATTTGGTGACGTTTCAAACACACTGCAATCTAAAGACCTGCTTAGAATCAGTATGCAGGATAGAGTTGGGACGTTAGGACATTAGCAGTTTATACACTGCTGCCCTCTGCTGTTCAAACACTTTCACTGCGCTTTTCCCTTTTATCTGTGATGTAAGGACACAAGTAAACTTTATTTTACAGGGTCACAAGCCAAACATGTTGGACATCACTGGTTCAGAAGTTAAGTGACCCAACACATTGAACAATAAGAATAAAGGTCAAGCTTTTGCAACGTTTTTAAAAGAGTTATATTGACAGGACTATCTGAACTGTAGCCGACCAATCCATCCAACACTCTTACTTTTAAAGTACATGGGACATCAGAGGTGAGTGAACAGTTTGAAGCTGTGTTTCAGCACAGAAATTATTTATTAATTAAAGAAAACAGATTTAATTATTAAAATACTAAATAAGAATTAAATAGCTTTTTTACTCAGTGATGCAAATAGATGCAAACTGACCTTATGTTTACTTCACATAATTTATTTGTAGTACAATAATAATAATGCATAGAACAGATATACAAAAACAGCAAAATATAACTTTATTGAAATAATCAAGTCATCCTTGGTATTAAAAAAAAGCGATCACACTTAACGTGGTTGAAGGATAATTTTGAACATACAATACATACAAACATCAGGCACACATTTGGTAATCATCTGACTAGTGCAGGTGTTGTGTAACACAGTAATGACGGGTTTATGAAACACGTGATTAAGGGGTTAACGCAGCAGTGTGCAGTAAAAAAAAAAAAAAGATTCAATGGCTTCGATGGCATCTGAAAAATGACTCACAATTTGTTTGAAATGTTTCTCTCAGGGTAACAAAAGACAGACATTTGATCCAAATCTTTATTAAATACACAGGACATGATAAAGAAACACTGAGCTGTTTGTTGTGAAACTTCTGAAGTGTCCCAAACACTCGTGCTTTTATCACATGAGCCTTCTTGCTCTTATTAGATTTAATGGGATTTTCCCAGTGGTCTGTAATTATGAAAATGAATTTTACAGATTTTTTTCCCCCTGTCATGTTGACCAGTGCATTTCCCTGTGTTTTACAATCCTGGAGTTGGAGCTACATTTCACTGCATATAGATGTTAATGTGACGTTTTTGATACCAACTGGTTAATGTTCTCCCTTGAAAACAACACCAGCATCTACAGCAGCTCAGAAAATGACACATCCTGGCTACTGAGGCCAGAACAACACTGACTGTCGAATCACACAGCGACGTTGTGCGTCTAAAACTCTAAAAGAAACAGCAAAAGTCCTTCAAGGGAAATCTGTGAAGCAGATCTACAAAATAAAGCACGGTGATGGCGAGAGGTTAAATTCCAACACACGAGGCACAGAAACAGAAACGTCAGACAGTAAAAAGCCAATAAAGACAAAGTTGCTCATCAGCCTGTTCTCAGACAGATGTAGCTATTATAAAAATAAATGATGGTGACTTTTTAAAGCATGTAAACATTTCAAGTAGCCACATGTGTGCAGCAAAGACAGAACGCAACCTATTACTGATAAGTGAGCGGTGGGAAACAAGAGTGAAGATGTTGAGGATATATGACCCCAAGAACAAGAAGAGAAGAGGTGATGCTTCGACTTAAATATTTCAGAAGGCTGAAATAACCTTCACTCGGTCCTTGGCTCTTATTTAGTCTCCTTTTCTTTAGTGTTTGTTTTATCCTATATGCAGGCAGTCGGAGTCAAGCACATGAGGGAAAATAGTGTCCGGTGAGTTGTAATCCCAGAAGAAATGTACAAACTTAACTTTTCAGAACCTCACTGTGATTGTCTTAAATGTATTCCTTGTGTGGCAAACCCCGAACTGACACCACTGTAGGCTAAAAGTAACCACAAAAAATATGTGTAAATGTCACGTTTCTGTGACATAAGCAGTAAAATGGAGAGATAAGCTGCTGTAGGTGAAGAGTCAAAGACCGAGATGATGAACGGATGGTTAGATATGAAAAAATAAATGAAGTCCTGGACCACAGTGTGGGGGGTTGTCAGTGTCTGTATATAGCCAAAGATCCCCATCCTGACCAGCAGGGGGAGCTCTAATAGAGGTGAATCAACATCATCCTGCTTTCTCTCAGATCACAAGTTTAACAACCAGGTAACAACCAGGTTCAGGGTCCATCTAAAACAAACATTCATGGTACTTATTGTCAGTGTTGCCTTCATGGACCAGTTGTGACATAGAGTGTGAACACTGAAGAAAAACCCACTTCTCAAACTGAAATCAATCAAATGAACTGGATTGACCCTAAACTTGAGTAAAGAAATACATGAATGTGAAACACTTGTCTGACAAATAGCACCTCCTTCTCTGTAGTCATTTAACTTATACATGTAAGATCATACAGATGCATCTGAAAACTCTCCATATGTTTCAAGTGTCTGACTGTGTCTCACATTCAGCTGAAACGGAACGTCATGGTAACACACATGCAAAATTAAATATGTCCAGCACTTCTCTCATAAAGCGAGCAAGAGACACAGCATTTGTGCTAAAGCTATACAGTAGTGAGCTGAGCAGTAACCTTTCATTTCAAAATGAGTTCTCCACCATCTTAAACCTTCACCAAAAACACAAGTCGTTGAAAGGTCATTGCTGAATATACAGCATCTGGAACTAATGGTTCTTAAGGCTGCATCATCCCAAAACAGGGAGTTCAGACCACAAGAAATTATCTCCAAATCCAAAAATGGATGTGTGACATTTTTGAACTGAAACCTTCAAATTCAAATCAGTGAACACTGCAGAGCCAAATGGTCAAGTAAAGAAAGCCAAGGTAGCTTAGACATGACGTTCGCCATGTTCCACCTGTGTTATAAAGCGCTTTTGACTCCGAGTCACTGATATCACAGTAAAGCAACGTCTAACAACACACAAGCAGCTGCACACGCACTCATGAGGCGAGTTATAAAGAGGATTTCTTACAGAAGCTCTACTCCGAAAATGCACTTTGGGTTTATTCGAGTAGTTTTTCTTTTGTGTAATGTAAGAACCTGAAGCATAATTAGACAGCATTTGGATTTCTCCATCCATGTCAAAACCAAGCCCAGACCTGCTGAGCTGTACAGAGCTGGACACGTATTCCTCCCATTTCCTGAAAGCTAAGTGTGTATTCGCTCCACCAAACACCCTGTTTCAAAGCTGTAACTGGTAGATATATAACTTCAAATTCCTATAAAGAAACGACACATAGCGCAAGATCTGGGAAACAGACCATCATTTGTAAAATAGTGAAACCTATGGAATTTTAGCAAAAGAAGAGGAGAAAACGAACATCCTTTTCAAGACTGATTAAATGGTTTGTATGACACTCATTAATTACTGTAATTTAACAAATGCAAACGGTGAACAAAAACATGACTTTCCCAAAGTCTTTATGACAAGAAACTGGTGGAGTTTGAGTTGGAGGGGGTCATAAGTAAATACTTTAGGGAGTGTGGATGGGAATAGCAGCACAAACTAAGCCTCCAGCAACAATTACTAGGAAGTGTTCACCAGGAAGCGTTTTTAAAGCCCGCAGCAATAAACTGCTGCATGTGGGAACCACTGGTTGTTACAAAGAAGTTCCAAGAGCTTCACTCTTCTATTTTCCACAAATGTTTGGACACTCAAGAGTGCTCATCGTTTTTTAAATCAGTGTCAATAACCTGACACATTTTGTTTTCCCTCAACTCAACAAAGAGTCCCAGGTGAACACATCCCTGTTCTTAGTCTTCTCATTTATATAATACAGCATTGAGACGCTCCATCACAGAGCCGACACACAGTGTTAAGCATGATAAAGGCCATAAATAGTTGTGATATAAATATGTGCACGCAGAGAAAGACACGGCCACTTTGGGCGAAGCTCGTTCGACAGTAAAGCAGGGTTAGCTCATCTATGGAAGTCTGACATCAAGTCAAAATACTATGGTGGCCATTTTCAGCAACACATCCTTCCACATTTTTACAGATACGATGCTTTAATTCTTCCAAGCCGAAGCTCCGACTGACCATTACAATAATATCTTAAATATGCCAACTTTTAAGTCATAACCCTGTTCAAAATAAAACTTGTCAATTTTTGGGCAAAAATCTCAAAATATCTTCTCCTCCAGGGCTGTTTCAAACAGGCGTTTTCCAAACTGCCTTCTGCTGAGCCGTCATCACTGGCAGTTCAGGGCAGGACTACTGAGCCAGGCCCAGATCTGGATCATCTCCTGCGGGGTCCTCGGGTGAACGAGCATTAAACTCTTGTAGGCGCAGGGGTTTGACCTGTACTTCTCCTCTATGTTAAAGGTCCTGAAGCCTTTGTGCTTCTCGGGGGCCAGCCCTAGCTTCCTCATACACATACCCGTGTAGACGTCATCTATCGGGTAGAGCGCTACATGTTGCGACACGTTGTGCAGACGAGCAGCGATGTCACCAGAGTACAGGTACCCGCCTCCTCCTGCATATGGAGGGTACGTCCCCGTGTACATGCTCTCTGGGATGAAGTATTTGACCCGCTTGTCTCGGTGTGGCCCCGCGTTGGTGATCACGTCACCCACAAACAGGTCCCGGGCTTTGGGCTCCGAGAGGCCCTTGAGGAAGTCTAGGATGCGGTAGGTGTTGACGAAGACGTCGTCGTCACCTTTAAAGATGAAGCGAGCACCAGGGCAGCGCGTCTGGATCCATTCCAGGAACAGAACTTCTTTGACAGTCAAATTGAAGAATGAATCCCGGTAATCCCACTGGATGATGTCTTTATGGCGGACGCTCTCATAGTGCAGCATCTCGGAAAGATCCGGGTGGTGGTCCCCTGCTGTGGCGTTGCCAAGAAGGAAGATGGTAACCACTGTCTGATTGGCAAGAACACCCGCCTGTCCCCAAGACTGACGGATGGCCTGGCGGCGGTCGAAGTGTGGGGCCAGGGATTTGACAGCCAGGAGCAGGAACGGTGGCCTCTTACAGATGTCAGGTTGGTCCACCATGATCGGGTAGGAGCGACAGTGCATGTAAAGCAGGAAGTCCTTGAAGCGGTTGGGAAGGGAGTTGTAGTCTTTCACCTGAGTGGTAACCCTGATGTTAGGCTGGCAAGGGTCAGAGGTCAAACTGGTGTTAAGCCAATCAGGCATGTCTATGGTGCTGGAGTTAGCCATTAAGATAGGATTGTTCTGAAGGTCCAAGATCTGCTGCTGGCGGTTCCAGTAAGCCAGGCTGGGAGCCAGTTTGGTCCAGAAGGGTTTGGAGGGGATTTGGACCTTGTGTTGCCCATTTTTGTCTTGGCTGCCCTGTCGGGACATGAGGATGAAGATGAAGAGGTTGACCATCATCACGGTCACCACAAGCTTCAGCCTCCTCCGCAGCAGCGCCATGACAGTGTCCTGCACCCGTCAACCACCTGAACACACAGAAGAAATAATTATATGAGGGACTGGAAAACACTTTAGTTCCACTCCTAATTCTACCACCATAGTCTATTGTGTCACAGGTTTTTGCCTCAGACTCATAAAGAAAATTGCACTTGCAAGGAGGCATTATTGTTACTTCATTGATCCCTGGAAGGGTCTTTTCTTGCTCGGAAGAGGGAGATCAGAGGTCGGAATGAGTGAATGAACTGTATCCCAGGAAGTACCATCAGTGCTTAGATATTGTGTAAAACAAGAGTGAGACTCTCTATAATACACCTAAGAAGGGTGGTGCCTGCCAACAGGGTTTAAACCTGTTAACCACAAGCTCGAGCCACAAATCCTTTTCTACCAGCGACTGCTGCCCTGCTTTCCTGCTAAATCTGATGGCTCTATGGTTGTTTTCACCAACTGTGTAACACTGATACAGAAAATCATTCTGCAAACTCTGCAAATCAACAACCAAGAGACGTACCCAGCGTGTGTGTGTGTGTTTTCATGGTCATGTGTGTCTGCAACACAGGCAGTTATCACAATCATTAAGGTGCGAGCACAGATATACTGAGGGTTCTGGCTAGAGTCCAAACAAAACACAATAAAACTATTAGACAATCACCCACCATAGAAAAGGTCACTTTAGGTCATATAAGATTATCCTGTAAAAATGCTAGTACTGCCAGTAAGACTAGACATTACTGACATTGTTTTGATCATTTGCAGTAGAACTGCAGCATTCTGCTACACAGGCCTGGTGTTTAATGATGATGATGATGTTGACTTAACTGAAAGTTATGAAGACAACAGAACAGGTCACTGAGAATGTTCATATGGGCACCTTGGATTTGGCCATTTTTACCAGCATCAAGTAAACCAAAAAAAATGAGGACACCAAGGGAGTAGTGGGTTCGAGCAGACAATACAGCCTTTCAGGAGGTCTGAGTGTGCCTCAGGTTTCTGCTTTGGCAGGCTCACACATCCTCGCTGATAACACTCTCTCTGCCAGGTCTCTCTTTCTTTTCTCTTCTTACTGAAATGTATTGAATGTGTCTTCTCCTCACTTTCAGGGCCTCTCGCTCCCTGTTAGTTCCTCCTTTTTGTGCTTGCCAGCAAGGCAGCCACATCCACTCTGCCTGAACCACTGTAGGATTTGCATTAAGTTATTGATGAGCTATTGATTGAAATTCTTGTGTGGCTAACTCCTCTCGGCCAGATGATCAGAAAGCTCTGAATGACCAAAATTACCCATGATTGTTTAAATGACGCACATTTTTTGAGGCATGCTTTTGCCTTTATTTAGATAGCTGGCAGTAGAGATTCTACAGGAAATGAAAGGACAGAGAAGAGGGATGACAGGCAATAAAAGATCCCCAGTCAATCTGGCGACTACACGGTCAACATCTTAAACCCTGAGGCGACCAGGGCGCTTCCATTCAAACCAATAAAACAAACTGATGAATGGATGATAAAAGCATACAATAAAAGGAAGTGAACACGCAGCTTTTATTCTGAAGCTGAGCCAACAGGCCAGAGGGTGAACTCTGAAGGCCAAACGTCTCAGCATCTGGGACAGGAATGGGTACAGGTAGAAAAAAAAAAAAAAGTTTTGCTCTCCGAGTCTTATTATGAATAACACTGATAGGTTAAGATGTTGGTAAGCGAACTCTACCTGACAAGTTAAAATGAATAACTGAGTGACGCTTCAGTGGATTTATCTTCCTCTGCTTTGCTGCCTGTATCCTTCCTGCCTCTGGATCATGTTGCTCTCGCAGCCTCCTAGCAACAACTCTGCCCTGCTGCGTCCGTTTGCTCCCTTTCCTCCTCCTGATCCCTTGTTTACCCCTTTTCCCCCCCTCACCCCTCTACTTGTCTTTTTCTGTCCTTGTTGTCTTCCCTCCTTTCTCCTGAGTTTTGCCTATATTTACGTGACAACAGAGTGGAAGGCGAGTCCCATCCCCACAGGATGATGATACATAATCCTGCAGGAATATCAGTGTTATATTACTAACAAGGACAAGCACAGACATAGCCTTTTCTCTTCGGACTCTCTCCTTTCTCCCTTTTTCTCATGGATAATTAAGCTTTCCTGTCCTCTCCCGTCCCCATACAAACAAGAAGACTTCTGGGAAATGAGTGGGAGGGGGGAAGGGCGGGGGCTAAAAAACATGTTGACAAGACCACAGCTTCCGGACTTCTAATTACTATCAGTAGTGGCTAAAGCACACACCTACCTGTGCTAGCCTGCGGGGTTTTCCCTCCAATATTCAAATGCAAACTCTGTCTTACTGTGGTTGTTTTTGGGCAAATATAACAAGAGGTTCTCATATGAATATACATAAGAGTAGATTAAGATGCAGACGGTTCACAAAGGGCGGACTTACGAGTCAAAACACAGGATGCACAGCATGTTTGTACTTAATAGCACAGATGCCCGTAAATTACAGAACAGTGGAAAAGGGACAGAGTGGTGCGTCTGCTCAGGGGAACATCTTCGGCTGAAGACTTTTTACGGTATAGAGACCAATTGTTTGTTACAAGTTAATGGATGATAAAGACGAAACACAGCAGAGTGGTGCCTCCTCTTCTGGACTTAACTATTAGTTGATTTAACTTCAGGACCATCAGTACTGCTATTGTTATTAGCTGTCAAACTACAAACAAGTATTTCCTGTCACACTGGTATAAACGTATATACGCACGTTTTATATGTCCTGAACTAAATCATAGTGAAACTGGAATATTTGACACTTCTTAATTTGGCTGTGCTTAATCTGGCTATGATGTTATCTTGGCTATAATAACAAGCAAAAATCATATATATTAGTCACTAGAAATGAATGTAAACAAAGTGGGTGTTTCATTTTTATGTGATGACGAGAGGGTTTTTGCAGAGAACAAAGCTGCGACCTTTAGGTAACAAGATGTCTCTGGAGCCATATTACGTCCACCTATATCCAGTCTGTACAGTCCAGTTTCCTTCACAATCCACACAACTCACAGACAGTTGAGTGATGAAATTATATTAAACAAATATGTTGTAAATAATTCAATTAAAAATGAACATCCTCTATCAATGGTGAATCAGTTTAACTTCAGTTTAATCCAATTATAAATACAGCAGGCCTTACGTGACAGGCAGCGATGGGTAATGAATGGTCACTTCTGTTAAGGTGACCTGAATGTTATTTTTTTTTGTGGCAAATCATACCCAAGGGAAAAAAAAAACCGCTACTAATTTTGAGTGTGACAGGCTTATTTTTTCTTTACAACTAATAATCTAACTTTAAAAATTAATCTGGAGGTTAACATTTTGTATATTATCCAAAAATGAAGCAGCACTAAACAATGAATAAATCCTTTAACCTAGCAGCGTTTTCAGCTACCTGTAAGGCTCTGATGGACTTTGATGTTGATGTCGTTTTCATTGATTAGCACAGAAAACAAGTCTGTGGCACACAGATTACATCTGGCAGTAATCTTCTGGACAATGCCAGCCTGTGTTTGACCACTGTGGGTTTCACCTGATAAAAGGTTCACTGAGGTGAGGAGTCTCACCTGTGTGGGGGATGGGTGGGAGACAGCAGAAAACAATGGCAATAGGAGGTTAAAAGGATTGTGTGTGTGAGACAGATGTTCAATAACTAAATGAGGCTCTGCTTGGACAACTTCAAATACTTCACTGTGGAGTCAGGCGTTGAAATTAAGGGACATTTGGACAAGTTCTTGAACACACTGTTCCAAATTTAATTGTCTTCAATCACAAACACAAGGTTAGTTACTAACCATCTTAACGTACTAAAACTTAGTTAAACATTAAACTTTTACAAAGACACACTGATTCCAAAGACCTTAGCAGACTAAAGGTGGTTTTAATGTATTATAACTGCTATATGTATGCATCTGCATCGCTTCAACTCACTCTTTGGAAAAGGAATCACATGTATGTATAACATGTTTCTATGGATGTGAGTGCACATTGCTTGGTCTTACCTGTGCAGGTTAGAGGGCTTCCTCAGCTTGTGTTGTCTTGATGCCTCCTCTCAGCTCTCTTACCCCATACTTAGCTCCGCCCGCTGGGGAACAGCAGCCAATGAGGGGAAAGGATCAGGAAGGGAGGGAGGTGTGAGGAAGGGGAGCGCAGGTGGGTTGAAACTGAAAACATATTGAAAACAAAAAGTGTCAACAGTTGTGAGGAGCTTGGCCTGAAGAAAGTGACTGAACAAATATCGACAGAAGGAGCTCCAAAACCCAGTTTTGTTTATCAAACATATGCTCAAAATCCTTTTTTTAAAGCTAACAATTGAGAACAATTGAGAAAAAAAAGAGAGCAAAATTGAGTTCTCCCTCTCTGGAGTGCAGAAAGGGAAATGAAAGCGAACTGAGCAAAACTTTAATGAGCAGGAGGTAGAGCATGTGAATGTGAATTTATATTTGTAGGTGACTATATTTTTCACTGTCATCAACCGACGTTAGCTGATATGAGACTGTGGTTTCAGTGCACTACTTTTTGAAGCATTGTTTTGCACTGTGGGAAATTATAACAGGCAACACTGAACCTCAGCTTTTCATCAATGTCTCCTGAGTGTGACATATTTCCTGGTTTGGCCTTCACTGTCTTAACTGTTGGACTGCAAGTTTTGAGAGGCTCTCAAAAGCTTCTTTATGAATTTACTATGAGATCATGACAGCAGACTGATTTTCATTTTTGTTTCATATGCTTCATATATACGGTTTGAAAAACCAAATCTTTTAGGAACTAATTTCCAATTTTCAATTGTGGAAAAACTGTGTTTCTCATTTATATAATATAATAAGATATTAGATGACTGCAGAAACCAGACTGGAGCCTGGTTGTTTAAGTGTGTGTAAATGTCCTGACTGACCACCAAGAACACAACGCACAGGTGGAATAAAGACAACAAGACCTCATATTTTGCACGAGGGTAACATTCAAGACACGACACAGACACTGACCCTCCTCACAGTCCACAACTCAGACCATTCTCACTGCCTCACCAGTGGAAAAACACGAGGAACTGTTGCATTTACCAGAGGACCCAGACAGATGTCCTTCCCACCACAGATACAAGAGGCTGCTCTAATAGTTGTTTTCAGGGATCTTCTATAGTTTACAGAGATTTATCCTCGTCCATGTCATTTTCCCTCTACAGGCTTAGACCTTTCTGTGTTTGAGCTTCTCTTACTCATGTAGGCATGCTGTTGCATGCACATCTGTTGTGCTCCACATCCATCAGAGAGTTGAGGGATCTCAACATTTGTTCCGGTGGTTTTCTGCTGCTTTCTGTGAATCACGTCCAGAGCACCGTCACCATTACTTGGAAGTGTGCAAGGTCCTTTTAAAACCTTGTATCCAAGCCAGATCTATTGAGCTTGTCTCTATATCCAGGTATGAGTTGTTTGCACAACAAAAATATGTGTCTAATTCAAATGGCCATTTGTGAAAACAATTTCTCACATTTAATTTTATACGTGGGAAAACAGAATGTAAAGAAATTTCCACGTCCTCACACTGCTAGACTGGAGGACTCCAGGAGGTTTCTCTCTGCCTCTCCTAGAGTACAGCCATGGAAACCTTGTTCCGAGTTGTTTGGAAAGCCAACTATTTTTCTAAACTGCCCACTTGTGATCAAATAAAAACAAGATGCATTTTAATGCTGACTGTAAACAAAGTTGCAGCCAAAAACATTGGCAGGGTACACAGCACGCTAGTAAACGCCCATTTAATGCAGTTATCTAAGCCTGACTGCAAAACAAGTATAAATGACACTTCTGTATGTTTGCCATGTTACTGACTCCTGCCAACAGACTTTAAAATAGTAAAGATTAATAACATCAACAGAATGATTGTAAAGCAAGCAGGATCTGACAAGCACCAAATAACTGCAAAATAACTGCATAATTTGTCTTTGGTGGATAAATCAGGCAGAGTAAAATACTGGCAACACATTGATAAATTGAGACCTAACAACTATCATCTTCGGCTCTTGTCAAAGACAGTGATCTGGAAACCTCCCTTTATACACGAGTCTATTTGGTTAATCATTACAGCAATGGTTCTGCAGATTAGATAAGAGGGGAGCAGGTAACCAGGACATAGCACCTTTCACTGTGCTGTGTTAATGCACAACCTGCCTGAAATATTCATTTAAAGATTATCCAGTACCCAAAATGTTAGATGAAGTATGAGCAGAAGAGTTAATCAGCAATGTCTTTATGGTTTCTAAATGCACTCATTGACTCTAATCTAAATACAACCTGTGTACTCTAGATTTCACTCTGTTTGTGCTTCTTCCTCTTTGAAGAAAACACTTCCACCTTTTATTCCTTGTCTACTTTTTAATTTTTGTCCTTTTCCATAGAAATCTGTTGCCACAGTCTCTACTGATATAAATACATATGTACATAAAGGCATTATACATCACAGCAGAACTACATGAATGATATCAGATACACACAAATTTCTACACATTTACATCATACACATGTAAGCAAAACAAGAATCTAACATCAACTAACATCCAAACGCCATCAAGAATACCTATTCTGACAAGACCTAAACTGATAAATCCTTCATAGAAACCCTAAATTCAGAAACAGTGTCACCATTATATAGTTTGTCCACCAGAGAGCACAGACAAGTTTTCAAGCATATATTCTGGTCACACGAAAAAGTCTAAAGAATCCATATCAAGATTGCTATGTATGTTCAAAAATCAATGACAGCAGATATATTGGATATTTCAAACTGAGCCTAAAATCCAGCATTGGTTTGGCTATAATTGAGACACTCACTAATAATGACTACAGCCTTTCTCCATCACGATACCTGCCACAAAGAATTACAAAGCGTGCAAGGTTTCATGACATCTCAAATGACTTCTGGGCTGTCTCACTGCCACAGGGCCTTTATTACTGCTGGCATTAAAAGCATCAGGTAAACACAGCATTTCTTACCTGGAAATCATATTCAGGTTCATGGTCATGTTAACTTGTTCGCAGCTGAGAACACAACTAATGGAGCTGCACTGATCAGTGTTAGCCCGGGTTCAGAATTAGAGTTTCACTCATGACCAAACACCGTATTCAACGAGACTAAAAAAGGATAGAGGCGCAGCGTCTGCACTAACCTGTTCATATTTGAGAGCTTAGCGTGTGGACATTATGGTTAGCTCATGAGCACAGAGACTTACTGCAGCACAGCCTTAAGTAATGAAAGCAGAAGAGAAGAGGTCGCCAGGACAGAGCACGTAAAGCCAACACAGGCTCATACTGCTGAGTGCTGTGTGTGCGTGATAGCAGATAAGAGGAAGGCCCAGTCGACAAATGTCCACCACTAAGGCCACATCAGGTCTCTAAACTGTTGGGAGGGTGGGGGGTTAGAAATTAGATAGAGAGATGTCTGACCAACCAAACAGAGAAATAAAATGTTTCACTTGTGTGCTGAAAATGATTGTAGCATTTCAGTTGAACTGCTTATCTGTTGGTGCCTCCATCTGCCAGAAAGTCTTGACTATCAAGAAATTTGACTTAACAGGTTACAAATTTTCACGAAATGGCTGTGTCATGTTTTACTTTTACTTAAATTCCATAAGTGAGTTTGATACGACGTGCTCAAAGAGAAACAGAAAAAACTCACACAAAACACTCATACCATGCTAAAAGTACTGTCAGCATACATTTGTCCAACAAACAACCTATGAAAATATACAAATGATTAATTTGTTAGGTAAACAAAGCAGAAGATTATTGCATGTCACCCCAAACAGGAATACATGACATATTCACTTACTAAAAGCTCTAGAAGTCATTTCTCTCTGTTATAACTTTTTTATTACTGTATGACTCATTTCACTTCTTTTATACATTATGTAATGGACTTTGAACTTTTCTTTAAGTCTAAATTGTGCTATAAAAATAACCTTCCTTGTCCTGGTGTTGCAATCTGTTGCAGATAGTCTGTCCTGTAGATTATAACTATCAAAGAGATATTTTTGAGCACCACTTGGCCCAGGTCACAAGAATATAAGAGGATGTTATGGCATGAGGGAATGTGGGCCTAATAGCGGCATGGTGCGAAGAGAGAGCGCCATAAATAGCCTGAGGGCTGCAAACGAGAGAGGTGCTTTCTGGGCTGGAGTCTGCCCACCAAATATCGACAGTCCACACAAGTATTCACAAAGGGCTACAGGTCTCACTTCAGCTATTACAGTCAGACACGTGGGTTTGTCTTTCCTGGATTTTGCAACGGCTTTTTGTGGTTTTATGGTCTGTAGTAAGCAAAGGAAAGGACGCACAGAACTGGGTCTGGCTGAACATTTAATGTACGAGGATCCCTGGGTTTTCACCAGGTTTCTAGAGGACTTGAATAATTTCTCACAGGAAGCAAATGTTAAATGTCAATAAAATAAATAATATTCCTGCCATCAAAATACAGAATGAAGTTTAGAAAGAATGAAGAACACAGACACTGGTATGAGCCCTTTCTCTTGTCCTCCTTCCTCTGCTGCGATTCACTGCCTGCAGGTACAAAGAGGACGAGCTGCCGTCTCAGCCAGCAGCTGGAGAAGTTTACGAGAATTTGCCAAACTAAAAACATTGGTGGCAAACTAAGATACACATACAGATAGCTTTCATTTCAGCCTGTTTGTAACAATTCGCTTTTAGCTTTACAAAAACTGTGGACAAAACAGATACATGACGGCTGGGAACCTGGGTCCCCCGGCTGAATTGTTCTTCCCCTCAATATCTTATCAACATGACAATCTTATAAATAAACTGCGGTTCTTTAAAGCAGACTTCAGATCAGCTGACAATAGTCCTACCACACACACACAAACACAAACTTAAAATAGAAAGGAATTTCTAATTATCAACAAATACTTGTCACTCTTGACTCGGCATGCTAAAGGTCACCTGTCTCTATGGCGTGACTCATTCACTCACACTCAACGTAATCTAAACTTAAAGATGTGTGTGTGTGTGTGTGTGTGTGTGTATATGTGTGTGTTCCTGTCAATGCTCAGTTAATGCATTACACAAACATGCCAAGTTTAATCCTGACACATGACTCACAGTGTGAGCTGATGAGCAAAGACATTGTGTACATAGCTTAGGCTGCAAAAATAATCATGTACTATATACAGTCATGATTATACTTTCCAAGATTAATAACTGCAGAGTAGCGATACACAAAATATAGCCTGGATTACAATGAATGGCGTTGTGAAACAGCGTTATATAACAGTCACTTTTTCCCCCTCAAAGATAAATGAAATATCCAGCTTTGTTGGTATTAAATAAGATAGATGCACAATCCCATCAGTTCATCCTGTTCAAACATCTGCTATGGGCCATAATATGGGATATAACGGGATGTGCCAGTATAGCTGCTTAGAATAATCTACAGCTCTCACTGTGCTGCATATTTGGCAATTATTTTCCAGCGACTATTGAAACTAGTGAAAACTGTCCACAGTGTGGTCTATACATTAACCTGGTTGATCTGGTTTTTCAATGCTGTGGTCACCACAAACAAAACTCACCTCCACCATGTTGGTGATATTTTATTGTAACTTTGGGTGAACTTAACCTTTGGAAGTTTCGTCTGGCGTCTGGTGCTGAGTAAGTAAAGCACAGTCAATGTTTCAGAGGTTTTTTGCTGAAAACTGAAGCTGGATGCCACAGACTGGGTTGCCATGAGCGATAAGAATGAACAAAACAGTAAAGTTTGCAAGCCAGAAACCAAAACAATTAGCTAAAAGGTGCTATAAAGGCCCATAGAGGGGAACTACAGATTCTGGTGATTTACTGATGAATGTTTTAATTTCAAAATACCAAAAAGCAACTAATTTGATAAAATGGCACAACTGTGGTTAAAAAAAAACAAGCACACAACCTAATCTTAAGAAGTCAAAATGCTAATTATAATTAGCATACTTAGTGAGTACATATTGGAATAATAAAGCAAGTATCCCAGAGTAAGAAAGAAAGACCTCTGGCTTTACTCTTGTTGATTTTCTACAGTCATTAATTTAATCCACTAAAGATGCACTGGCAAAAAGCCTCGGTGCAGCTGTAGTGGAAGTGGTTGTTCAGCCTTTGGAAAATGGCAAATTGCAACTAATGACAGCAGTTATTACAGGAAGGCATAGAGACTACCAGAGAAAGACAGTCTCAGGGTAATGCTAAGTAATGTTAGATTTTGAAAAAAAACAAAACAGAACCACAAGAAAACATCAAACAGATAGCCTGTAAGATAAGTGTGTGTCAGTCAGGAAAAGAACACACAGACACAGTGGCTTTGTTTACGGTAAGAACGCTAAAACTAAAGCTGATGGAGTGAGCAGGGCGACAGTCTCATTAAGCTGTTTAAGTGATGGAGCATTTTCATATCTCCCCAGACAAACAACATTCACGTACATGAAGCACTACCAGCAAAGAGAGGGAAGACAAAAACACATCATTTCTCAGCCGCATAAATTGTATTCTGAAAACGGTTGAGTTCTGTTTTGAAGCTCTGCATCCAGCAACTCCCAAACATCTGAAACTTTGTCAGCCATTGTTGAAAATTCACCCTTCTTCAGATTTCCTGATAACTAGCTGAAATAGTCACGACTTCACGTCATAACATTGAATGGGCCACACCCACATCACCCGGTACACTTCCCTTCTTCTTACCCAACACAATGAGCTGCACACATGACCACATTTCAAAACAGGATACTGAAGTGTCTATATGGTGCAGCAAGTGTCTCTCCTTTTGTGTCCCTCCAACTGTGCTTCATCTAAACTGAGATAAGGAATCACAGTAAGATAATCAGGTTAGAATTTTTCCTGTGCATTTAGTGCGTGTGTATAATTAAGTCAAGGAGACAGTCACTATAACTCACACATAATGAAGCTGGAGCCTTGGATAACCTCACAACGTCTGAGCCCCTTTTGTACAGCTCGTATTAGAAATAAGATGGTGACCTCAAACAGCCTACAAATACTATAAATGGAGAGCCATTTGGGAGCAAGTTAAGGACGTCTGATTGGTTCCTGTGCAAACACCGCCAAACTGGTATATCTGGTATTACATAAGGATTATGAACTATAAACAGACAAGTATGTAGCACATCCTCAGGGACTGAGGGCAGGAAAAGGGTATGGGACAGAAAGATGGGAAGAGTACATGCAACAGTGCAAAACAAGGTTTCCATCTACCAACAGAGAACTGGTGTGTCCTACTTTCTCCCACAAGCAAGAACTTATTTCTGCATGTGCTAAAAAGTTTAAGCTTGACTTCTTGTGTTATATCAGCATTTTCATCTTAAAGGCAACATTAAAGTGTCAAGTTGCAAAGTTTCAGTAAAGTATTGTGCTCGTGACTGTGTTGTATCCTTGTGCATTTCTGTGTCTAGCGCTGGCTGCTCAAATGTCGCCTTACTCCAAACAGTCATATCCTGTTGCCCAAGCACTAAAGGCTCCTTCATTAACCCAACTTCATCGTCTCTGCCAAACAGTTAACAGACAGGAGGGACAAAACCACCAGCTCCAAACAACCAGCCCAAAACCTGGAGCTGTCTATAACCTGAACTTGTGTCTATCACAACTTTCCACAGACCAGTAGAACAAACTCAAATATTTTGTCTGAGCAACAGTCTGGAACCCCATATATTTATTTAGTTTAATATCATAGAAGACTGAGAAAACCAGCAAATATTCACATTCTGTTCTACTGTTTTGGCATTTATTCTAATGACAATCTATTATGAAAATTTAATTTTCTGATGATCAGCTAATAGATGAATCATTTTAGCTCATTTTATCTCATTTTAGCTCCAACCACCAAGAGATTCTGTATCATTTCCTGGGCAGTGCTGAAATGTAATTCCAGAAACGTGTCCCCAAAGAGGGCAGAGAACAGAGGAAACAAAAAGCGGAACCAGGGACAATGACAACACGTCAAGTTACAGGTTAAGTTCCCCAGTAGACTGTGGCTACCGAACCATATGTTTATTCAGTACTCTAATGTAAAAATTTCATATTTCATTGCTTTGCTGAGTGACTTTTTGTCACATTTTTGTCAAACTGTGTCGAACACTTCCAGTGTTCAGCAGTTCATTTTTTTGCATCAAATGTTCCTACTCCACGCGCTAATCTGCCCCAGGTTAGTTTCCTTTCCAGTCATTCTGGTAGTGTACTGGAAAGTGAGTGAACAACAGTGAGTCAGACGGATACAAACCCCCCCCCCCAAAAAAAAACTGAGTTCCTGGGGATTTCAAATAAACAATACTAACAAGTGTGACTGTTCCTATGCAAACAGAGGAGAGAGGTATCACTAGCACTACAAGTTAGAGGGAACATAGCAGCTGCATACTCATGACAACTACGAATTTATATGATGCAACAAATACAGTGAGTTAGAACGGTGACATGTTTTTTTAATTGTAATGCAACAACTATGAGGTTTAAGTGCTGACCCTCAGTTTTAATGGTGCTCACATCCAAACTGCCCAGATTTTATGAGAGGAGCAGCAGCAGGACAATGATCTAAAACAATTTTATAGCCACACTGTTTCTCTTGCCTGGTCCAGCTTAAAAATGACCCTGAATCAAGCAAAAAAGCAAAGACTGGCTGCAGTGTAGGCCAGGCAGAGTCTATAGGTTGAAGACATCCACCCACAGACAGCAATACATGCACATTTAAAGGTGAGAGTCACCTCTTTAACCTCATGGTGTGCTGGAGTACAGAGCAACACAACAAGTATGTGGCACTGTCCTTATACTGTCTGAATGCACATAAAATAGTTTGAGGCTGTAGTTTGCTCAGTCTGCTTGTGCTGAAAACATGCAAGGCACCACTATCATAAAAGCTCTCAGTGTTCATTAGCCATTACTGGCAGCAGTGCTATCAGTGTCTTTTTTCCCCTTGTCATTAAAGCCTATAAAGATTTCAAACCCCTTATAAACCCTTTATATATCTGCCATAAACAGGAGCTACTGCTGTTGGCAAATGATGGCAACATTATGGACTGGCTGTGTCCATGCAGAAGTATATCCCTGTAAGCTGTTTTTAATGGATCTCGGAAAACAGTGGCAGCCAAGCAGCTGCTGCTGCTTCTGACTTTGGAAAATACACACTTGGGTTCAGACTCCTTAAAGGCACCATTAGTGATAAAAAAGAAACAAAACCAGGCCTTAAACCCTGGCTCTCTCTTGAGGATTAGATAAACTTGGAAGTGTCACAGACTTTCTGTCTCATCAGAGAAATGATACAGTCGGTTGGAAGATCATAGTGGACAAAGTGACATCTGACAGAGTCAGGACGGGGTAGAAATGCACCTGAAATCGACACGATGGATGGTTGTCAGACCCGGGCTAGCTGCTCTTTAGTATAGAGAAAGTAAGAGTCCTCACTTTGTCACTATTTCTCAGTACCACAATCATCACTCATCAGCACTCGCAAGAGTAGTCACTTCTGACCTCTGTACCACCCAGGAGAAAAAATAAATAAATAAATAAATAAATAAATAAATAAATAAATAAAATACAGACTTCTGTCAACTATATCTGCTGCCATGCATAATAAATCGTGTCTATTTTCTGCCTGTCTGTCTTTGGTTTTGGCACAAACCAGCTGTGGTTTGTACTCTTATTAACTTTTAACAAAAGCCAGGTGACTGGTGAAAAAGTTTTCCTCAGGCTGTGCTAAGCTAGGATAAACTAAACTGAAAGTAAAGAGATGAAACTGATAACAATCTTCTCGTGAAGCTCAGTGAGCCAGAACCTGCTGTTAAGAAATGCAACCAAGAAAAGCAGGGGCCCACAACGCTACTGGTTGTGTTACTCCCTAGTTAGCAGTCAGCTGGATTCTCTGCAGCACTTATACAAGCTGGGCAAAGCTAGTGATCCAAATGGGAGCATTTCTGCTCTCGCGCTCAAAATCTTAGCTGAAAGTTACTTATTATGTGGAGTTTCATTGACAAATAGATAGTGACAGTGTTGGTGGCAACTCAGGACATGCAAATCCCTTCAAAAATTAACCAAAAGAATGAATCAGTACCACAGGAACACTAGAGGTGGTTGACAACTGAATGTTTCTGTAAATCAACGCTATGTCTGTATATGGTTGACTGATTTGCTCATATTAGTGCTAAATGTGATAAAATATCTGTGGATTGTGTTCATTATTTTATCATGGACTTCCAGCAGCAGAACTGCAGAATTTCTTCTGTTGAACTGGACTGTAAATGTACAGACAATGCCTGCTTTGTTTACAGATTTGTTAAATGAGATTACAGTTGGTTCTGGCGAACAGCCAGGTACACAGTCACTCGATAAACTTGTCTTGGCCTGAGGTGTCACCTGAGAAAATGTTGGTGCCAATGAAAACTGGCACTATACAGGGACTGTGTGAAAGTCTCTCCAAACAGGACGGAGCAGATTTCTGTGTCAGCATGAATGACAACAGCTTGGTTATAGTACAGATCTGATGGGATGTCCCCATAATTAGCAGCACCCCTGGGTCTCTCCAGGGCTCCCATTTGGGATGTGCTAAAATAACTGACCTTGAAATGAGAGCAAGACTGGTGAAGAGACACTTATACACACTTTAGAGAGACAGATTTCTTTTACAAGCACAGTCTTTGAATGCTCATTGAAAATTCTATTTTGTAAAACTATAGTCAGTATAGTTTTATGACTTTTTTATGACTCTCGACAGTGTGGTCCACCAGAAAATATCTTCCTCTCGGCATCCCCATAAATTATCTGGAGAAACAATGTCCGGAATAGTAATGAGAAAGGTCATACGTGAGAGTGAGTAGAGAAAATGTCCTGTATGTAAAAAGGTCACAGATCTGATTTAATCAACAGGTGAGTGCATGTCCCATGACGGTCAAAGTGTCCTTGAGCAGGAAGCTGGAGTGCTCCTGAGCTGGAAGAGACTATCAGCACATGTCTGAAAGTAAGAACTCTGCATATGGTTTAGAGAAATTATTGGCTATGTAGGCAAAGTGCTGGCTGTGTCTGAAAAGCAAAATGGCTTTGAGATACCTAAAGAGGCCCTGTTAAACCTTGTTAAACACACCTTTTGTGTATTTGAACTGGGGAAATCACACAATACGGCACAGCAGTGGCCATTGTTTGTGCTCTGGGACATGAAATAAAAAAAAGAAAAAGATACCCAACACCTCCACCTCTACCATAGCAACTTGATACTGCAAATGAGCAACAAAACCACCGAACAACCTCTTCCCTAAAACCTCTCTGTTGCAATGATACACAAACACGTCACTTTAGCACTCATCAGAAGACATACATGCTGTTCTGTATTGGGCTTCTTGAATCCCAGGCTGCTAACCATGCAGAGCAGGGAGTGGATGCAGAGTAAACAGATTAGAGTCAAAGGAAAGTAATGACTACAACCTGGCAAACAGAGCAGGAAGCTATAAATGCACCACGTATGAATCCAAGATGATATATCCGTGACTGGAGATTTGAGATGGAAAAACAGAGCAAAACTACCAAACAACTAAATTATTTTCTTCCAAGATTTGGTACTTTTTATTTCATTTCTCTAGTTAGATCATAATTAATCCTGTGAAAGTGAAAAACAGCTTATGTGACTGCCTTCTGAAAGTAAAAATTATTCGTTCCTAATTTTAATGTCATTTGTTTCATTACGTCCAATGTCTGGTCACAATTTCGCCTCATTTTTTATGTAAGAGTAAGACAGAAACTTACCCTATACTGGATGAAAGCTACTCATCCAAAGTGTGGTTTGGACTTTTCTGTCTAAACATAGCCGGGCTGACACACACACACATCTGTGCACCAACTCTGGAAAATGTTGCTCATGTGATTAAAAACTTTTTATCTTGCACACATGGCATTTGAGAGAAAGAGGAGGCTAGAGAGAAGAAGAGGAAATGAGCGAAGAGACTGTTAGGATAGTAAATTTTCCAGGTTTGTTCAGGTTAACATGTAGGTTGTCAAATATAAAAAACAAAAACAAAAGACCCCTTCAGATTTTACTCTCTCTGTTATCTCCTTCAAATATTGGATTAACCATTTGTTTGTGTTTGTGTCTCTAAGGTTTCAGGGACACTTCACTTTGTTTACACTGACCAGGACAGCAATGAATGATTGTGCTCATTAGTGGTTTATTTTTAAACTATAAATTAATTGTTTAGTATTTTTAAAAAATGTCCTGCCACAAAGATACTACATCTACTTTCAGGTCCCCACATTTGAGAAACTGTAAAGTGAATGTTGGGCATTTTGGCTTGAAACATTAAACCTTTAATGGATGATCAGAATAGCTGATAATAGCTTTCTATCGATCCATTATTCCACTTAAAAACATTACTCACTTTAGCTTTAGACACCACAGAAGAAGAGAACTTTAATATCGCTACAGCATATCTTGTTTCTCCAAATAAGGGTTTTATGTCGTTCTTATTTTTGAGTTTCTGAGTTTTGGTAACCTTTCTAATAAGAAATGAGAATTATAACCATATACTCCTCTTTTAAAAACACACATTCATGATAAATCTAGTGTCACAAATAGTAAGCTAACTCAGCTAGGTTAGCTTAACTCACCGGTGTTAGCTTAACTTACTTTAGCAGTTAGATGTTCGCCAGTGATATGAAGGTAATGTTAGTTAGTCCTTTAAAGTCCTGACAGATAAAACTCCTCCGGCTGAACTCACTTGTTTTTCCAGCCGCCCTCTTCAGCCCAAAGTCAGTCCAACAACCGGCGGAAAAGTTAATAACTCCATGTGTCTCTCTTTAAAAATCGTCGTGAAGCGCCGCTTGTTTGTTTTAACTCCACCGACGAAGACCGAGACGCTGGTGCGTTCAAGGACCGACCGCTTCTTTCTTTCAACGGCTGCGACGCTGCCGGTCTGGGCGGAGCGACACACACACACGCTCGCACACACATAACTCATGCACACACGCACACACACACACACACACACACACACACAGAGAGAGAGAGAGAGAGAGAGAGAGAGAGAGAGAGAGAAACCATATATACACAAAGACGGTTGTTGCGCCATTGGAACATTATATCTCTGTCATCAACGTCCCTAGAGCAGCAGAAACCGGTTAAGGTGGCTTCACTTCCGACAGGTGAACTCAGGAATTGTTGCGAATAACCACTGAATAGTTCAACTTAAACATTTCTTTAATAACTGAGCCCAACAAAACTTAATTTTTCTGATACCTGGATACAACATTGTTATTGACTTGACTGACTTGAAAGCACCCCCGCTGCCGATTTATGGCGCTTTCAATTTTTTTTGGGTTAAGGACATTTTTATTAGAGAGACATGAGAGTGTCATCAATCTTCTTATCTAATTCAAACTCTAAAGGGAATGTGCATATTTCACTTCATGAAGCTAAACGAATGTTCTGTTGTGAATAACCAGCTTAATTAAATAGTTTCATTCAAACATTTCCTTAACTGAACTCAACAAAGGTTCATTTGTCTGATACATGAGTACACCATTGTTACTGACTGTTCAAATAATCTGAACATACTACAGCAGTGTCCAGGTGACCCAACTCCAAACCATCCTGGCTGCTGATTTATGGTGCTTTCAATTGCTTTGAATACTTAAGGACATTTTCTCAGTTTGTCTAATACTGTGACTATTAGACACATTTAAACACCCATATGAGAATTTACAGTTTTGCTTTGGTAGCATGTTTCAACTAGATGAACTGGGGGACGATGATAATCTAACTGACAGCTGCGTACTGCCGTGATAGTGGTACCAATCTTCTTATCTAATTCTGCAAATGTCAAACTTTACTTTCAATGACTAGGAAGATCCTGAAAACCAAACAAACCAATATATCAGCAAATCAGTCATTTCACATAAATTATCCCAATTAAAGGCTAGAGTTAGATTCCATGTCCAATTAAAAGGATATCGTTTCCTTGACTGTCACATAACCAACTCTGTAATCATTACCACTGTCTTAAATTGATATAAATCAATGATGTGAACATTGTGTTATACTATTTGAATGACAGGCGTACCATGTTGACTTCACAGAAACACAACCTCACAGGGACCGTTTGAAAAAAGAGATAGCTGTGTCACTAGGCTCGGCAACACTTGGCAGGGTCCTTTCTTGAGGAAACCGACCACAAATATAGTGACTTTTTGGCCAAAAATCCACTGCCTTCAACTCAAGGAAAATTTGACATTTTGTGAAATGCACTGAAATCCACTTAATTCACTTTTCCTGGCGAGAGTTAGAAGCAAAGATCAATACCACTCTCGTGTCTGTACATTAACAGACTAAAAGCTGGGAGGCAATTAAGGCTGGAAAGTGGAAGAATATTAGTCATAACAGTCATCAGGCAGACATGTCCATTGTCTCTGTGTTTACTAATTTACTTACAAACGCAGGAACTGTCACCGGCCTGTAAACTGAGATAGACCAGTTACACCTGTTATAGTTCACAGGCAAAGATAATAGTAAGGCCTGTTTGTTTAATACATTCAAATGATTTACGTCTTCTGATTTGTTGTGTCTGTTTTTTCTTGTTTGTTATTGACTAAACACTTTGACAGCGGAGTCTGTAATCACCATTGCTGAAGGGTCCAAACAAGAGGCACCCAGATGGCCGTTGGAAGTTGGAGGTATGTGTGTGATGGGTGTGGGGGTCTCCAAACAGCAGGGGGCCAGTCCCCAGGCTGTCCTCTCTTAATGATCCAGCACAGGACAAAGGGGATCTGCTGTCTGAAGGACTGGAGGCTCTGTGTCTTTCTGTGTCGCAGACCCACAGCTGGTCACCTTATGGAAACAATGGACACACAGCCTGTGCTCATAAATAAAAATCTTGAGTTTCACATATGATTACATGGTGCGTGCACACACTCTGAAGTCTGACTGAAAGTTATGTTTCCACACTTGTCTCCTTGAGGTGACATTAATTAGATGGGTGTACATTCCAATATATTGACAGACTGTAGGTGTGTTTTCAGACTCCTGGCACACAGCATAATTGCGGGGAAAAATATGTTGTGGTGCTGTGAATGAAGCTGGGAAAAAGGCTCACGAGCTAACCTATGCCAGCTGGGTTGTTTAAGGCCAAACATGGAGTTATTGAAAATGAGTTATTATTGAAATTTTCATAAAGCCGAGCTCACTGTTAGCCAATATTCTTGCCTACTATTGATCAACATTTTTTTACTGTAGCTTCTTTTCCACCACTCTTTAATGGATTACAGGTGAGATAGATATAACTTCAGTTTGTTCCCCTTTTGCTTTACATGCTCCACATCTCGTCCTTATTAATCCTGCAGTTGACATTGAAATTCAAAATAACGTCAGGCTTATTCTTTAATGCAAACAGAAGCAGGCTAATGTATTTATCCCACTTGGGTTGTCATGTATTTGCTACATTCTTCCTCTCTGCTGGCAGAATGAATCTATGTATATTCTTTTAATATTTTAAGGATTAATAATGATGCATGACCATTACATGAAATGACATTCTCCTCAACAGAAAATAATATAAGTAACCGACATTAATCCTGAATGTCATTACCTCTGAGCTGTAATTGCCTCATTTTTCTCAACAATTACTGTCACACACGCATTCATATGATCCACACCCTGCTGTGAGTTAGGGTTAATTGCTTCATGTACATTAGAGCCCTCCACCAATCACTGTGTCATCAGAACACAGGGAAGGCTGCTAATCCTGGCTAACAAGGTTAACTAGACAGGATAGGATGACCACGGAGCAGCGGGTGTGAAGGAGCCCACAGATGGCCAGGACTCAGGTGTCTCTTCCATCCACCTCCCAGAGTCTCAGGTGGTCACTGAGGCGTTGTTTGCTGTGTATGTGATCACCCAAGGGTGTCTGCAGAGCACACGCTGGCACTTCTGCCGCCGCTGCCACCCAGCTGCTCACGTATCAGGTTTAATCAAAGTGAGGCTAACGCACGATGCTGTTAATGAGGTGCAGGGAAAGAGAGTGGTCGTCACACAAGGACCTCTGATGAAACAATTCAAATAAGAAATGTTTTCATAGGCTCAGCTGTTTTAATCTGGGATTTTAAGATGTATCGAGTTCACGCCCTTTAAGTTTGCTTACATCACAGTGGTGACTCACAAGAAGACTCCTGAAACCGGATACAACATGGAACAAATGATGTGAGCAGGTCTGATGATGAGCTTAAGAAAGACTGGACTTTTATTCAGGGGCAACACAGAGGATGTTTCGGCCACACAGACCAGCACTGACCCAAATAAAACTTTCATTGTCACAGATGGATGCAGTTTGGTTACATGTTCTGATGTGAAATAAAACATAAAACCTTCAAAAAAATGTCTTTACAGGACTTTTATTTGAACTTCAGTCGTATCTTATAATGTGCTTCCCCTTTTTGATTTTGTTTTTCTTTCTGCCAGAAAGCCTTTCTAACATGTGTCAGACGTGTGATGTTATGAAATGGTTAGGCACAAAAAACACTTTATTGGTTTCAAATGGGGCCTGGGAATGACATTGGTCTGATGTGAATGAATATTTATCTCTGCATTTTGTACTTTTCATGAGCTGCTCGGTCTGTATTCGCCGCCATTCGTCTGTACATATAACGAGCAAGATGCAGTTCGGCTCTGGATGGTGTGGGTGATTACAGACTGCAGGGTAACTGAGCCAAGACCCAACACAATGCATGTTTCTACAGTTCAGCTAACACACACACACACACACATACACACACACACGCACTCACTTCCAGTAAAACAAGAGAAGCAAAACACTATAAAAGATGAATTGTTGTAATGCTCAATTTTATTGTGCTTTAACTGTAACAGCAGCAATTGCCACACACACACACACACACACACACACACACACACACACACACACACACACAATAGAAAAGGTAGAGAAAGAGAAGTACACTATATGCACTTGGTGATCATAAAAAGATGAGAAATGCTTTTGAGTGTTTCTCGGAAGGAAAGGTTTTACAATCCAGTGACGAGTTTAAGAGACTTTAGACTGACTGTTATCTCATCTTTACCATGAGATAACTTTTAGATGCATCACACTGATGCTAAGCACTGAGCTAATGTTCAGCAAAGGTGCGTGTGCTCTCAAGTGTAGAGACCCTCTGTTTACACAATAAAAAGTTTATTGTGACAACATGCGGTAACAATGTGAGATGTTTAACCTCAGCGAGGCGACATGTTTCAGTGCCAACACACCCAACCTTCTGGTTCATTTCCTGGCCTCTGCCACTGAAGGCTGAGAACGATGGCCGAAACCATGAGAGAGAGAGATTGCGTTCACTTCCTGTGGAGGAAATCAAGATGCAATTACTGAGAAATGAAACAGAATTAAATGGCGCTATTTCAGGCTACACAGACACATGGTGAGCACGTGGTAGTCTGTGTGTCCTCACCTCACTTATCAAACATGCTTCACATATATACATTAAAGTCTTTTTGTCTTTAGAAGATATGGATGAAGCTCAAAATGCTTAATTTTAAATTAAAAAACCCCAAATAAACCAGTAAGCAGAAAACACTGTAATGAACTGGTGAATAGAACAAAGGAAAGTGGTTATAGATGATGGATGTAATTATGAGAGTAACAAGTCACAAATGATCATATGAATAAATTGGGTAATGTATATGTATGTAATTTAAGAATTATTGAAACCTCAGTCATGATAAAATGCTATTTCACCGTTCCTATTTTCATGTTCCTTTTCATACATCAGTTTTTATTCTTATTTCATAGTTTTTTTTTTCCCCCAATGTCACATGTGTCACAGCTGACAAGGGCTGATTTCATGACATTGAATACAGTAGCTTTAGGTGATTTTTGGGTTTTCCTGGTGGACAGAACACAGACGTCACATGTCATGACAGTGTCATCCTCTGATCACCTTTCAGCAAATCACCTTGTTGTCATGAAAACGAAAGATGAACTTTTGAACGAAGATGTAACTTTTTATAATAATAATAGTTTTGCTGTTAAGATTTTTAAAGGAAACCTTAATATGACGCATACACACAAGAAGCCAATACATCAGACCGTGTTTAAAAAATGTCCTTTAACCTTCGCATTGAACTCACCAAGAGCACTGACAACATCTGGAGGTTAAAGTAGCTCAGTTGTATGTGCAACCAGTCACAGTCATGGGAAAATGCTTTGGATAATGCTGCGTGACGAGTGACCCAAAAGAACCTTCACAGTCATTGGACCAGAAGAGCAGCCATGCAATATTAGCTATTCTGCTGCTGATACTTGGAGGCCATGTTTGTATCATCGAACATAAGAGCACTGCAGAGCTCTCTGTGGTTGAAGCCGTCAGCTGAGGGTGTTGACAGATGGAGATGGAGATATAATAGTGTGATGTACAGGCCTGTGGCTGAGGACACTGACGTCATCCCATCTCGTCATGTGATCTTTTTCTACTGTTAGATCACATGCAAAGCAATTAAACCATCCCAGGAAAAGTTACGGTTTAACTGATAAACATGCTAAACCTTTTTTTCTTTTTCCTTACAGTAACTCCAGTTGGATGTAAAAGGAAGGGTGGTTGAAATTCTTTGTCGTTTGTCTGCCCGAGGTTCCTCTCGGAGCAACAATAGCAGCTTTGTAGCTCTTTGCCCAGATCCTGGCAGCGATGTCCTTGGGTCCTGTGACTTTGGGTCCCGGGTGTCCCGTCTGTTCGTTCCTCTAACACAATCCAAGCCCTCTTTTGCTCCGATTGGTGCGAGCAGATCAGACGGCTCTCTGACCACAGACGGCTGATAAAACATATCAGGCTGTTAAAGATGAAAGTCAATGTAAACCATAGACTGTATAAAATATGGACGTAGTGTCCGTGACGTCACCCATAGGTTTCTGAAGAGCAAAAATGAAGCAAATCGTAGTGCGTAGCCATCTTGGTAGCCTACCTCCGGTTACTCCAAATATGGACAAAGAGGTGGAGCGAGGGCGGAGCTGAGGCGGGTCGAATGAACGCTATTGGCTGAAAAATGCCGCTGAAAAAAGCCGCTTTATTCAAAATAATCAAACTAGCTACGGCTAACCAGCTAGGTTAAATGCTAAATATCGTTGCTAGCCGGCTAACCCCACGACGATCTCTTTCCCAAACTCAGTGACTAGAATTAGCCGGGGTGACGCCCTTTAGACCGTCAGTGGCTAGTTGTCAATCAAAGTGGCGCCACTTAGATTGACCACTATGAACTGTGCATAATGATGTATGCTGTATATTTTAAACGAACGCCTTATAAAAAAATTCGCCCCTCCCCCAGAGTTGTCATGGAGTAGAAAAACAGCTTATGAGACTAGAGCCATGTTTTGAACCAGGCTGTAAATATGTTTTTTTTTCTGTCGTAAAATCGGACATTTTAACATGGGGCTCAAATGTAATTGACTCCCTTCTGCGGCCTGCTCTAGCGGTTATTCGAGGAACTGCAGCTTTAATGCACTTCCGCATTGGCTTCATTTTTCAGCGGCGGAGGTTGCCGCTTGATGTAAACATGAACATCTCCAGGCTGATATTACACATCGACTCTCTCTGTAAAAGCCCTGCACACACATACAGGTGTTTTCAATTTTTCTGGGTCAGGTGACCTCTGCTCAGGTTGGGTGGAGCTCTAGGCCTTTCTCATGGGAGACATTTGGACGTGACTGTGGGAAAAGCACAGGTGTGAATAAATAAATGAATGATATACTTGCAGTGGCTGCTTCACTTTCAGGGTGGTGGGTTTGGTCGTACAGGCTGACTGTCAGGCTGTGCTGACTCACTGAGACACTCATCATTAATGTTATAACATTGTTGGTTTTCCTACGATGACCAGTCTTTTGACGAAGTGAGGAGTGTCTGTTGTGCAAATTGTGAAGGAGCAGTCGGCAAAATAAGCGTGTGGGTGGATATGTTTCAATAAGAGCACATCTGTTGGGAATGAATAACACTATTATGTTCCACTGAAAGCTGCAGGCTTAAGGCACATTCGCATTGATTTCCCTTTTCAGACACTCACTCGTTCATTCATCATTTTTTCGGCTCCAATGAAATGATTGACAGCTTGGAGTACTAACACTAGCCATGCTTGTTGTTTATGTTCATCATAGTTGATACGGTGAGCGATGATGCGATGCATTCAGTCTGTCAGGACGTTTAACATCACAGTAAAAATATAACAATTTAAGCTTTTGGATGTCAGGAGGAGTTAGACAGGAGTTCAGTATCTTTCAGTGGACATGGATAAATGAACATGCTTTACAGCTGGACTGTGTTTGCATGACGGTGAGGAGATTATTACCCAAGGTCAATAAGCTAAAGCAAAGCATGTTCCCGGAGGTGGATAGATTGTTAATCATTAGCTGTGAAAGCAGCTACTGTAGATAGTTACATCACTGTGGGTCTGCACAGGATGTTCTTCCTCGCTGGTTAAAGAATGTAGCAGCTATCACATCATTATCATGTTTGATAGAGAAACTCATCCCAGACGTCTCCTGGTGACCTTTGTTTTCCTCTGTTTGCTGATTACGTGTCTTATTCTTAAAATATGTTTTCATCACCATGTGATTTCAACACAGAGCAACAGATAACAAATCCGTGTCTTCCAGTAATACTTGATGATCAGCTCCCGGTGAGAGCAAATAAAGAACTGGGAGGGGACAACTCTGCTGACTGTATCTTTTACGTTTCACCCACGGGGTCATGGGACACGATCAGATGCCCTGTTGTGGAACTACTCATGACTCTAGTTGCGAAGAGCTGCATGAGTCTCACAGTGTTGCACACATCCTCTTAGCTGAAACCACAGGATCTGGTCAGATGAGCTGCGGCACAGAGGAGGGAGAAATGAAACTCAGGCGGATTTTGAAGCTGTGTGAACACGATGTGTGTCTCAACCTCACACCCACTATGTTTGTTTTAAATGAATATATTAAGAAAACGGAAACGCTACTACAAATGATTTTGTATATGTGTGTCCAACAAGTTCTATAAAACCTTTTGCAGCTTTCCTATCTATGATAAATTGCCTCAAGCGATGTCACTTGAGTCGACATTGGTTGTGGCTGACGACTACAAGTTTGAAAATAACTGAAGGTGTGAACTTTGAAGGAGTGAGCTTCTCAGGCCTCTGTAGCCTGCTCCTGATCTGGAGGCTCGAGGGCCACATTTGCCGCTACTAGCACAACACACCTGAATCACTGTTGCCAGTCGAGGTGCATTTTGGGTAATGTAGGCACTGTATTTTGACAAGAGAGAAGAATGCATGAAATAAAAAAGACAATATCTCTATTTCTATTTTGTATAAAGTTTTATTTGACTGTGTACAATCAGTCATCACTCTGTTACTCTGCTGTAACATGGACTTTCCAAACAGTGCGACTGCAAAAAGTACTTTAGTTGACCTGAGGAAAACAGTGATACACAGTGTACGTACACAGTGGATCATGATGTTAGAGAGCAGAACTTGAACATGAAACATGCATGATGTTGAGCAACAGCATCAAATCACAATGATGCTGCTGATATGAAGAGTTCTATTCCAAAATGAGATATAATTTATTCAAAATTAAGACAAGACTCTACCAATTTGTTCATAACACAAGTTAGTAAGTTCTGTGTTTTCTAATTAAGGAAAGGTATGGCAGGTTACAGCTTGTGGCAGATTTCATACACAAAGACAATTCATTTTACATAAAGTATCAAAAGGCATCAACATACAAATCAAATAAAACAGTGGAGAGGAAAAGGCAAAAGAATCACGAATAAACAAAAAAAAACCAATGAAATATAAAAAAAATTATTATTTAAAAAAACATTCATATACATGGAAAAAAGATTAATTAAAATTAAAGGGAGGTTTTTCTCCTATTGGACTCATTCATGCTCCACATTTACGCAAAACTGAAACTGTAAAATTCTCTTTGCTGAAGTCAGGAGCAGACAGAAGTGCTTGTGGTTAAAAACAAAACGTATCCATGAGTTTGAAAATGTAAAAACACTGCTTTGCATAATGCAGCACACACGCATGCTCTCTGACTCACTGAGCTTCTCTCTCTCTCTCGCCCTCATGTTTCAATAGCAAGGCCTGTATTTCCCATAAAGCTTCCTCCCAACAAACAAACAAACAAACGAGAAAACCCTCACTGAACTTGCAGTTATTTGTGACTCATCCTCTCAGATCCTCTTTAATCCTGACCAACATGGGGGAAGCGGTGAAACGAGATCCTTTAGTGAATGTGACGCTGTAAATGATGCCTGCTCTCATATTACGCAGGCGGATGAAGTTGGAAAGATTAGAGGAGACGACACAATGCGTCACGGCTCATTGAAAAGCAGTGACTCATACTCTTATAGTTTATTTTAGCCTCTGTGATATCAGGGTTCGAATATTGGAGTTACTTAATTTGCAAACAATATACAAGAATGATGAAACTGTGATATATGCAAAACATATTCTAAACATAAACATTTGAGAGTGAATTTGAGATGCTTTTGTGTTGGTCAACTTCTTTGGTCAAAAATATAATTTACTGACAAAATTTTAAAAGTCTGTGTGGGCAAAATAGTACCGATAAAATTGTGCAAAATGTGCAAGTTGAGAAAATGTAAAATGTCACAAAAGCAAAGCAGCTCATGATACATCTCCTGTTCTTGTGTCAGCTTGCACTTTCAGAAAGATTTTAAATACTTTATACAGGAAAGACCAAACAGTTGGTTCGAGCTGAAGTCCCGCCTCTTACTGGGCAGACAGCCAATCATAGTTTAGATTGATGGGATGGCCAGTCTGATTTCAGGGATCGCCTGTGCCAAGCTATTTTAACCTGGTTTGTTTTGTAGAAGAAAACATGATCACACATACAAATCAACATGAGCCTTTTCTTTTTCTTCCAGTCAAGTGTTGCTGATTGAGAGGTCACAAACACACAAGCATCCTTTATTTGGATAGGAAAATGTGTGTGTGTGTGTGTGTGTGTGTGTGTGTGTGTGTGTGTGTGTGTGTCATCAGGTCCCAGCTTCAAGCAGGTCAAAGGTTTGAGTGTTTGCATGTTTGCCCTGCTCTCTGTTTTGTGTACAGGGAAGAGGAAACGGTTTCCATAGAGATTTAGTTGAGGGTTAATAGAAGGTCAGCAACGGGACAAATTGTGTTGTTACTGCACAGACAGACATTAGTTGCACTTGATCTTGCTTGTGCCGTGGCACCGTTGAGTTTATGGTAAAACTATGGAGATCAAACACAGAAGCAAAAACCAGTTTCCCTTCAAGACCTCGGAAATGAAACGTTGGTCTGTGTCTGATTAAACCTGGAGCTAGTTAATATGTCAGCATTTGAATATTGCAAACAAAACACACAGAGGTGGAGGACGTGGGGCCCAACGGCTTGTTTTAGACCTCAGGCCTCCAAACATGTTAATCAGGCCAATGTTTGAAACGGAAATGGCCTTGGAGGTGAGGGTGTGAGCACGCCTGACTTTTTTTTTTTGAGTCAGATCATCAAACTAGCATTTCACTCCCTGCAGTCCTTCTTTAGAGAATGAGTTCTGTGTAAGACATTTTTGGACTGAAGTCACTGCTACAGCTGAAGGCACTGATTGCACACAGCTTGGTCTGAAAGGGTCACTATGAACAACAACATCAGCTGATGCAACAGGTGGCACAAATGAACCCTTTTCAGATAAAAAAAATTCATGTAACAAAAAGGAAAAAATTGTTGCGACATTAGATTTAAAATCAGCTCTACGACACTCTTGTATCACTGTGGAGCTGATTCCATAAGCTTGTCCAACCTATAAACATGGATGTGTGAATGTGAGAAACATCCACACTAGCTGCTATTAAAACTTTCTTTCGAGTGGAAACTAGCAAACAAGCACGTGCATTTCAGACTTTGCTGCCATTAGGATTCCTCCCCCCGTGGAGGAAATGCCTCAGACACCACCTACCAAACCACTTACTGTAACCGCCACGCTGAACCTCACTGTTTGCATCTGCGGTCTCTCCACTCTCCTGAAAGCTGTGCAATTATCCACGATGGGCCTTCCACCATGGTTATCTCATGTGCTTTTGGAATGTAATCTGGAGATGGGGAGGGAGGGACATGGGGGCAGATCATTTTCATATCTTGAAATTTCTTGTAGGACCAAAAGAATTCTCAGTTCTTCAGTGATAACACACACACACACACACACACACACACACACACACACACACACACACACACACACACTTTCTCTGCTGCCACTTTAAGACGATGATTTTTAAAATGATCAGAATCTAGATATTTCATTTGTGGCTGAAGAAGTCCAGCTGAGTGAAATATAATACTGGTGCATTGTGGAGAGTGTATTCATATACGTCTCACACAGGAGCAACTAGAAAAGCACTGAGAGAGCGCAGACCTCCGCCAAGCAGCACACTTCCCCCAGCTTATTGTGACTTACACCCCATAATATTAGTCCTACCTTTGACTTATCTAGTACAATGGATTCCTGGACCATAAAAACATACTCTTAGCAATTGGAATCGCATTGATATCATTTTTAGTTTAATAGTTATACCCGAAAATCCACATTTCCGTAATGGCGGTTTTCTGGATCACCTCCGAAATTCAATAATTTGTTCCTTGTCCCAGAAAGGACATTTCCTGAAAATTTTATCAAAATCTGTCCATAACTTTTTTGAGTTATCTTGCAAACAAACAGACAAACAAACAAACAAACAGACAAACCAACGGCAACGGCAATAGAATAACCTCCTTAGCGGAGGTAAACAAAACAACTCGCGTCCGGAGACGTGGTCTGGTGCTGAGACTCGGCCGTCACAGCGCACGACAGCTGCCTGCGTGTCTGTGAAAGGTGGAGTGAGAGGTGTTCAGTTTGGCAGAGGAGCTGAATGAAAGAGTGTGTGGGTGGTTGGATTTCACCGGAGATGTTAACTACCACAGTCTATTTCTGTCCTTCTGACCGTAACCTGTTTTGGTTTTGATAGTGTTTTCTTCAGGGGATTCATTGCAAAAGAGAACATGTGGACTGCTGATCTCACTCAGGTTGTGAACAAATCTGTTGGTAGCTTGGCTGATAAAATATTGATGGTCCAAACTAGTCCCATGTTGTGAATGATGATTTCAAAAAGTTAAACTAAACCAAACTTAGATTTAATAACCCCAGGTGCCTTTTATTCTCTCTCTCTCTCTCTCTCTCTCTCTCTCTCTCTCTCCTTGTGAGAACATTTGGCCCTCGTGGCGTTGGCATACTACAGAAATAAAAGAACACAAACATGCAGCGACTTGTCTTTTTTTTTTCTCTCTCAGGGAAGATTTGGATTCGATATCTGTTTCACAAAGGCTTCAGCTGCTTTTCTCCTCAATGTACTACGATAAAGACTAAACATATCTGGACACAGAGCTGATTTCAACTGAGGCCTGACTTCATGTTTCTCTGACAGCTCACAGTGGAGGTAACGTGATGCAACACAGCTCACGCACACACTGGCGCTACTGTATGGTCGTGTTACATCACACTGCGTCGTCTGTGTACTTTGAGCTGTCAGGGAGACATGTGCAGTTGATCTGTCTTTAAATCTGGTTTGAATACACGTTAAAAGGTTTGAATGGCAGGACCAGACCAACCGGTCCGTGATGCACCATCTGCCATTTGTGTTTTTCTACACAGGCCTGATGGGTATTCATATTCAAATACCATCAAACAGGGTTTTGAATGTCCCTAAACTCTAAGCACTAACACATGCACATGCTTGCAAATTTCCTCACTGAGGGACGAATTTCGCATCTCAACAACTCAGGTAAATGAAATGGAAACAAGTGAGAGTCACTTACTAAAGCTAAAGTCACCCTGCCTACCTTTAGTTCATGAGGCTTTTGAGCCATTTCCAAACACTTGGATATAAGCAAATCAGCAAGTCCCCAAATCTAAAGACAAAACATATACATGTAAGCATTTGTATGAGAGTTTTCTGATCTGAATGCTGCCACGATCAACAGTCAAAGTAAACAGTGTTGTTGAAGATTCTCAGTCATTCAGGTCATGGTCATCCAAGTTCCCAGTCTGGCATGGTCCTCACCTATCTGTTGAATGTTTGTGTGGAATTATCTTTCTTTTGCCTTCAGGTAAGCTCTCAACAGGCCGGAGCAAGATATCCTAACCAAAGGATTAAACTTCACTTTCACACCTCAGCCAATTCACCAATAGCTGACACTGAAGCCAGATCCCACCCATGTCTAACAGAAAAAGGCCACAGAAGAAGAAATCCATACATACTTACAGCATTGCCAAATACATGTCTGCCACATAGACTGTATAAAATATGGACGTAGTGTCCGTGACGTCACCCATAGGATTCTGAAGAGCAAAAATGAAGCAAATCGTAGTGCGTAGCCATCTTGGTAGCCTACCTCCGGTTACTCCAAATATGGACAAAGAGGTAGAGTGAGGGCGGAGCTGAGGCGGGTCCTATGGGCCGGCTGAATGAACGCTATTGGCTGAAAAAAGCTGCTTTATTTGAAATAATCAAACTAGCTATGGCTAACCAGCTGGGTTAAATGCTAAATATCGTTGCTAGCCGGCTAACCCCACGAACATGACCAATCCGTCAAACTCAGTGACTAGAATTAGCCGGGGTGATGCCCTTTAGACCGTCAGTGGCTAGTTGTCAATCAAAGTGGCGCCACTTAGATTGACAACTATGAATTGTGCATAATGATGTATTTTGTATATTTTAACGCCTTATAAAAAAATTCGCCCCCCCCAGAGTTGTCATGAAGTAGAAAAACAGCTTATGAGACTAGAGCCATGTTTTGAACCAGGCTGTAAATATGTTTTTTTCTGTCGTAAAATCGGACATTTTAACATGGGGCTCAAATGTAATTGACTCCCTTCTGCGGCCTGCTCTAGCGGTTATTCGAGGAACTGCAGCTTTTTTGCACTTCCGCATTGGCTTCATTTTTCAGCGCCGAAGTTTGCCGCTTGGTCTGCCATCTTCACCCCCTCGGTTGATAACACTCCTCACCATTTTTAAGACTCTGGACTTTGTGAACAAGGACTAAAACTGGGCCCAGATGTCGTCCTGCGATGTGACCTCATTGTTTATATCTCAACTATGGAAGCATTGGAAAAAGTAAGGAAATGTCTGCTTCATGACGACACCCTCAACAATAAAACACAACCTCAACCTGGACCAGATTTGCCTATTTCCAATACAATGGTGGGTTTTACAGACGTGACTGTGCCGTGGGCTCGCCAGTATCTCCCACTGTGGACATCTTATTGGTGAACTGGTGAACCCCTGTAGGGCAACAGAAACAACATGAGAGGACATCAGGGACATAATGTCTATGTGCTGAATAATTTGATACTGTAGTTTCTGATTTCAACAAACATAATCCTGAATTAGATAACGTCAGAGTCTGTGCTTCTGTCTTCATTTTTAGACACAGATGAAATCAGAGGTCCTCACTGTTGTTGTCTAATGAGCTGATTTTCCTAAGTCTAACTGTCTCTTATTCTGAAGAAGACTCACTGAAACTGTCAAACCCAGGAAGATGCCAGAGCCCACCTTTTGGAAACCCTCCACCTGTTTAGAGGATGGAGATAATGAACCTTGTCAGCGACGGGAACACATTTTCAAATGTTTCCTGGTAATACTTTCAAATCCCTGTCGTACGATTAAAGCTGCTAATGGTGGCAAAGCCATAACGCTCCTAATAGTGTCCTAACAAACAGTGGCTTTAGTGACATATAAAAATAACAAAAGGAACACACTGCTTATAAAATGCAGACCAGACAACAGATGGTAATACTACACACTGTTGGTAGAGATGTGATGTCAGGTGGAGACACAGACACAGAGAGAAACAGAAAACAAAATGAGGAAGAGGAAGGTTTGGTTACCAGGAATGTGTCATGCAAAATTAGTGAAAGGAAAGAAATAAATGATATTAAAAAAAAAAAAGTCACATGTAGTAATCACCCGGTCAACATGCCCTCTTGGTGACCTTTTGCAACTCTACCCACTTGACTCTAAATCAGAAACGTGAGACTGCCCTGAGAATGACGGTGCAGAAAGGCAACGCATGCTTTTCAGGAAAATGCTGACTCCAGGGGAACGTGGCTAACGCTAGAGAGAAGCCCGGCTTCTTCATCACCTGCCATAATGCTGCGTAGTAAAACGCTCCCTCGCTAATGTATCCTGCTGGTGAGATACTGCCCGCCCTTGAATCCATCTGCTCCGCTTTGCTGACACAGAGGTCGTGGAGGCTGAGCGGGCAGCAGCCTGGAGGGCAGACAGGTGCCTGGAAAGGTGACGGTTGAATCCCAAGAAAGACTGGAGGAAATTAATTGGGTAAAGTTACCATCATCAAGGATTGTTCAGACAGGGCCGACTGCTTGGTCTCTGTGATTGCTGCTTGTTGCTTTCTCAAGATCCAGAAAGACTCCTGCACTTCTAGATGCAGCAGTTCTAGACTCACCATTTTATGTATGTGACACCAATGTTTTCCTGTATTAAACTTTATTAACCACACTGTAGTATTACATTACACTGCCAGTTTTTGTGATGTGATGTGTTTACTGTCATCACGTTAAGTTCGTGAGACTAAATTTTGTACGACATATTTCTGCAGCACAGTGTGGTTGAATAACATGAAACTCAGCGACATCTCTTGCTGCTAAAGAAAAGCCACATTTAAAATAATCAGGTCATGAAAAAAAGCCCATTAACCCTTTATAGGACACTCATTGAAATACTTTGACATTTAAAAATTCAACCTTAGAGTGTTATTGGGGGACATAACAAAACTTTTTCCCACAATTTTTCACTTTTGTAAATTGTGTGGAAATGACCAAAAATAGTCACTTGCCCCATAAACGGTTAACCATAATAAAGCAGTTTTAGTTTTTAATCATGTATTAACTAAATGACCTGCACCATGAAGGAGTTCCGTTGGTTATGTTTGATGAGGTTTGTCTGAAGACCTGAACTTTTCTTGATAAATTGCCACAGTTTTTAACGTGATGTATTTTATTTGTATTTTGCATGTAGGTTTTCTTAATTTCCATTTCCCCACAAACTGGCCTTCTATACTGAATATAAATGTTGGTGAGGCAAAGCAGTGAGGCATAAAACCAGACCTTTTTTGGAACAATACAGATGTTAGAACATCTGTGGCAGCTTCCTGGCACTGAGGTGAAATCCACCCTGTGCCGTCCCTCCTCCGTGTCTGTGTTCAGTGAGACGACAATGAACTTCAACAGCCTCTTTCTTAGGAAACAGAAACCAGAACAGTAGAGTAAATGGTTCCCTGATCGCCTGCTGGCAGAGCGAGTGGCCACAGGAAGAGAAGCAGCAAAGTAAAACCCTTTCAGTTTAAAAGCTGTGTTTTCATTACATCATGTTTTTCCTCAGAAACAAAAGTGAACTTATTGTAAATTTCGTGAGCGTGTTACCTTGACAACCACTTCCTGTTCCTGTGGTTTTGGTTTCACACTGGCTCAGTTCTGCGTGAATTCTCACACAGAATTTTATTTTAGTTCACATGTGCTCATGAGGGAAATAGATAATGAATGCTTTCACTTTTATCATGATATCCACACATTTCTCCAAATTTTGCTCTCATATATTTGATGTATTGCATCCTGTGCCATTTTAGAACAACTGTCTGTGCTTTAATTAAAAACACACAAACTCCACCTAAATCACATTATCCAGCTATGTTGGTAGTTTTGGTTTTATCTGCAGATATCTGTGAGATTTCCACTCCAACAAAGTGGCGAGTGGAATTTCCTTTGTGGAAAAATGACATTTTGAAAATTCCTCGCTGTCAACAACTTTTGTTGGAGCTGTTTTCCACCCAGGAATTAGTCCCACTGGAAAGATTCTTCACAGCGACCTGGACACATTTATTACAGATAAACACAACATTCAGATAAGCAATGCAACAGATGCAATGTATACAGGGCATCTATTCAAAGCTAATTTGCAGCCGCCGTCGCTGCTTTGGCTTTTAAATGTGGGTTGAAACAGACAAACAAATGAGTGGATTTTTTTTTAATTTCATGGTTCAAAGCCAAGACGTTTCTCAGAAGGCTTGTTGATTAAAATGTTAAACTCCACCCCTGAATGTAATTTGCTCATCTTCATCTTCTTGCTCGCCTCGTCTTTAACACTTTTAACACCAACACTTGATATATAATAATGATATATTATGGTGTCAGATCAGAGAGTGGTGGTGTGTTTCAGAGGGCAGGGACAAACACTGACAAAACATTGTCATAAAATGTGAAGAATTTCTTGACCTGTATGACCAAATACCATGAGCTGTGAGCGAGACGATATGAGTTTCATTTATTTAAGTGAACTAACCCTTTAATTAAATGAAAGGGTAAATCATGATTAAGGGCAAATCAATGCTGAAATACATTTAAAAACAGACAAAAAAACAAGCAACAACAGCACAGCTTGTCTAATACGTCTAATATTATTCTTCCTCACGGTCAATAAACGCAAGATGACACCACAAACAGAGAGTAAAGTAATAGATTATTCAGCGTCCAGTTTGCTCGTGCTTTGGCCCAGACTTTGTGGCTCTGCCAGCGACACACAGCAAGGAGCCAGGCAGTCTAATCAGAGCAGGAACAGAGCGCTCAGATTGTGTTTTAGAGATTAGGGGAGGAGATGAGAGGAAGCGCGACTGGACCACAGCGTGAAACACCGCTGGAACGGCATCAAGGTCCTTTTGTCAAGAGCTACAAACACAACAGAGCTGCAGGCAAACACTGTGTACACACACACACACACACACACACACACACACACACACACACAGAAACAGCCTCAGCACAGATACCCAACACTGTGCCTGGAAACACACATTCCCAAATCAAACCGCTGCCTCTAATAGGCCACTTCCTCTGCAGTAAAACCAAAGACTTTCTCTCTCTCTTTCGGGCCGTTATCAACATTTTTGTGGGTGTGTCTGAACAGAGTGTGTATCTGTGGAGGGACATCAGAGGAGGAGATGCACTGTCTTCGCAGTATCAGAGCTCACTGAACGTCAGACTCAGTATCAGGAGAAGCTTGAACATGAGTGATTCATCGGACAGATACGAGAGCGGTATCGATCGTCTTATCTAAGAGCATGAGAGTGAATAATTGAAATCATTGTGATGCCTTCACTGACAGTATTCTTCAACTTCCTGTAAACAAGGATGGATGTTGAAAAACACAGGAGCAAACACTCACCACTCGAGCTAATTTAAAATATGTCTTTATGTGAAAGGCTGGTGTAACTTGAAAAGACCATAGTGTTAGTTTGTCGAGTCCACGAGTTCATTGGTTCCTACTGAAGATGTAAATCCTTGTTTTTTCTTTAAAAAAAAACTGGTCACAAATGCATCACTTCACTTAAATAATCACACTCATTAGTAACATTTTTTGGGGAATAGTTGATGTTGTGTTTTTCGATGGCACGTTACTCGTCAGTATCACTGCTTGTTTTAGTCTTTTTACAGGATTTGAGTATCACTATACTTTTAGTTACTTACAGCTTTAAGTACTCTGTGTCATTATTATCACTAAAAGTAATGTCATCATGACTTTCCACCCTCTCACTCCCGGGTCATCAGATACTGACAATGTTTTGTTGCACTCAACAGCCTCGTGTACACACACACACACACACACACACACACACACACACACACACACACACACACACACACACACACACACCCAAGACAGCCTTTGAGGTGCCTGCCATAAAGTCCTTCTAACATGCGGTTAACATTGACCTCTCGCTTCTCTTTGTCGTGCCTCGTAACGGCCATTGGAGGATAGAATGGAGGCGAATTCAAGATGTATAAACAAAAGTCGTGCAGAGCAAACATGCTTATGAAATATGGAGAGGAGAAAGTATGAGCGCAGATGGAGAGGATAGACCGTACTGCTGCCTGATAGGTTCGTGTCTGACCTCCGCTTGTTTGGACGAGCTACCGTGATGTCTATAAAAGGGAAGAGAAATCACTGTCTTTCTGCTCTGTAAAGACCAACCTCTCTCTCTCTCTCTCTCTCTCTCTCTCTCTTTCTCCAACCACAGTGACAGAGAAGCCTTTGTCTCTCTTTCATTTGTTTGAGATGGCTGCTGAACAGAAATTTAAAACTGATGGCGGTGGAAGTAAACACATTCGTAGCTGCAAACTGAACAGACCATAAAGCGGCGACCATGTTACATGTATTGTATTCCATTTGCTTTAATTCAAACATATGTCAAGATATCTGCAGGTGGTGGTCTTTCTGTTTGATTTCGATTGACCGTTAGGGCTCATTATTGAATCAGTAAATCAAAGCTTGGTGAAAATTGGATTTTGAAAATACTACATGAAGCACAAAAAGTCTTTTACAACTTCCTTTATTACATTAACCTGACAAGGCCTGAGTCTGATCTGAACCCAAATGCAGCACCACAAGACAAAAGTTTCAAAATAAAAGATCTTTAATAAAAAAAAGGCGAAACTCAAAATCACTCTTAAGAGGAAAATGCAATAACAAAGTACAACAGAAAATCACTCCACAGAGATAAGTACTGAACTGAAAATCACTCAGACGAGGCTGAGGCAAAACAAGACATGAGCTAAACAAAGTATCAACAGAAAAGGCAAACCTGACAAAGAGAACACTGAGCATGAGGCGTGGGATGACGGACTATACAGACACGACAAACTGGCACAGGACAAGGGAAGACACAGACATTATATACACAAGGTAATGGGGTGATCAGCATCTTATTTGAGCTTTTTCTCGCAATCAGCCTTTGACCAATGAGCCTCCCTGCTGGCTTTTGAGAGGATTGTGCAGATGTAGTAAAATGTGCTCTTCACATGCACTAATGACAGCTGTGACCTCTGGTTGGCTGTAAGTCAAACCCCTTGTTGTCTTTTCATTACTCCTTTTTATTAACCTCTTGAAAGCACAAATGCGGTTTGTTATCAGATGATAGAGCGAACTCAACCCTTTAAACGATCACTTCATATTTGTTCTTATAATGTTTTTTTTTTTTATCATGCATTACTGTTCAGTCACTTCTCCATTTCATCACCATGTTTCCCTGTCTGTGAATGTGTCAAAACGTCACCTCTGTCTCTTCCTGTCTGGGTTAAAAGGTCATTCAGAAGTGACCTTACAATAGAGTGAGATGGACCTCTGTCAGTCCGGCTTTCAAAAATATCCCCTCACGAGAACTGTGAGAGACGTTTGAGAGCAAGATATAGAATTAAGCTGAAAGAACAAACACATACGCTGAAAACTCTGTGTGTCAACCCACAAGCTATGTTTAAGTCTGATGCTGACTTCCACATGTTTTTTTGTGATTCATAGACACTGAGGTTGAAAATGGTGTAAATGTATGTGTAGGTTGAGGACGCACGTAACCCACAAACAGGAAAGAAAAAAAAAACTTTTGCAACGTGTAGCTACTATACATTCCAAACATTTCCAAACTGTTGACGTGCACTTCAGCACGTACAACAGTTATCCACGACGCTGTGACGTTTACTGTGACAAACAGCGCCTGTACATGCACCGTCTATAAGGTTCATCGCTCAGCTGCAAACTATTTGCAACAGCGCTATCATGTCATCATATCATTTCAGCTTTTGCGCTTTCGGAAAGCTTTGAACCAGGAGGAAATAATAGCTGATAACAGAGATTTCAGTCTCTGCTCAGGGACTCTGCTGCTCAAAGCTGCTAATTCAGTCAGTGACAATAATGATTCACTAAAGTCTGTCCAATTTGAAGATTAAAGGTTAAAGATTTTTTTTGTTCATGTGCAGGTTTCCCCTAAAGAAAGGTTGCATATCAGTCTGTAAAACCTCGATAAAAATCTTACCGGCCTAAACTTTTTTTTCATGTAGAGGAAGTGACATCATCTATCTTCAGTCTCACAGTAAACAGAAGGTGCTTTCACACATGCAGCTGTGTGATTTTAATATTAAATCAGTTGCTCAAGTGGGTCCTGTTTTCCTGGCTTGTAGCATTAGCACCACTGAGCTCTGGTGGATAAGAGTGAGAGGGAAAAAGGTTAAAAAAAAAAAAAAAAGATAAGATGAAGAAAAAAGCATTGCAGAAGAAGTTGTGCCACAGCTACAGTAACCACAATAGACCAGAATGCCCTGCAGCGACCGGAGGTGCTGCAAAGAGAAAGTCTACCATCACTCTCACTCTCATGTGTTATAGTGTGATGTCGTTGTGATATATTTTACATTTTGTAGGAAATCTGCATGGATCAAACACCAGACTTTTATTCTGAAGAACACAGGTAAACACTTCACGGTTCCTTTGTTCTGTCGCTGATATAACCTCAGTATGATTATTTAAAATAGTGCTCATGATTATAGGGGTTGTTTATACTAAGCTTACATACCTTCCTCAAAAGGGAAACGTTAAGGTAGTGCAAGAATTTTGCTTTATAAACTACACTCTCGTTCACTTTACTTCCTCGTTGTTTCAGGACTTTCCTCTTTTCATGCATGAATCTGATAACTGAGGGAGAAGTACGTCAGAGTCATGTGTGTGTGTGTGTGTGTGTGAGAGACTGTGTTTCCAAGCATGGAGCATTTAGTGATTTCACTCATGATGCATGTGAGGGAGACCCTGTAAATGTCCTAATGCTCCATAACTGCAGACATGTGGGTCATGCATGACTATGTTTGTTGTTAGTCCTCTTTAGAAAATTAATACATTGTTCACTGACATCACCTAGAAGTGCACCCTTTCTTTCTACACAACGGAACGCAGAGTTAGATCCACTACACAGCCACCAACCAAAATTCCAACAGGGTTTTATTAGTTCTCTGAGGCCACTCAAAAGGCATTCTGGGAAAAGTGGGAAATAGGCATTGACACAGATAAACCAGAAATTGCAAACATGGTGTCCCAAAAAGAATTCCTGGAATGCATTTACCATCATAGATAAGAATACGAGAGAGGAGATGCACAATGTAATCAGTTAGCCTCAAATACCTTACTTTTTTTTTTTTTTTTTTTTTTGCTGTTGTTTGCATTTCTGCTTCCTGCTATCAATACTTAGACAACTATTATAACTACAAATGCTTCCATTTCCCAAATGAAGATGTTTTGTCTGATGCACTTGGAGGCCACATTTTTATTCTTTAATTGTTAACGTGTGCATACAATTGCTCCCCCTACTGGACAATAATGATGATTTATTTTTACACTGTTAATACTAACACTAATATCAACACGACTTCCTCTTGTTGTCTGGAGACATATCAGATTGAAATTCATACATTTTGTGGTTATAATTCTTGTAAATATGCTTCTAAAAGAGATATGTTAACAAATGAGTTTTTGGTTTTATAGCAATATTTTGTATTTTCGATAATTGAAAAATGAGTCCAAGGATTTTCCACTTTGCCTAAAATCCTACACTGAATGATTTATCCCATCTCTTTATTCCTTCCTCATACGTCCACATAAAAAAGTGACATTTTAAAAAGGCAAGTGGAGAACACCAGCTTCATTTGACTACACCTATCATTGCGTCCCATTACGTCTTTTGGGCGGTAGCCATGTTTGTCTGAGTCTTATATTTAGGCTGCAATCAGGCTCCCATTCAAAGGCCAGGCTGTGTAAGAGAAGTGGTTTGAGGGACTTAATGAGTGGGGCTTGTTGACGAGAGGGTGGAGTATCCCTCTCAAAAACAAACAGGTTGTGAAGTGCTGCTGTGAAGTGGGAGGCGAGAGAACCTGAATCTCTGCACGTCCACGTCACTGTTTTCATCCTGCGCAGGGCTAAATGTGTTGGAAGCCACTCGGTGCAGGTACTTCACGAGTTCCCCTCCGTATGTTTCTGCGTGATCTTGTTACATCCTGTGTGTATGTGACATGAGGTGAGGGTGATTTCCTCTCAAACACAGGCCTCTTTCTGGAGAGGCCATGGCCGGGCTGCTTCTTTTTAAAGACTGAAAGGCTCCTGATGGGAAAGGATCCTTTTAGACGAGCCCTGACACATGGAGTTTTCTACAAATAATCTGATCACAAACTCATCGTCATCTCTGCTTTTTCTGAGGAAAAGTTTATGTTGAAAAGCCGAAATCATGCCCATAACCACAAAAACAACTGAGACGGCAAAGGGGACAGTTATGAAATTTATTTTAATTCAACTGGGTATAAACTCATCCTGCTAAGTGAGACATAAAGCAAGCAAATCCTTTTTTGTTTTTTAGAGCCATGACACCCCAGATATCACTTTTGATGCTACTATTGTGTCTCATGCGTCAAACATAAGTTTTGAAGTGTTGCCCCCTACAGTTTCATGTTGGCATAATGTAGTAAATTTACATGTCCCACCAACAGTCATAATACAGCAGCAGGTTGACTACAGAGGTCAGGATGTATTTCCACTAATGAGCAAGAAACTGCCAGTAGAAGAATATTGAAATTAAGGAGATCTGTAAAGCAGCGTCATATCAAGTTCTTGTGTTTCAGAATGACAATCACAAAACGCGTCAGACATTTATTAAACCTCTGTTTGTCCCACAGAAAGCAGGGCAGAACTGTGGCTTTGTGCTTTCTGTGTGGCGGAGGACGGCCAAGCTTGTGATGACTGTTTACTCAGCCCCACTCTGACCGAACACTGCCACCATTCATCCCACGCCAACACGCCGAGGAGCCCAGTGGAAAACTGGACACACACACACGCAGCAGATGTACAGAGGTACTAAATGTCCCACAGTGTCAGAGAGACCATGTGCACGACTGTATGCTGTGAACCGCACAGGAAGATGATATTAATATTAATTCAGCTAGACCAGAGGCTTGATGCACAGTAAAAATATAGAAGAATGCAGAATGTATTTTGAGTTTTTGACTGAACCCCCCAACAGACTGGTAGGTGTTTCCTTTCTTTGCCCAATGCATGCTGGGATACACTCTATCCTACCATGACCAGTGACCCTCAACAGGTGTATTTTCACTTTGACTTTCTCTCTCTCTCTCTCTCTCTCTCTCTCTCTCTCTCTCTAATACACACTCACACACACAAATGGGAGTCTGTGCCTGGAGGATATTCGGGGGGAAAGCAGGGATATAGTATAGGAAAAAATACCATAATTCAGGAAACTACAGTGTGAGAAAGACAGAAAAAAAACCTCAACACTGTAAAACCACAACATTGCAGTATCTTAATCACAAGTGTTTTTGAATCATGATCATGATGAGTGACATTGATTGAGGTTTACTCTCCGTGCCTGTGATACATGTGATGTGACCATGATGGTGAATTTCATACTATTACATTTGAAAGTAAAGGAGGCTTCATGCACATTAAACAGGGAAGCCAAAAGCGTCTCATTGCTTAAAAAAAATATACAACAGCGCCACCGTGTGGACAGATGTGGTCTAGTTCTGAAGAAGGTTGTCCATTTTTTTTGTGTCCATTTCCAGTATTATTATTCCTGTGGGAAGTGCCTTCTGGAATTATCCTATAAGACTGAAATATTAATATTTGCACTACTATGTGGCACTAAAATTCAAACATACAAGGTGAAAATGGTAAATTTGAAGTTCTAAATAAAGAACTGAAGGGGAAAAAAACACTTTTATTCTCATTTATTTATTCTTATCTTTTTTCTCATTTTTGCCACTTACTGTTCATAAAGGACATGTTTCAAATCCCTTTAAAACATATAAACCTGAAAATACAGTCTGTAGAAATATCATTGATAGAAAAAGAAAAGCTTTCATCGCGAACATATGCACACTGCAAGATCCAGCCAATATAAACTGTAAAAAACCAAAGAAACATAAAAATAAATAAATCTCAAAGCAGAGAAACATTAGGATGCTTAAAACTTGTACCCAAATATTGATGTATAGAATCATAAATAGGGATATTACTTGACATACGAGTGTGCAGCTTGATCTTTAAGCATATGTCATTTCTACATGAATATATAGTGATTTTATATTGACCTCAAATCATATATTATACTAATGCTTGTATAGGCTTCCCCCTCAAGCAGAAGTTCCCAATCTGGGGGGTCACAACATTTTAAAGTGATAAGAAAGAGAGAAAATGTATGTTTGTCTTTTTGAATACTGGATACTTTCACTCTTTTGGATCCCTCCATCTAAAGAAGGCAAACTTTTGACAAGTTGAACTCATTTCCATGTATAATTGATTATGATCATTGACAAGTCAGTACTTAGCACTCAGAGCATATTTTGCTTTAACGCCTCTTCTTCTTCTACCTCCTCTTCTCCAGATCTCTCCGTCTCCTGATGCCTCTCAGGTAGATGGACGGGAGATAAAATGGAGGGAGACAGGAGACAGATGGGGAAGGGTGTTGAAGCACAAAGACTTGAACGCTTGCAATGACAGTGAACCTAAGTAAACAGATTAACACAGTTGGCTCCGGTGTGTGTCCTCGCTCTCTAGCTTCATCCGTCAAATCCCAAAAAATCTGGGCTGACTGCGGCCAGGCTTCATTTCACCTGATCTCAGCTGAAGCATTTAGACGTTTGGGAGCTTTCCATATATGTTATTGGACCAGTGAAAGTGGACACTGATAGATAATTGATTTAATATTCCTCTAGGACTCTACCCACCCTGCACCCCTGGCAGGAAAACACAATTTAACACATGATCACAAAACAACTCACACAGGAGCTAGTGTTTATTAATGAGGCCAATTTCCAGGCTTTTGGTGAAATATCTCCCACTTTAATCAAAACAGTGCAAAAATGAATCCATCAGTATTCACATATTGCATTACAAGTCCTTTATTCCTCCTTTTCCATGTGGTGTCAGATACACAATGTTCAGTTTTCTGTATTTATATTTGACCCCCAGAATATAGAAGCATTCTATTTTTTTTTTACTGTGTCTTAAAAGGAGAAACAAAATAATTCTAGTTAAGAATTAAAAAATTTCTCTTCGCACCTCTACCACCCCAACCTCTAACCTCTCTAACCCAGGACTAACATCTACCTAGTGATTTCATGACTATGACAGCGTGTGTGTTTTCATATGTGGAGGTGAGGTTTGAGATAAAGTGGGAAAGGTTGTTTTTAAATGAGAATACAGGAGTCATTGAGTCAGATGGAAAGCAGCGAAATGAATGACAAATCTTTTCGACCATCATCTCTGACAAGTGGAACAAATAAAATACTAATTAGCTCATCTATGTGATTTAAAGCAACATGTATAACTCCAACAATGAAAACACCAAATGTTGATACCTGTGAGTTTAGGTGTGCCAGACATTTGATATAATGCAGCAGTTAATATCACACGACCAATTACCATTAAGACTCTGTGAGTATTCATATAATGTCATATTATTACCCTGTGGTGTCTTTTCACTTCTTCACCTTCGCTCCTGCAGAACGTTTGCGAAACTGCAACAGGTGCGGGATACTGTATAGATAATCTGTAAATCAGATTGGGATCATCCACACAGGCATCTATCTGACTTTGAATCACGTCTTCAAGTGAAAAGCCACTCGACCATATGGACCATCTGGCCAACAGCACCACAGACGGCTGTAAAATCACAACTCCTCCTGATGATAAGAGGATCAAGCGTTCAGTCTTTGTGTGTGCCGGTAAAGTGTGTGCTAATCTTTTGCTGGTGTCCTGCAGACCAGTGTGCAGACAGAGGACACCAGGACGCTCCGCTCTGCTTCAGGCTGCCCGTCAAGTGTCTGGGTTTTGGAGAATAAGGAGGAAGATGGCAGCGATGACCCGATCAGCCTCTCTGGAAAACAGGGAATTAATGGCTCTGTATGGAGAAGAGAGGGACCATTACTTTGTCAGAGATGAGGACTGTACCAGTGAGGTGAGGCTTTAAAGATGCACGACTCCTCGGTTCAAGCTTCGAAGATAATAAACTGACTGTAAAATATGGAAAGTATCAGTCGTGGACAAGACTTGAGCAGGACATATTTCAAGTTAATGTAGGTGATCACTTTGATTGTAGCTATTAATCCAAGCAATGAGTCTTTGTTATTTAAGACCCACTAGTTTCATTCAAAGTCCTCATTCAAAGTAGGAGAAGCTACAATGGTAAAAGATTTAAAGAGATACAGTTATTGAAAAACAGATTTCAGGAAACAGATCTTCACACCACATATGTGTGTTAGGTATGGAAATTCCCTGCGCGTTCATTGAGCAAACTTACATTTGTGCTTGAAGTCTTCTGTCAAGATCTTGAGGCAGATAACGAGACTGCGGTGGTTACATGATACAGATACAAGCAATGCTGCTGCAAAAACCACCCAGCAACCTGAAATATATGGAAGAAAACATTAATTAGTTACCTTTTAATTGGACCCAGGAGTGAGACACAGACAATAGTAACTGGGTAAAAAGGATTTATTCAACAAAAGAAACTTCAGAACTCACAAGAAAAAACAAAAAAAGGTGACTGAAAACAGGAAGTCCAGGTGGAGTGGACTTACTTCACAGGGTGGAGGCTGGTAGGTGCAGATGAAAACGAAAGACTAGAGACGCTGAGGACACTGGAGAAAAGGGAACACTGGAAGGGAAAAACACTGGAACCACAAAGCACTAGAAAACAGCGGGATGATCTGGACGCTTGCAAGAGAACGAGAGCAGTATTTAAGCTGCCAGTCGTTAGGTGATATTGTAGATAGCACCTATATTATTTACTGTTGAGGTTGCGGCAGTTGCTCTCTCTCTCCAATTATCCTCTGATTTATTAAACACACACACCAAATATAAAAACAAACATTTCTAAACGATGAACATCAGGCCCTAATAATAACTTCCATGTATTAAACATAATAACAACATACACTTTTCATTCACTCACTCACAGTAAAAACTAAAGAAAAACCACTGACACACAGTATAAATCAAAATGACTATTAAGTCCATCTACACTTGTCTGCTGACATTCATTATACACATTCAGGGGTCCTGACGCACATCGATTAAAAAAAAGTATTTGGCGACTGAAATCATATAACCAACGGAAACTACTGCTAAACAACTACTATTTACAGATTTACATATGATCATTAACTAAACAAAGGAGGAACAGGTGCCATAAAACAGAAATTCATTCATTTGATAAACAATGGGGATCTTTTCGCGGGCGTGTGACGCCACCGCTAGCTAGCAAGCTAAAGTACGAACTCTTACTCTAAAAATATCACATTTAATAACCAACACATGCATCCAAAACTTCCAGCAACATAGACACACAGAACACAACATCGTAAGAGTTGCATTAAACTGTCTTTTTTCACTCTACAGACCTGTAAAATACAGGTGAAGAGATGATGAATTGAGGGTGCAGCAGTCGCTCTCTCTCTCCAATTAGCAAGGTGCTCGCTTACTGACCACCCCCCGAGCAACCAGAGCAAGCGCGATGGTTCCTCCCCCATTAATCCATATAATAAACGTCAGAAATTAGTATAATCACTAAACATATTATAACAAAATTATCTGTGTAAACATATACATGAATATGTACAATAAAGTCAATTTATAAAAAATAATTACAATTCAATAATAGTGGCCAACCTTCCTAGGTGTGTCACATATGATTAAGTAAAGGATTAGGTTGAAATTTACAACTAATTTGAGGAAAGTTAAAACAGAGCAAGCTGCTAATAATCAAACAGTGTGTTTGAAGTGTTATTGTTTATCCTTATGTTCATGACACTGCCATAATAACGTCCAATCTTCCAGGAGTATGATCTGGATTCAGAGAGCAGCGAGGAAGGAAAGGGCGGCAGGAGCGTGCGCAGGTCTCTGTGCCTGGAGATCTACGGCTTGCAGAGGGAGCAGCATGTTTACTTCTCCAACCAGGAGTACTACAGGAGGCTGGAGGAGCTGAAGAGGGCTCACCTGAGGAACATGGCCGAGCTGGAGAGGATGTACATCAGCCAGGGCAGAGAGAGGCACGGAGAGGAAGAGGACGGAGGTCTGGAGAGAGGAGAGAACAGGCTGTCAGTCAGGTTGGATGATCCATTAATAAGCAGAGGATAGGGTCAGATACTGTCATATCAAGCTGCCCTTTTATATCTGTGTTTAAAGATAGTTCCATAACCAGCTCCACTGTTTTAGTGATTTTTCAAAACATGTCAAATAAGCATCAAAGTTACAAATAAATGTGTCCAACTAGGTTACATACAGCTGCTGTTTTCAACTGGATTTGAGCTTTATTTTAGCGTGTAGTTGATTGAAAGTCAAAGGTGTACATGGATTTAAAAATCACTTTAGAAACAATACAAGTATATGCACACATTGCACAACTGTTTTATACAAGAAGAGCAGTTTCTTAGAGGACGGAAACAGACAGGAAAACAGATAAAGTAATGAGGAATCAGCCACCAGTGTAAGCAAGGAAGGAAGAAGATGGCACTTGAACAGATTCATTCATGCATTCATGCACAAATCTACTTCACACTAAAAAAAACCATTCAGTTGCTGATATATATGACATAGATGAAAAAAAACCCCCAAAACATACAACTTCACTTTTCAAACAAATTGAACCCACTGTCAACCCTAAAATCCAGAACTGCAAATTCCAAAAAAAAAAAAAAAAAAAAAAAAAAAAAAATGCTACCTTTCTGTGTAAACTTTATATAATTTACATGTGGCGGTGGTTTCCTGAGCTGCCGTTTGCTCTGATTGCTGGCAGGTGTTCCACAGGAAGTGTGACGCATACAATATTGTCTATATGGTGGTTAACAGTAAATCTTGTAGTGAGTTATTTGTTTTACTGGAAACCGACAAGTCCACTCATGTTCTTCAGAACTGATCATCATGAGGCAGCGAATTCCTGAGCAGCATTAAAAAAAGACCTCATAATAGTTTATTTTTGGATGCATGTGACCATGTGTGATATGATGTCATAAAATCAAAAGGTGTCTTTCTCTATAACCACAACAGCTCTGCAGAGTGTAATCACTTTCATTATGACTTGTTGGAAAATGAATGTCTCTTCCTCTCTGACATATGATCTCTACACCTTGCAGCAGTGGCCCGACCAGGAAACTCCAGAGGATCAATTCCCAGGAGGAGCTGGATTTCCATGAGACATCAAGTGGTTCTGACCAATCAGAGCTCTATGGAGCCGACAGCATGGGAGAACTGGAGATGGAAAATCCAAGAAGGACTGGCCATGGCCGAACCTTTGGGAGGTTGGTGAAGTAGTAGCAGATAAGTTCTTAAATCTAAGGTGACGACGCAGAGAGGGAGTTTCCCTGAAGCTTTCTGGTCAGTCCTTCAGATAAACACCCTCCTCTGTTTTTTTCCCAGAGACCTGCTGCTGAGCCCAGAAGAAGCGATGACCCAGAAGCGGTTTCAATTCAAGCCCAAGGCCTCCTATCCAAATCCACAGGGACGACTGTCCCGTCAAAGCGGGGTCAGGATCAGGTCAAACTCCAAGGTCACCGTGCCCAAACCCTTTCAGATGATGCTGAGGGAGGAGGAGAGGAAGAGGCACAAGGTGCGGACGCGCTCGGAGATTGAGCTGGAGAACACGCTGCTGAGACGGGAACTGGAGGAGCTTCAAGAATGCCAGAAAAAGTTCCGGGCATCGCCAGCACCGGCGCACATACACCTGCCTCTCTATGAGGTTATCAGCCGTCGCTCCGGTCAGCGATCCAACCGAAGCAGAGCAAGCGCCAACCGTGACACCAAAAGAAACCAGGCCTCTACTACAGCATCACCACAGCCTTTCCATTTCCTGGAGAGAGAGAGGAGGAAGAGGGAGGCAAAGATTGTTGCAGAGCTCGGGAAGCTGAGCCCGAAGGAGGAACGACAGGCCTTCAAGGCCAGGCCCATGCCCAGCTCGGTGTACGGCACCAGGCACAGAGCGGACACCAAGACCACGAGCCAGCGGCTTCTCGACGTCTGCACACTGGAGAGGGAGGCCACGGAGGGACAAAGTGATCCAAACTCCGACCTGGAGCCGGACGTGCTCCACTCCAGGTCAGCTCAGAGACGCCCGTCCTCCAAGCCGGTGAAGAAGCAGATAGAGCTGTCCATTGAGATGGTGAAGGAGAAGGAGTGGTCCCACACTGATCCGCTCAAAGCTGCCACCTGCAGCATCAGCTCCTCACCTCTGCAGCCAGGTGGTGCCAAGCCTGTGCTCTGTGACCACAGTGACTACATCAGTGTGTGAGAGACCAAATTAATTTGTGGAGTAATTCTTTATCAAACAGCACTACATGGTCTGACACACATGCTTTAAGTGTTATATGTCCTGTAGCAAAGGTTGTGTTGTTTCATAATACATACTTTTGAAAAAAGCATTACTTAATGTTGCTTTCAAGGTAAATGAACGACTTAAAAAACTCACCCATTCACACACACACGCACACACACGCACACACTGATGGCATGACTTATGTTTCTCACCAAAACATATTGTGTGTATTGGAATAAAATGTTTCAAGTATTTCCTTCCTCGTGAATCATTTGTAAAGGTGACACTTACACCTCAGCTGTTGCACAACCGCAACAGTCTGTGTTATTGCAATTGCTCTTTATAATCTCATGACACTTAGTCATGGGGTGGGGGAAGTCGCTTGCTCGCTGACACACCGGCTGCCGGTGTAGTCACTGTGCCACACACGCTGGCCGTCCCAAGAACGGAGGCGATTTTACTGTCAGGTGGTGTGGGCTCGGGTGTGCCATGCCTGCCGAGAAGTGCATGCCCATCGCGTGAACGCGCACAGTTGAATAAGCGGAAATGCGATTTCATTGTAGTACTTTCTGACGCGTTTGCGATGTGAAATCGAAATTCAAAGAAAAAAAATGATGCACCATTGTCAATCTTTATGTTTTATTTGGAAAATTCCACATTTCTGAAAATAAATTGCAAAACTCAACTCCATTAATTAAGCTGTTTTTGTTTGAAGTCGATAATTATTTTAAGTCTCTTAAAGTGATTACAAAAAAAGAAATGTGTATCAGTGATTGATATTCACTCAGAGGTTTTCATCTCAAGTTGTCACGTATACAATTCTCATTATATGTGGAATATTATCATGAAGTTTGTCACGGTTTTTTTTTTCTGTTTTCCTTTTCCCCCTCCCCCGCTTTCTCTTCCTCTCCTTTATATGTATACTGTACACTGTTATACATATATAATGCTAACGATCCTTATTTTGCTTTTACATAACGGTAAATCTTGTTGCTGTTGTTGCACAAGCTGAACTGGAATGACTGTACACTGTTTGTACGTTGCAAACTTTGAATACATTTTTTTTAAAAGCGATGTGAAATCGATCCAGACTTCGTTGTATTCGAGTCAATACGTAGTTACACTATAATAATAAGAAAATGCGACGTGAATTCATAGCTGAGTGTATCTGTTAGCTGATGTTTAATTGATTTTGTCATTTCCTTGTAAAGTGTCATAGGCTATTCACAATGTATGTATGTTATGTTTGTGTTTCTTGGTATTATAAAGTTATTATTACTGTTTTGTCAGAGCATGTTCAAAATAAATCATTCATTCATTCATTCGTTCATTCATTCATGGATACAACAGTGCGTCCCCGCATATTTATCCCATATGTAAGTGACATGAATGAAAGTCACATTTATTATATAAAATAGACTAGCCACGGTGTGAAAAACACTATATTAATCTCACCTGTCTCTATTTCTACGCAAATAGCGGGATGCACATCTCGGCAGGCTTAAATGTGCACTGCCGAGATGTGCATCCCGCTATTTGCGTAGAAATAGAGACAGGTGAGATTAATATAGTGTTTTTCACACCTTTACTAGTCTATTTTGACTAAATAATGTGACTATTATTACTGTTATTGTTGTCGCTTTGTATGTTCCACACAGGCTTAAAAAAGGTTTTAAATAATAATGCTATACACATCTTTATTTTTGTAAACATCTTAAATATGTTTGTATGTTCTTAAACATATTTTTAAAACATTTTAATCATCTTTATCTGTGTGTGTGTGTGGATAAATATCTTTTTAAAACACATTTTTAACATCTGTATGTTTTCAGGATCTTTTTAAAACACCTTTTAACATCTTTATGTGTTAACATTTTTTAAAAAAAACCACATTTTAGCATCTGTTTTTAACATATTTTAACAGAGTTTTTTAATATCTTTTAGAATAGATTCAATTTAAGGCCTCTTTGTGCAATTCCTCAAATCAGATAATAAACAGATACGGCAGTCAGATATATATTTTTTATCATAGCGGCTTAGTCGTTAAACTTTGGTGCTTGGTTTCAACAGGGGCGGATCCAGATTAATTTTAGTCGGGGGGCACGGGGGGTGCAGCAGATATTTTGAGGGGGGCACAGAAAAGTTATTAAAAAAAATGAAAGCTGCTGCCGTCCTCTCGCTTTTACAAAGTATTTTTCTTATTTTAAATGGCTCTTTAACCCAATAGGAAAGGTGTATATGATCTTTTCATTTTGGACTGCTAACATTAAAATTATAATGGACATATTTCCTTGTTTATGTGAATTACAACATCATCATCTGCAACATCTGCCTGTTATGTAAAACTTGTAAGCTCAACGATAGTATCCTAAGGGCAATTAAGTGACAAATATTGTGTAAGAACAACACTATTTACAACCCTGTAAATTTTCACTTCTTATAATGTTTATTGCCAATTATCACACATAAAACATGAAACAATATTCTGTACTTTTAGCAACCAGTTCTCAGCTGTAAACCATAAACATCAATAGTACTACCCAATACATCACAGTGAACAATAGCAATCTTTACCCTTGACTTGTAATAAACTATGTGCAGTAATGTAAGTTTTAAAATAATAATAATAAAATAAAATACAATAACAATATTCACTCAATACTCATACATTTTCATAGTGCACTTTAAAACTCTTTTTTTGGCAAAAACACTTCAAAAGAGCTGTATTTTGCGATTTCCATGTCGGCTACTAAACAACCTTATGAACTCATCCATATCCAAGGCCTTGGCTCTGTTGGACTCCACACTTAGCACCCCAAGATCACTCAGTCTGTCATTGTTCATGGTGGTGCGCAAGTGATTTTTTATCAGTTTCAGTACTGAAAAGCTGCGTTCGCAAGCAGCTGTGCTTACAGGTAGGGCGACTGCAACTTTGCACAGTCTGAAGAGTTCATAAAAGACTTCACTGAATGGTTCCAAAAAAACTGTGAACTCAAGCAAACTGGTTAGATCCTTCATTCCAGTTGCCTTCTTCCTATCCGAGATCCGTTTGGCTTGATGTAACTCATGCTTAAGATCATCCAGGTTTGTGTTGTAAATACTTCCCAAACAAAACAGAGGAGTTTCCTTCAAAAAGCTGGTGCTTTTGGGGTTGAGAGCTTGAATCCCCTTCATGATGTCACAGTTTGTTTTGGAGAACCGCCTCTCTAGCTCAGCCTTCACAGTGTCTAAGATAGGATAAAAAACAGTCTTACAGAAAGAGTCTTTGTCTTTATCCCTGTTTCTCTGACCAACTGTGGATGTAACAGCAGATTCATGCAGGGCAGAGCTGATCTTTGGCTGCCTTTTGGAAACGCTCTCTGTGTTAATGTTGCATTGCTGAGCAATGTCAAGTACTTCAGTCCACAGCTCCCCAAAAAACACAT
>JBBMOC010000028.1:4890190-4905659 GCA_037975185.1 Centropyge bicolor
GGGGCACACGGGGTGGCCAATCGGATCACAGGGGGGGCCACGCCCCCCCCCCCCGTGCCCCCACGGAAGATCCGCCATTGGGTTTCAATATGACGCCAGAGTCTACATGGTCACATACTGTCGTTAGCTGGCACCTCTTTGCAGATAACACTCTGTGGCAGCGGACCATCATCAGGACCAATACATGAAAAGCCAAACTTTAAATAACCAGGGTCATACTTCCTCCGTTTTCTGCTCGCCCCAGACTCTGTGCCCTCTCTCACTTTCACTTGAGATACTAAAAATCGATCCATCTTGTCTCTTGTCAGATGTTTACACTTTTTTTTCTTTTCAGGTTTATTTTTTCACTCGCCGCGCCTCCCCTGAAGCCCTCTGGCGCCCCCATAGGGGAACCGCTGCATTACATCATATGACTGACTGAAGCGAAGCACTCCTTTATACCTCCTTTTTTCTGCTTCCTCTGGAGGAGGACAGTGGAAACCCAAGGAACTGCTGATAAGTCAGGCACTGCCTCCGGACTAGCACCAGCGCGGGAGGAAAAGCCGCATGGAAGTGTCATTCACCTCCCACGTCCTTGCCGACATCTATGTAGCAACTCCATCACGTCTCTTTTCAACCAGGAAAACCTTGTCAGAAGACGTCAGAGAGAGAGACTGAGCAGAGATGCGTTTGGTGCTTCACGTGTGGATTTTTTCATTCCGTAAGTAAAGCTATCTTTTATTGAATACTTAAAAGTATAGTGAGAAGTTTGCCAGAAAAAAAGTTTCATTGACTTGCGTGGGAGTGTAATTATGCAGAAACATTTCCAAAGTGAGGGACGAATAAAGGAATATCTTGAAGGATGAAAATATCCAAGCGACAAAACTTTAGTGACCCAGCATGAGACTCTTGACACAGCACTGATAAGATAACTCATCATTTATATATTAATAATAAGTTATCTTTTGTAATAACACATCCATCATATATAGGTCTACAATCACATGAATGTGTGTGAGAATCAGTGGAGATTTTTCGTTGGCAATTTACATTACTGAAACTCCGATTTCCGATGCTCCTGAACGCAACGTCCTTTTACTGCAACTAAATGCTGTGAAATTGCACTATGAAAATGTACTGATGCTTATTCTGATTAAGACTGATTACTGTGCACAACACTAAAATGCTTAAGGACCAGAGCTGAGCACTAGGTTGATTAAATAGTATTGCTCACTGTGAAAGTATATTGGGAGCTGCTTTTTTTCATTTCTGTGCAGAACACTATGATGTTTACTGTGCTGTGCATTAATATATGATCTAAGAATATGGAGTATTGTTATTGTATTTTATTTTATTATTATTTTAAAACTTACTTTGCTGCACATAGTTTATTACAAGTCAAGATTGCTATTGTTCACTGTGATGTATTGGGTAGTACTCATTTTGATGTTTATGGTTTACAGCTGAGAACTGGTTGCTAAAAGTACAGAATATTGTTTCATATTTTATGTGTGATAATTGGCAGTAAACATTATAAGAAGTGAAATTTGACAGGGTTGTAAATAGTGTTGTTCTTACACAATATTTGTCACTTAATTGCCCTCAGGATACTATCGTTGAGCTTACAAGTTTTACATAATAGGCAGATGTTGCAGATGATGATGTTGTTTCAATTCACATAAACAAGGAAACATGTCCATGATCATTTTAATGTTAACAGTCCAAAATGAAAAGGTCATATACACCTTTCCTATTGGGTTAAAGAATCAATAAAAACATGAAAAATACTTTGTGAAAGCAAGAGGTCGGTAGCAGCTTTCATTTTTTAAATAACTTTTCAGTGCCCCCCCCAAAATATCTGTTGCGCCCCCTGTGCCCCCTGACTAAAATTAATCTGGATCCGCCCCTGGTGAGAATGTATGTGCAAAGCTTTTTATCGGTGAGCCATGTTGTTTCTTTGAAGCAGAATTCTTTAACAACCACGATATTTTAATTAGACTGAAAATGTACTAACTTTCAGTCAGATCGAGTCTGCTCATCCTGGCAATGCTCCAATAAACAGGGTGCATACTTTCCTATCAACCCTCACCACGCCCACTACAACCTTACTGACATCAGACACATGCAGTAATGCTGAAACAATAGAAATAAGTGGAAATAATTATTTGTAGTATGTCATTATTTTAAGCTGTGTTAAGTTATGCTTACTTAATAGCAGTGTTGGGCACGTTACTTTAAAACAGTAATTAGATATAGTTACTAGTTACTTCTCTCAAATAGTAACTGAGTGAGTAACTGAATTACTCCACTATAAAAGTAACTAGTTACCAGGAAAAGTAACTTTTGCGATACTCTATTTTTAAGTATAAATGTCGAACATGATTTTTTTTCTAAGCAGATTTCACAAGCCAGTTGCATAGAGTAGAATTGCATTGGCAGGCACTTACACAGAACTTTTAATATTTATTGCACCTCAACAGACCAACTGGTAGACAGACTGTACTTCAAGTATTTTCATTACAAAATTACACAGTTTAACAATATATCAATATCACAATTAAGTGTCTTTAACTCTCTGTACATACTGTACTGTTCAAGTATTTTCAGTGTCATTAACGGTGTTTTTGACCACTAGTTTTATAGAATGTGTGCCATTCAGAGATTAGATCAGAGTTGCTCGGATGGGGACAAACACTTCACATGAATGTTCTTGCCTTACCTCAAGATTAAAGTGGTGCCCGTACTTCCTGTCCCTCGGGACTTCTTACTTCTGCGGCTTCCCTCTGCTAGTTTGTGTGTGTTGCTGTGTGCGTGTGTCTGAGATAACGCCGTTAGTAAAACCTTTTTTGGAGGCTCCTACATCATCAGTGTGCAAAATAAAAAGGTTGTGAACCACAAAATGAGCCAAAATAAATGAAGTGTTCCTCTTCCACCTGCCAGCTCTGTTGGTGGATTTCTCATTGCTGCATGATAGCAGATAGTAGCTTATTAGAAGCTAGAATAGAAATAAAAATATCTTCTTGTTTGGAACTAGAGTGATTTGTTACATATATTTGTTTTAATATGTTTTGTTGAATGAAATTAAATGAAACCTTTAGTCTCAAATGATGATGATGTCTCAAATATGATAAAAATAGAAACTCATATATGGAAATTGATATTTGAAATTTTTTGGTTTGTTTGTTCACAAGGACCATTAAAGTCTCCAGTTTTAAAGAACTGGAATTTTCTGTCAATTATTTCATGGTTCAGGCTTTACAGGGCTAACGCCATTATTCCCATCACTGTTTAATACATAGACAAATAGGTAAAGTCAGTGTGGTGTATGGGAATTGAGCTACCTCACGTGTTGCGAGCTGGAGGAAGAGAGAGGTAGTAATCATATTTCCTCTGTGCTCCCTGCATTTGTTAAACACTTAAAAAAGAACATTACTGGTTCATCATTCTTTGTAAGTTAGTGGTTTTTCCTCCGGGATATTTGAGATTCATTTAACTTCCAGCACCAGGCATCTCTGTCACTGGGACCTACTGGGATTAATAATGCTCATATGGTCTGAGACAGTGTGAGGTGGAGTGTGTGTAGGCTGAGACCAAATCATGCTTCTGGTAATGTTTTTTTCTCCTTCCAGTTCAATTTCTCGAGCTTTGCAGTGCAGATGCCATCAACTGCACTGTGACTCAGGAAGATGGACGGACACTGTACAGGGTCCCAGAGTTCAAGGCGACCCAGTGTCTTTACTGGTGGTCAAACGGCTCGGTAAGTTAGACAAGCCAGAATTACTTAGTTATGTGTTTTCAAACATTTTTAAATTCATGACACATGTTCTTGTCACAATTTTGCCAGTCAAGCCTCTGTTGTTGTGTTAGCTTTTGTTCTATGCACATTCTGCCTGACATGTTTTCGTTCACCACTGGTTGTGTCCTGCCATGTTGTGTCTTAGTTTTTTGTCTTAGTTTTTTGTCTTAGTTTTGTGTCTTAGTTTTGTGTCATCGTTCTGTGTCATAGTTCTCTGTCTTAGTTTCAGTCTCTGTTTACTTCTGTCTGTCATGCCTTAGTCTTGTCATGCCCTAGTCTTGTCATGCCCTTGTCTTGTCATGCCCTAGTCTTGTCATGTCGCAGTTTTGCCGTGTCGTAGTCTTGTCATGTTGTAGTCATGTCATAGTCTTGTCATGTCGCAGTTTTGTCATGTTGTAGTCTTGTCTTGTCGTAGTGTCGTAGTCTTGTTATGTTGTAGTCTTGTCTTGTCGTAGTCTTGTCCTGTCGTAGTCTTGTCCTGTCGTAGTCTTGTCCTGTCGTAGTCTTGTTATGTTGTAGTCTTGTCCTGTCGTAGTCTTGTTATGTTGTAGTCTTGTCCTGTCGTAGTCTTGTCATGTTGTAGTCTTGTCTTGTCGTAGTCTTGTCCTGTCGTAGTCTTGTTATGTTGTAGTCTTGTCTTGTCGTAGTCTTGTCCTGTCATAGTTTTGTTATGTTGTAGTCTTGTCCTGTCGTAGTCTTGTCATGTTGTAGTCCTGTCATGTCTAAGTTCTGTCTGACACTATTCACCTGCCATAGCTTCTCACCTCAGGTCTGTGTACTTCCTACTCACCCCGTTTCTCCCTCACCTCACCTACCAGCCACTCCCACCTCATCCTATCACCTGTGGTCCCAGCTGCACAACACTCCTTGTGACAGTTCTCTTTTAAAAGAAATCAGAGGGTGTAACAAAACGATCATCTAATACCCATATAAACCTTTCTCATGGCAGATATGTCACACACATCCTCAGAAGTCTTATTGTCATATAGCAAAAACACAGTCGTTACACCATACAATGAAATTCTTGCTTTAGTGATTGATCATAGATGCTGGTTGAGACATGTGCCTGAAGGTCGTTTATGTGAACTGTCAACCTGAATAAGCTTGCAAAGCTCTTTTCACTGTCTTCCTTGTGATGACTTAAGCTCCACGTCATCGCAAATCACGAGACCAAATCGGACAAGCAGGTGGTGGAGAATAGCAACTGGAGTCTTGCTACCAGCGAGTGCTTAGAGCTGATCCACTACAGACGGGACTGCATCTCTGAGGTATTAGATGTTAACATGAGAAAAAAACATTAACTGCACACTGTTGTTGACTGTTGACACTGACATGAAAGAACTAGATACTCTGAACTGTGTGAGATCATCTCTCCAGTCCGAATAACATTGATTATGTGTGATGAGAAGAATTTAATTTTTCCATTGAATATAAACTTAACATTGCTCCCTTGTTTGTGCTGCTTAGGGGATACAACGTGAGGCAAACTGTACCAGTGAGTATGATCACCTGCCAGACTTTGCTTTATATGTGAGGGCTGTTTTAAATGTCTTTTCATTTACACAGTGTAATGATGTAAGAATGTCTCCTTTTTTCTAGCCAGATGCAGTGAAAATGCTCAACCTCGTCGTTGGGGAGGTAGGAACAAACTATAAGTAGTTCATGGTTGTGTGAGATATGGGCCACACCTGACCAAGGAAATCTGACTCAGACAAAAATTATTTGATCTTAGCAGGAAGGTGTGAATGAAATTGGTATCACATCTGTATCTTCTTGGGTTTTGGCAACCAAAACCTATTACTGTAATTTCTCCTTCTAGTTTCAGTTCTTGTCATATTTATGCAAATGACACAAGGCAAAAATGAGATTTACATGAAAGCCAATGTACCAAAAGGTCTTAGATAGATAGCTATAGCTACATGGATCCCTGTTGTATAGGTTTCCACTTAAATTTGAAAGAATCAAAGCTAAACACATTTCATCACGTGAAGGTTGAACTGTACCTTAAACCAATCTGTTCTGTTGACAGTCCACATTATTATCACTGTGATCGTCATCATCCCAGTGGTGGTGCTGCTGGTGCTGCTGGTGCTTGTCCTGCGCTCAAAGCTCAATCAAAGGTATTCATAACTTATGTCATCTTATAAAATGATACCTTTCTCATATGATGTGTTTTAATGCTGTCTTGTTGTGGTGTGACACTGTAGAAAACAGCAATGCTTTACACTGGAGTGAATATGCAGAGCGATGCAGCGTGGACTTTGAAGAACTGGACCTTTTTAGAAAACTGCAAACTTTTTATTTTTTTTTTCTATTAGTGTGCTTTCATTACCACAGTATCCTCATCTGATTTGTCTTATGAATTCTTGTTACAGTGAATGTTATGTTACAGTATGAAGGTCTGATTAAATGAAGCCTGATTAGTTTTTAATGAGTTTCCCAAACCACTTGATCCGTGTCATGTTTTCTAAGAGAGATTTTAAGAATTTCGCCAGTGTTTCCTGTGGTTCCCTTCTTTACCACTAAGCAAATTGCACAGAGCAGAAGCCACAAGTGCCTGTAAGACAGACAGACTTTCCATTCCACTCAGCACAGTGGCATTTCAGTCAGATCAGTCTTGCAAACAAAGCATTAACATTCTCAGGCATGATAATAACTGCACAGCCAATAGCTACCTCACCTGCCACGAAAGATAAACGTTCGAGGGCTCAGAGGACTAATCTATATTTTTAAATTGGTTTTCATGATGGTTTGCAAAAAAAAGTATTTTTTTGTACTTAATATACATGTATAAATTACATGGGGGATGGATACTATAGTATATACTATATCGTACAATGCCATCCAACACAAAAGCCCTGTGTTAATGAAGAGTGTCTTGTTGAATTGCATTATGTGGGACTAATGTCATCTGTTGTTTCTGCCTTATGAAATTTGTATTTTATTCATTCACTTCATTCATTCATTGTATCAGAACTCGTGCCTCAGGTCTTTCTGCATAATTTACTTCTCTTAATTAGTGATTAAACTCCTACCACATGAAAATTAATGTTGTTCTTGTTCTTACTGTTGCCCAACAGCAGAGGTGTGTTCTCTGACCATTTCAAATGTGAAACTTGAGACTTCAATTCAATTCAATTCAATTTTATTTTTATAGCGCCAAATCACAACAATAGTTATCTCAAGGCGCTTTACATACAGAGCAGGTCAAGAGACCCGACAACATATAGAGACCCAACAGTTCAGAATCAGAATCAGAATGGTCTTTATTGTCATTATACAGGATGTACAACGAGATTGGAGCAAGCATCATGAGCAAGCATATGATGCGACAGTGGCGAGGAAAAACTTCCTTTTAACAGGCAGAAACCTGGACAGAACCAGTTTCAGTGATGGGCAGCCATCTGCCGCGACTGGTTGGGTTGAGACAGAGAGAGAGAGGGGGGGGGGCAATACAATCCACAGGTGTGTACATAGCGAACAGCAGTATTGAACGGAGACACATTGTCAGTCAGAGGCTTGTAAACATGGGTCCGGACTCTGCAGATCCAGTGACACAAGAACCTGCGGAAAGCGACAGGAGAGAAGAGCACAAAACTAGGAGAGAGGGAAGAAGTTGGATTAGTACGATGCATTGATGGGTTATGAATGGATGCAGGTGGAGGAGAGAGAGAGGAGAATGAACCTCAGTAAATCGTGGGAAGTCCCCCAGCAGTCTTGACTTACTGTACCTCATGTAATGTAATGTGGCATGTGAGCAGAACGGTGTGCAAAGAGTGAGGAAATATTTCTAAAAGTTCCGATAAGCTGTTACACAGGGAAGGCTCACACACTGTATACTGTACTGTAAACCTGTCAGTGCTCTTTGTCTTCTCTTTGAAAAAGATTACAGAGACCTAAGCAAAATAACTAAAATGTCTCTTTTTAATGACTGAATGTAAACAAATGTAAATTAAGCTTAATAAAAGAAGTTGCCCTGGTTTTCAGCAAACAGCAGCTTCATGTGTTTTTCTAGCCTGGAACCTAAACAGTGTAATTAAATGACATGTCTGTATGTCAGAGGCTCCTTGACATTTTCGGTGACTACATGTCACAGCCAATATAAAAGCCAAGGAGGCAGTCTTAGTCTCAGAGCTTCTCCCTTGAAAGGTGGTCACAATAAAAAGGGGAAGTTCCATAGTTGTCAAGATGAGGTGAAGAGGTGATGGTGACACAAACAATGCCTGTTTTCACGCTCGCCCCACCTCTGCCTCACCTCATCAACTTTAAACCACTTCACACAGCACACCTGAATTGAAACCAAATAGCCACAGGGTGTCAGCCAAGCTTCACACTGATGTTACGCTGGATGAGAGCTTCGGCTTCTTGATGTTGGAAATTCAGGCTTATAAGATATTATGATGAGGCATAATAAATGTGTATACACACGAAGAAATTAAATCAGTTTCCATGTTGAAAAGTTGTCTCTTTTTATCAATACATTTGACTTTTTTTAACCTCCTTTCACTGCTGATAAAGTGTTTGATGTCATGATGACAAAGAAGTTTTTCATCTGATTCAGGTAGTGGCAGAAAATGAATGATTAATGACAACTATTTAGATAATTATAACTAAAACTTTTTTTTTTATTTCAAGAGTTCAGAGGTTTGGAGTGTTGGTTGGATAAAATAGTCTCTGACTATTTTCTGAATTTTTTACAAACGAAGACGGCTCCATCTCAAACAACAACAGCAAAATTCTGCGATTACATTAATGCATGAGAAATAATAATCTAATTATACAATATATAATAGTGTGACAGTCACAGGGGATATTGTTTCAGTGTTTCTTTTAAAGAGAGGAAACAGAAGATAAAAAGAGAAGCAAAACGAGTTTTAAATCTGAAACAATTTGTCACAGCTGATTCACCGTGAATCACATATGCAACCTCGGTTCTTGCACACTTTCTCTACAACAACTCCTTTTGTTGTATGTGCCTCTTGTATGTTTTTATGGACTATTAAGAGTTTAATGACCTTCATTAGAGACTGTTTCCTAAATGAGGTGTATTTTGAACTAATCGAATGAAGTGAATGTAATAAAATGGACAGTGCTTTTCATGAGTTGATGAGTGAAACATTCATGAAACTAAAACTAGTCCTCATAAAGCTGGAAGCGCAGAAGAGAGTTTCTCAAGAGCAAAAGTAAACAGCCCAGGAGAAGATAAGTGTGATGCACACTATTAAATGGCTGCTGTCATGTTGTTACTCTTGACATCTTTGCAGCGCCAGGATGCAGCGTCATCTCCCCTGGACACTAAGCTCCTCCCTGCTACCTGTCAGTCACCTCCAGCTGCGGTCGCGGCTCCGGCTGTCAGGCCCTCATCGCCTCGGTTTACCCATCACCTCGCCCCAGGCAGCAAAACCAATTAGCCTCTGATAGCAAAGCGGAGACCTGCTCCCTAAACTCCTGAGCTCTGTTTTTATTTCCTCCTGTGTGTGACCACAAAACAATCTCCACCATTGACCCCTGGCGTCTCAGGTCAAGTGGAGAGATTTTCTGAGATAATGTTTTTGTGCTTCACAGTCGGTTGAAAATGAAACACCACTTGCTCCTGTTTTCAAATTCTGTTTGTATTTTGATATTTACAGACTACATTTTCCAGGCGTGGACATATTAACATAACAATCTACTAAATAGAGATGAAACCAACTAATAATGGCATTTGTCAATCTGTTTTTGCTGTATCGACATTTCTGTTGTTCATGGTTTCCTGATGCTCCTCTATTTGTTTTTGCACCTGGCTGACAGACAGTGGTGTTACCAGGATGCCAGGTGTGGGTGGGCATTAGTCTTACCTGGGGGGGGGGGGCAAAAAAAAAAGTGCTACAATACTCAAGTAGCTCAAAATCCAGGATCGGGCTACTGCACCTTAAAACATGTTTTGTTTTCTCCTCTGTCAATTAAATTCATAGAACATTATGCACATGCAGCTGATAATGTTTTTTTTTTCTTTTTTTTTTAAAGGTGAAACAGGAGGTAATAACACAAAGGTTAACTTAGAGCATCCATTGTTTTTGGCAGAGTTCGTGGGAGTGGAAGCTCTTTGCTTCTTTATGAGCCATCTCTCTCTCTCTCTCTCTCTCTCTCTCACTATACAGTGTTTATGTGACTGGTTTTATGTGACTGGTAACATCTTCCTGCTGGGCGGGACTGCTGCGTGGGGGTGGGGACTGAGCTGACAGTGTGTGCTTTAGGACGCGGGAGAGTCCACGGCAGTGTCCGCTGGCATACACAGTAATATATGAATGGGATATCACATGCGGTGCCCAGACTGCCATCAACACTACATCCAGTTTTCCTTGGGCGGGCAGAGCATGTCCGTGGGTGGGCACTGGGCCCTACGACATCTGGCAAAGCCCCCCCCCCCCCGGTAACGCCCCCGCTGACAGAACAGGATGAGCTGCTGTGGTTGTTTACACTGGACGAAATCTATTACAGTTTAAAACAAAAAACCTTCCATTCTCTAATGTCTGAATCATCTCCTCAAAAGCTCCCAATCCTCTNTCTTTGCTTCTTTATGAGCCATCTCTCTCTCTCTCTCTCTCTCTCTCACTATACAGTGTTCATGTGACTGTTTTTATGTGACTGGTAACATCTTCCTGCTGGGCGGGACTGCTGCGTGGGGGTGGGGACTGAGCTGACAGTGTGTGCTTTAGGACGCGGGAGAGTCCACGGCAGTGTCCGCTGGCATACACAGTAATATATGAATGGGATATCACATGCGGTGCCCAGACTGCCGTCAACACTACATCCAGTTTTCCTTGGGTGGACAGAGCATGTCCGTGGGTGGGCACTGACCCCCCACCCCACCCCCCAGTAACGCCCCCGCTGACAGAACAAGATGAGCTGCTGTGGTTGTTTACACTGGACGAAATCTAATACAGTTTAAAACAAAAAACCTTCCATTCTCTAATGTCTGAATCATCTCCTCAAAAGCTCCCAATCCTCTTATTGTGTGGAGGAGCTGGTAATTAAACCCAGATCTATCTTGGTGCTTTGTGGGAACATTTCAGTTTCAAAAGGCCGACCAGGAGTTTTGTTCTCCTCAGTTTTTTCTGCCTCTGTGTGGCTTTCTGTTTGACTGACAGGCTGCACATCGGAGCGGCTCCAGGAGAAGATAGATGGGTCACTGCTCTGAGATAAGGAGGCCCCAGAGATCATTCAGCCTGGACACTGTGATATCTATATCATTTTGACAGCTCCGTGGTTATGAGCCTGAAGGAGAAGTTCATGGTTATAGTTTGTGATAATGACGTGATAATTTTAAAAAAAGGTGAGAGGTCAGGCTCGGTGCAAAGCGGCAAACCTGCAGTTGAAGGGATTCAATATCACACTGTATGACACTTTAACCCAGGTCAGATGGTTCACTAACATCCTGCCCCTGATAACAAGCAGAAGGATAAATCATAAAGTTTGTAATCACTAGGGATGAGCCAGATACTCGTTTCAGACGAGTATCCGTTACAGATAAAGCATTTTGGACAGATACGATTATGATACGAGTGAAATCCGTCAATATCTGTGTTCGTGCTGAAGGAAAATCCTCATTGTGTAACTGACTGTCTTCGCGCTCTGTGATTGGCCAGTCACACACAGCGCCTGCCCCTCCCTACGCAGAGACGTCTGTGCACGTCTCTCGCAACATACGCACGGTGCATTTGACAAGACAGAGCTGAAAACGGCTCGCGTCGCGTCGGTCAATGCTTCCGCTCAGGTCGGATTTTTTTTTTTTTTTTTTTACCGTCTGCTTGCTATTAGTTTGGCTGATGATATGAAGTCAGTTGAAAAACTTTGCTCATACTGAACGCGGGGCTTTTGAGATGAACACAGTGAACAAGGCTGACATATTATTTCCCTGTTTGCATCACTGGATGTTTGCATGAATCATGAAGTTCACACAGATCATTAAAAATAAACAGTCTTACAGACCACTTACACACATACACACATATAGCTGAACACACAGAGTAGCCTATATAAATATTTTTATTGTATGTGGCTGCATGCAGTATCTGACACTTTCTCACTGTAGTTCATGAAAATAATATTATAAATACTATTGAGATATACTGTATATAGGCTTTGAATACAGTTTATTAGCAACTTCTGATCAATCCATATCAATTTCAGACTTAAAATAATGTACCGTTTAAGCCCCGCCCATTTATGTACTAACTTCCGGTTTAGGCACCGCCCACTCCGAGTACAGATACAGACTGTAGATGGTTAAACAGATACAGTAATAAGTAATAAGCTCCTCAGCCATCAAATCACTGATATGTTGGATTTTTCTGAACTAACAACTGGAAGTAGGAAGTGGGTATTATTTAGAGAAAAAAAAAAAAGAAATTTCTTTTCCACTGTAAAAAGTTACAGTTTATTTTATAATATGACATAACATTTTTCTCCGACCCATCCCCTCTCATGTCTTTGCCGCTCATTAATATCACATAAATTTGATATTGTGGAACAATTTCACTACTCTTGAGAATCACGCTTTGCAAACCAAGCTCCGCATTTCAGTCACAACAGCTGCCTGCTGGGGGTTCCGAAAGGCAGGGATTCTCAAACTGAGAAACAGACAGAGAACAAGCATTACCTCAATGTTTGCTGTGAAAGTCAAATTAGCTTCATGGGATTTTCCCGTAGCTGGTCTGAATATGTTTTTTTTCTCCCTCCAAAGAAAAGTACAATGACGTAAAAATGTTTTAGAGTTGGAACAAGGGAAGCACGAGGGAAACCACGTCAAGGCCTGACAGTTATTTCTGAATAGGGAAGGACAGGTGACTGACGGAGCGTGACCACGTGTTAATCGAAATTACTCAACGATGTTTGTGTAGCTGCCAAAGAAAACAATCCTCAGCAACACACACCGAATGTGTTGAGGTGGTAACTTGTTGTCGCTCTGCAGCTATCAGATGGTTGGCTGCGACAGTGAACATCCCTCTGTAAGACAGTTGTGGTAAAACACGTCTGTTCTGCACTTTCATGTGGTCTCACTGACTCGATCTCATCGTGATGTTAATGCCAGTACGTCAACGTCTGTAACTTGGGTCGCCTTAAATGCACAATTCCAGAAATGACAGGCTGGTTTTACAGACAGTCATATCACATGTACAATAAGGAGGTTTCAAATTAAATCATAAGCAAAGAGTTAAAAATAAGATCCTCATCAGTCGGCACAAAAACTTTGGTCGAATGGATTCATTATTTTTCAGACATTCTTTTAAATAACTATTAACTATTTAATGTGATATTTATTTTAGCCATGTAGTTGTATCAACATCTGCATGTATTCGATACCTGACTGTCAAATCAAATGAATTCAGGACAATCCCAAAACTTTTTGACAATATTTATTGTCAACTAACATAGAAATGAACAGATGTAAGACTGCTGTGTTGACTACTGTTTCCTCATTTACTAAATAAAAAAGAATTTTATAAAATAAAGTGAGTAAAGGCTTGAATTTCCCCTTTTCTGTCTGTCCATTCCGGATTAAATGCTCTATTTGTTCCTTATTTTTCTCAACTTTCTCCTTATCTCTCATCTTTTTCCTTAACTTTCTCCTGCTCAGTCGTCTGTATCTCTCCCTTTGATTTTCTACATGTATCGCCATCTTTCTTTTTCTTTCTACCATGTCTTCATAAGTAACTTGCCTCTAACTTTCTCATCGGTCTGCACTGTAGAGTCGCAATATTTACCGCCTGCAATGTGCAGACTTGATTGGCTGAGTGGTATCATGTGGAATGGTTTAACTCGCATGTAATTGGTCTCTGCGTTTCCTTATCCACTAAACCACTACTGTAAAGACTACAAAGCTGGGCTGGGTTAAAACAGAAGCCACCCGTCAGGTTTTAAATCATAGCCTTGTGTTTTGGTTGTGGGCTCGGGTCCGTATGGGACAGCTTCTGGGTCCAGACCCGGACCGCGGTCCGCCTGTTAGTGACCTCTGATTTATATTATTTATACAGGACTTCAAGTGATGCCTCAGATCAAAAAGAAAGATGACGAGAGGGAACTGAAAAAAGAAAGCCAAACATACAAACAAATACGACTGGACAGGACAAAGTGAACGTGAATGTACAGCATGTGAAACAGAAGGCAGGTAATTTAAAGAGAATCAGGAGGCTGAATCATCACCAGGGAATCTCTGTGCAGTGAAATTAAAACAAAGAGAAACGGTAAAGAGAGAAAGAGGAAGACAGGCGGTGACAGAGAGAGAGAGAGAGAGAGAGAGAGAGAGAGAGAGAGGGAGATCAGAGTTGTCAAAGTAGACAAAGGGAAGAAAGAACAAACAAACTTTTCTTCTTTCACCTTTGCTGTCTGTCTCTGTCCTTCTCGTCACAGCTCCCTTTCTTCTGTAGGCATGAAAAGGGAGAGCGCAGACGCGGCTTTGAAAGGTGCCAGAAATGTATTCAGCGATTCTACAGCGTTTCAAGCTCTTCATTAGGTAACTGATGTTTAAAGGACTTCGGGTCAGAATATCAAATATTGTCATTTGAGATTATTCTTCTTATGATTCATTAGATATGAATGCTTTTCACTTATTTCTCGTTTGCACTTTCCTGTAGGATGATCATTGTCTTGACCCTTGAACATCGGGTTTACAAGTGAAAACAGCCCCATCTTTGACCTTGACTTTATACAAAAGGAAATATATGACATGCTAAATAAGTGCATTATACTGATCACCTAAAGGATGTGTGAATTTTTTCATCTTTCTTTGAGCAGATTTAAGGTTGTCTTATGGCACATTAGAGTTTTTGTCTAGACTTGTATATACTGTCAGCCATATGCCTGCAGATGGTACAAACCTGGATACCTGAAGAATACCAAAGTCACCACATGGGGGATTTGATGGTCAACAGATTTGTTCATGTCTCAGAGTCAGAAACAGGAGTTGATAGTTTGACAACTTTTTAGTCTGATATTGCATATTTCAATACTTTTATCATCTTGAGGTCATGTCATAATACAGGATACATATGAATTGGTAGTTTTTCATTGACTGGAAAAATAGCACATGCATGGAACAACACATAAGTAAATAAATAAATAAAGTGGAACCCTCAGCTTTATGTAGGCTCACAGCTTAATATTTTGGGAGGATAATGAAGCATATTGCTTGACTTCCACTCACTTCCAAAAAGTTCCAAAAGTCCAAATGTTTGGCAAGCCAACATTACACACAGCAGATAAGCAGATGGAGCCCAATGACCAAAGCATCACCTTTATGTGTCTTTGAAAGTGAGTTTGTGTTTGACCTACAGCACCGTTTATGTAGCTATTCATACCTAACATAAAACAGGAAATGCAGTCAAACCATAGACTGTATAAAATATGGACGTAGTGTCCGTGACGTCACCCATAGGTTTCTGAAGAGCAAAAATGAAGCAAATCGTAGTGTGTAGCCATCTTGGTAGCCTACCTCCAGTTACTCCAAATATGGACAAAGAGGTGGAGCGAGGGCGGAGCTGAGGCGGGTCGAATGAACGCTATTGGCTGAAAAAAGCCGCTGAAAAAAGCCGCTTTATTCGAAATAATCAAACTAGCTACGGCTAACCAGTTAGGTTAAATGCTAAATATCGCTAGCCGGCTAAACGCATGACGATCTCTTTCCCAAACTCAGTGACTAGAATTAGCCGGGGT
>JBBMOC010000028.1:4925116-4977616 GCA_037975185.1 Centropyge bicolor
GAAAACTACAGCAGGGCCTGGAGGCAGCAATGGCACAGAAATAAGAAATCAATGCAAAATAAATATTAAAAATATATACATGAGCTGAGCTGAGCTTCAAGCTGTAATGTAATAAAAGAGAATGACGGTGAATAAAATGCAAAGACTTTATGAGAAAATGAGAAATGTTCAATGTGAACGGATGCATTTTGCTTCCCCACCGGTCGACAAACAAAAAGACAAAACATCAAAAACAACTAGAAATTGAATTAGCTTGTCTCACTCACTCAATTACATTACAATTATTTTCTGGCATTGTTCAGGCTTGAAAACGTATTTAAATCACCTCAAACCCAATGAAGCTGTTTTCATTCCAACGACAAAAATACAGTTCTTCTTAATCATTTCAATAGGACAGAAAGATCGATATAAAGTCATAATTTTAAGATTTACATCATTCTATATTTACAATTTTTCCACTGACAGTATTGACATATTATAAATTCAACACTTGTGCATCTTTATACAGTCTTTACAAAAATACAACCACAGAAGCAAAAACGAAACAAACCCATAGAACAGAACACGAGTGCATCGCTCTGTTTGCGTCTTCCTGTCGTGTTGAGCCGCCGCTCGGGCTCATTTTGTGGTGTAAAGCACTGAGGCTTGACAAGGCATCTCCGTCTCTGTCCGTCTCCTCGGCTGCGACGGCGTGCAGGTCAGCGGCAGGTCGAACCTCCGTCTAAATAAAATACTCTTTCTGGTTGTCGCTGGGGCCGTTCTGTGAGCCGCTGAACGCCAGCTCCGGGCTGTCTTCACTCTTTACTGTTTTTACTTCCTGGCTCTGACATCTCCCTTTCCTCCTGTAGAGGACTCGGGCCATTATGGCTAATGCAGACACGGTCACGAAGATCAGCACCGCTATCACGCCTGCAGAGAAGAGGAATGGTAGATGTTACAGAGGCTCAGCAGCGGGAATGTCGACCTCCTTTACTCACATTTTGGACCTGTGTTAGGAGCCAGTAAAACAGGATGATGACTCAGATTCATGGCTACAAAAGTGAAGAATAAACTGGCCTGAATCTGATACAAATGCAAAACATAAAACACCTGATTGCACAAGGATTTAGCCCTTCAAGTCAATATTCAGTAGAGGCAGCTGGTTCATGTCTGTGTCTTCTGTATTGGATTGAGGTCTAAACTCATCCAGGACATTAACGTTGGTTTGTATAGCTTTAGCTTTAGCTTGTTCATGGATCATTGTTTTGTCACACATACATTCATTTTATCTGCGAGTTAAACAAGTTTTAACTCAAAATTCAGATGTTAGATTCAGATGTTCAGATTCCCACCATATGGAGATAAAGCCCTTATCAGTTGTTGACATTTTGTGGTTGACTTCACTTCATTATTGTGCAGAGACAGAAGTTTAAAAAAAATCATTTTAACAGCTTAACAACTCAATTGCAAAATAAAAGCTTCCCCTAAAGTTATATCGAAATTGTCATCTGCACATGTTGTTTTGAAAGATTTGCCAAAAAAAAACAAAAAAAAAACGTGAGAGTTTGAGACAACAGAGTCAGTGTGTGACATTTACCTGCGAGTTTGTTGAAAGCACATTTGGTGCATTTAAAATTTCGAAGGATCTGAGATAAATGGGACAGATTAGAATTGTAGATGCAAACTGGAGATGAAACATCACATTAGGAAATGGAGGAACCCTCCTACTTAAAAGCAAGCGGTCAGTGGCCCGACAGGCAGCGAGGAAACATTAGATTGCTTTGGCTCCATCATTAGCGGTGCAGTCGGCTCGTTTTCCCCAGGCTCCCTGAGCAATTTCAGCTTTTAGAAGGTCTCTGCGGCGATGTGAGCAATAAAAAAAAATGCACTTTTTACGCGGAGTAATAAAGTCATTTGTATTCTAATTAGTCGTGGTTTCCATTGTGTGCTCAGACACAGTCACGCTGTTTGAGGGACAACTCGGGGCTTTCATTTAAACTGTTACACAGCGTGCACATTTTATGAAAAGACTCCTCTGACAACCCATGAAACAAATGAGAGGTCTCCACCAGACTCATATACATACACTGAAATGTTTAATATAAGGGTGCATAGGTGTAAAAAAAAAAAAACTGGTGGGAGCACACGTTTTAAACTATCAAACTGATGTTGATGGATGATAATGGTAGGGTGACAGTGAAAAACCAAAGTACCTCCAATTAGAGCTGAGTCCCTTCTGATGGCGTTCACGACAGGCTGACCCGTTCCCACAGAGCCAGACTGGCCTGCAGCACAGAGGAGATGAAGAGGAGATGGAAGGCAGCAGAAAGAAAAAGCAGAGGAGCGAGGAGGTCATTCGGGACGTGAAAAATAGAAATGGAGACAGGTATTCAAACAGGAATCATATACAGGTCAGTGCAGATAAAGCTTATTGGAAACCACGCCGTTTTCCTTATGTGTCACCACAGGGGAAAGATATCACAAAAGAAACTCTTCTCTGGACTGAATGAATTGCCTCATCTAGTGGCCATTAACCCAGTGCCATAACATTATCAAAGACCCAAAGGTCCCATTGTAAGGTATAAGGGGGAACACCCACACATAAAGCTGGACAGTACGGCCTGTGTTAACCTCAATAACACTCATTAATCTCAGCCCCTTTGAGAAATTGGCCGCTCTAATTGTAGGCACACACCTTCATCTGCGAGGTCACCCAGAGGTTTATGAAGGAGGACGGTGAAGCCTGGAAGTTTGCTAATTGCAAGCTGCGTGTATTCAATCAGAAAATCCACATTAGAACGAGGAAGCTGCACCACAGCTGAGAACATATCGAGTAGGGATGAGCGAGTACACCACTATCTGTAACTGTATCTGTATCTGTTTAACCATCTACATTATCTGTATCTGTACTCGGAGTGGGCAGTGCCTAAACCGGAAGTTAGTGCAGAAATGGGCGGGGCTTAAACTGTACATTATTTTAAGTCTGAAATTGATATGGATTGAAGTTGCTAATAACCTGTATTCAAAGCCTATATACAATATATCTCAATAGTATTTATAATATTATTTTCATGAACTACAGTGAGAAAGTATCAGATACTGCATGCAGAAACATACAATAAAAATATTAATACAGGCTACTTTGTATGTTCAGCTACAGCTATATGTGTGTATGTGTGTAAGTGGTCTGAGAGACTGTTTATTTTTAATGATCTGTGTGAACTTCATGATTCATGCAAACATCCAGTGATGGCAAACAGGGAAATAATATGTCAGCCTTGTTCACTGTGTTCATCTCAAAAGCCTGTGTGTGCCTGGCCAATCACAGAACGCGAAGACAGTCAGTTACACAATGAGGATTTTCCTTCAGCACAAAGACGGATATTGACGGATTTCACTCGTATCATAATCGTATTCGTCCAAAATGCTTTATCCGTAACGGATACTCATCTGAAACGAGTATCTGGCTCATCCCTAATATCGAGGAAACACGCCTCCGAACACGGCCTGTGTTAAACTGAAAATCTGTACATTGTTGCTGATCGTTCTTGACAGGATGAGTTTTAGATTGATTTCCTATCCTCCAAGGAACTGTTATCCATTATTTCTGCAATGACCATTCAGTCATCCACTGTTGTTTTTTAGATTTAAGAGTCTGCAGTGGAAAAGTTTTAGACAAGACACACATAACCCCCCCCCCCCCCCCCCAGATCTGCTGTTGTAAAGAAAATAATATTGAGAGAATGCTGAGTCAACCTTAAACCTTTATCTTACTGGCGTTGACATCGAACTAAATTCTCCGATCTGTCTATCAACATCCAACATTTTGGACGCCCCACAATTTTACTCAGAAAGTGTAAATCAGCCAGCTGTTACTGTTCTAACTAACTTATTATACTGGTAAAATTATTCTCCTTCTGGTGTTTTTGGCAGTTACCAAACAGCTTCTGGTGAATTACCATGACTCTCCAGGGTTACTCTGATTTGCATGTAGCTGAGAAAAATAATGACGATGCAGATATGTGGCTGAATATCACACTCGAAATGACAAGTGTAAATGCACCAAGGTGGTAATAAAAAGTCTCCTGTGACCTGATAGGTGGTGTGTGGTTTCTGCTGCGTAGCGATTGGCCGAGGTGGAGCCACAAACGGATTGGACCAGCGGGCCGGTGACGATGACGGGGCTGGTGTCCGGTTGGAGCAGGGCAGCTTTCAGAGGGCTGACGGAGTTGAAGAGGACGGCGGACAGACAGCCTGTGAAACCCAGAGAGGCAAGACGAGACAGGTCCGGGTCCAACTCACCGGAGTCTGGAGAGAGAGAGAGAAAGAGAGAGAGAGAGAGAGAGAGAGAGAGAGAGAGAGAGAGAGAGAGAGGCTGAGGTTTATTAGACTGTTCAACAACCTTCGGATTTGGATGCTAAAATAATGACAGACTTTAGCTGGATATAACATGAATTTGCTTTAACTCGCTGATGAAGACGAGCATCACTTTTTACAGTGTGTTTGCAGTTGCAGGGCTACACCTGGGTCAGAGAAGTCCCACAGCCTCTCACCATATTAACATCCTATTTCTTAGACTGTCTCTGAAGGCGATGTTCAGAAAGAACATAACTGGGTCATGACAAAGTAAATTACAGAGCTGCTATGTCTCTGTTAGATATCTGATCTGTTTGACATCCGGTAGGAGCCAAACAAGAGCAGAGGTGTTTCATGCTGAGACAGGTTGACCCCATGGTTAAGTCAGTTTTCATTTAATACCAAATATGTATCTGTATCGTCTTCAAACATTTGATCACAGTAGCCTGATGCACGCTTGTGTTCATGTCTGCTCAGATAGAACCAGAGACAATAAACCTGCTGTATATGGAAGAACTGCACTACTGCAATACTCATTATATCCAAGTGCAAAGATGCAATAAAGCTCTCATTACCTCACAAGAGAACATCCTCGAAGCTGTTGTTATAACAGTAACAGTATGAGTGTTTGGAAAGTTTTAAAAGTTGTTGCGTGCAAAACGTATCTGAGCAAAGGAGCAAACAAGAAGCAAAAAGCCTTCTTGCTGAGCTGACTTGCAGAATTACCAGCAGGGGTATTATCAGCACATTTTGAACGCATCATTTACTAATAGATTATCTGAGGAACCCTTTCTCTACACGCTGCCCATAATGAGCACTGGCATTAAAATTGCTCTGCGTCGGGCACAAGTGGCTTAATGGTGACATATCCATCGAGGAAATACAGTAAATCTGATCCATATTATCAAAAGCAATTTTATTATGCACTGTATTAAAACATGCAAGTTGCTTCATAGTAACTTTTTTTTCTATTTTGCTTTGGAAATATTTTAGAAGGCCCTTAAAAGTGAAAAAAAAACACAAAAAGAATCACATGATCACAACAGGAATTCCTTTAAAAGCCACACTTAAATATTTTTTGCCTCATTAGCAGCATTTCTCTGTCGATAAGTCTATTGGATATTGTATTTTCCATGGTGAATGGATGATGAATGACAGTCACTTTGGGATCCACTGACTTTTCCTCTAGCGCCACCTGACAGGGCCTGAGTCTGATCTGAACCCAAATGCAGCACCACAAGACGAAAGTTTCAAAATAAAAGATCTTTAATGCAAAAAGGCGAAACTCAAAATCACTCTTAAGAGGATAAGGCAATAACAAAGTACAACAGAAAATCACTCCACAGAGATAACCAAACAAAGTACTGAACTGAAAATCACTCAGACGAGGCTGAGGCAAAACAAGACATGAGTTAAACAAAGTATCAACAGAAAAGGCAAACCTGACAAAGAGAACACTGAGCATGAGGCGTAGGATGACGGACTATACAGACACGACAAACTGGCACAGGACAAGGGAAGACACAGACATTATATACACGAGGTAATGGGGAACAGGTGGAGACAATCAGGGCGGGGCAGACAATCACAGTGGCGGGAAACACAGGAGGAAGGGCAAGTTACCTGGAACGAAAGGGGAGATGGTTACAAAAGTAAAACAGGAAATGACGAGACAACATGAGACAGGACATAATGCAAAAAAGTAACTTAATGCTTTTTCTTAGTCATGACACCACCAGATGTTGATATTCATGGTTTTGAGTCTCCCTGAAATTTGCTGTGCCCCCATCAGGATAAACCGTAATAACTTTGTTGATCCACTGATTTTTCATCGAGCTTTAAACTTACTTAGATTTCAGAATTGTGACCCAAAGCACAGGTAGCCCTAACCATAGTTTCAAAACAGAATATAATTTATACTTCAAGAATATAAGAACAACTGACTGTTACCTGACATGGCACAAAATACTACTAGCACTAGTTGAAATTAAATAAAACAACAAACAAAAAAAAAGCCTGAGCATGAGACTAATCTGGTTCAAAGTCGACTAAAACTACAAGAACAGCACATAGTTTATACAGAATGATTTATTGTGACAGATACAGATATTGACAAATCCTAACAGTCTTGAAGTGAAGTAAGTTCCCAGTTGGCAGAACACACTCATGCAGCCTGAATAATGTGCCGTCTTCGTACTGACAGCGGCTCTATATTGGCACGTATATTTTGTCTCTGTTTCTTCTTTACCTGCTTGATCCTCTAGACAACAGCTGTTCACCACCATGATGAAAGTTTCCATTACCTCATTGTCTGACAGGGCAGAAAATCTCTGACATTAGTCTGTCTGAGTGCTCTGCAGCCTGAAAGGCCTCGTCTGGGCTTTTGTAGCCGTCTCACTTACCGCGCACTCGGCCAAGAACCAGCGACCTGACGCCATTGAATTCTACATCAGATGTCAGGTTGAAGTCCTCTTTGGTGTTCTGGTCAATCTGAAAGAAAATGAAAGGTTTCGCTTCAGAATTAGTTTTTGACAAAACAAAAAAGCACCTTGACATCACTGGAAGGCAGAAGGAAGCATACAGCTGATTACACAACTGAAAACATTAGGAATCTCAAAGGCCATGTTTTCATCGATGAAAAGTTTTTGTGACTTTGCTCATGATTGCACAACTTTCATCTGAGCATTCAAGCACTCAATATTTAGATTTTGGACCTGAGATGAGAGCTAGTGAGACTTCGGTTGTTTCAGCCTGGACTCCAAAATAAATAAAAGGTTAGTTGTGACCAATTATGATGGACACAAAGGAGAAAGTCAAGGACATCACATCACAACTGAGAAAAAAATACTGTAAAAACCAATGATTAAAGCTTAAATACTCCAAATTTGGATTAAAAACATTGGTCTTCATTTCCTTATCTTCCCATCCTAATATCCAGAGGCAGTTTAGGGGCGTGAAAACAGGAAGTTGGTACTTTTACTCTCGACTCTAAGACAGTAGCTGAAGCAGTTGACTCCAAACTTCAGCTAAAAATAAAAAGTTAGGACCACGTTCAGAAAATCATTACTGTAAAACATCTTGCGAGAGAGGGATCTAATATTCCGGTCTGGACCTCGCTGGGGCCTGACTGTGCCAGACTCATTTTCACTGGGTTGCATTTCTGCCATAATGAAAGATTGGGGCGACATTAATGTGCGAGACTGAGCTGTTGTGGAGAGTAACCCGGTATTTCTCTGTGTTATTGCGACAGCGAGCTGTGACAGGACGGGAGAATTTGCTAACATTTTACAACTGTAGGCATGCAGCAGGAAGAGGAGGGAGTTTAATGGATGGACGATGCTTCAACTTTCCAGATTGTTGTAACCTGGAACTAACATTAGATCCAACATGAGCCAGCACTGAGGATGCAGAAGGTTATAGCCCCGGGATTAAAAAAGGCTTCTATGTGAGGACAGTAGATTCAACGGATGAATAGACAATGAGACGGGCGGGGGTGGGGTGGGGGGGGTCCTCTTCATGTGGAGGGAACCACAGTCCTGGGATGCTCCTCAGTTTCCCGGGTGGACGATTGATTAGTAGGAGGTTAGTTAAAATATTAAGGAAGCAGAAAAAGTCTTATTTTGCAGTTTTGGGAAAAAGCACTTTGTGAGGTGTTTCCAAGCTTCCACCAACGTGTTTCACTGCAGCTCAGCCTTTGTTAACTGCCAGTTTCCTGCTGTCTTCTTCTAGCTTCTCCCGCTGGTCGCTGAAGTCGACTGACAGAGACGATGCTGAGAGAACCGGCGTGACTCAGGGTCTTGTTCTGACTGAGAGGAATATTTCAGTTTGCCCAGTGTGTGTGTGTGTGTGTGTGTTACCTGCACTGAGACAGCGTCTGCCAGTCTGCTGATGGTAACAGCGTGTAGCTGTCCGTTGGCGAGGTTCCTCACTTTGCTCCTCAGGATCTCGGCATCTTTGCTGCTGTCCAGTCTGTATCTCACCTCCAGCTTGTCTGCACACACACACACACACACACACACACACACACACACACACACACACACACACACACACACACACACACACACACCAACAAAACCACACACTGATATATTTCTGGGAGACTCAAAGAGAAATAGACCGACTTCACGATGAACAAATGAAGCCACTGAAATGTAATCTTCCAAGTTTGTATCAGTTTCTATCATCTATCCTCTTAATTTACACAATTACTTTTAATATTCAAGCTTTTAACTTCTAAAATAAACATTTCATTTTCAGTCATTTTTAAAAGTCAGCAAACACAGAACTAAGTTTTCTTCAAATATACTGTATCAATATGTATTTTGCTGAATCTGTCCTCGTACCCGTCGTAGAAATCTATTTTAGGGAGTATTAATATGTATACAGACAGATCGGGATGTTCTTGCAGCTGAATAATAAACTGAAAAGACTTCGGTGTTGTGGATGTGCTGCCGATAAATGTGAATAGAATCAAGCTAATTTATATGATTTTCACATTATTTAAGATGTTTAATTTAATTCCATTCACATTAAAACCATGCAATGTCTGTGGATGATAAGAAACACATGAAAAGGCTGGAGAGCACCTTTTCTATATTACAGTGTAAGTGCATAATAACTAGTGCATATTAAAGCATAGAGACGCAGACCTTCATGTGAGCATATGTTGGATGATAACTGTAAATGCATCTAATCCTGGTGAGGCCACAGTGATTTGGATTTTAGAGTTTCTCTGTGCACAGCAGAGGCAGAAAGAGAAAGAGTGAGAGCTGAAGACAGAATGAGACAAAAAGTTTCCACAAGTTCTCGAATCATGCATTAATCACATTTTCCAGTCCGGCTAATTATCTATAGCACTTAACTCTGGACATTCCTAACATGCTTATTAGAGGAGAAGGGAGGCAGGCGGTTCACACTGTAATGACCACAATTAACAAACCATGTGAGGTGACAACAGAGTGACTGACAGACGTCGCTGACATGGAGATCGTCAGCGAGCTCGTGGGTGGTGAAAAGCAGGCGATGGCTCTACTTTTCACCTTTCAGCAGCTCTTAACATCCACATGTCCTTGTTTTCTGAAGCCTTTTAGATTCAAGAAAGGAAGCTACATGTATTAAATTTGAAATGTGGGAAATTTTGTTCACAGCAATTCAGCTTCACTGTCTCCAAGTTCTCTCTGGTGCGTTTAAGTTATGATAGTTATAATAATATATCACAATGTAAAGTCATTTAGGTGAGAACCTGAATCACCACAGTAGTAAATGAATTATATTACTTATATAAAGATGCTCAAAACAGACACTGGCCACAAGACTGTTTCAATTCAATTCATACTTTTACTACATGACTGATTTGTTTTATAGTAACATTAAACATGGTTCAGCTCTAATCTTTGAGTAGGAACAATCACAGAATATGAGGGACAAGAAGTTATTGCTCTTAGCCGTTTGGTTCCTTCTGAAGATGTAGATCTTTAAAAAAAGTCATAAATATATTTTTGCACTTTCTAAAATTGCATTTGCTGGGGACTATTTTCAGCAGCGGATTAAGTGGATTAAAACTCCCCAGAGCACATCCAGAGCTCTTGTAGGATGGTGGGTGTGGGATTTGATTCATCCAGTGCAGAAGTGTAGCTTATTAATGAGTTCGTATCACGATGGAGGTCGAAAGCACAGAAGAATAAGATCAGGCTTTGGAGACACAGACAAAAACCTTTTCATTCAATTTGAATCAGACAACAAGAAAAATATGGAATCCTTTAAAGTTAGGAAAAAAAACACCAATCAATTGTGCACAATTAGTTTAAAATGTAAAGGTGACACCTCCGGACAGGTGCTTTTTACAGCTTCTTCCATAACTAACAACTCAACATCAACTAAGCTGCTGGCAGAGTTTTATCACCCAAACAAACCTGTTCCTGAGTTTTAATGGGGTGCTCCAGTTTTAATGCAGCTACCTGCCGACTGCCCGATCATCACAGTCACTCTAACGACCTGCCGGCCATCAGCTTCCTCCAGTCCGGGTCATTACAGCAGCCTATTCACCGTCTATTTACAGCCGAGGTAGGTGGATTCCCGCTTCTAATAGGTTCATCAGCCTGCTTTGTCCTTTCCAATGTAATGTCTTTCCAATTCAAACGACCCCGCTTGCTTCTCGTCTGGCTGAGCTCATGACAAGTAGATTAAACAGTGAATTGAATGACATGAATAATGGGGAAAGAGACGGAGCAGAAGAAGAGGAGACGGACGACAGGAAGTTTGCTTTTGAAGAAGAGGAGGGAGATATGGATGCCTTAAAATAAAAAAATGTCCTGATCAATAGGGATGTAATGTAACAGCTGATGCATAATGCAAAAAAAAAATGTCTGAGTGCTTTGAAAATGTAATAAATTGATGATTGTTGATTTAGCTGTATTGTTATTTTGGATGATGTAGTTTGTGGTGTGTTTCCATTGTTTAGCCTTAGAAACACCAGATAGTATTGCATTAATTTTAGTTAGGTGTACCTAATAAACTGGCAACTGAGTGTCCATATACTGTGCATATATATACATTTTAAACTTATACTTTACTTATACTATATTGAATGTGAAGAAACTTAAGTGGCTTTACTTTGGCTTTGTGAATTTTCCCCACTGTGGGACAAATAAAGGTTTATCTTATAAAGGTTTATCTTACATGATCCATTTTCATAAAGCATCACAACTAAGCTTTCAAGTGTTCACACATCAAAATATGCTTCTTTTATATTAATTGAAAGGATTTATAGAGCCACTAACACATTCATTTTGGCAGATTACAACCCACCATACACACACATCACTACTAATACCAGCCTGGGGCGTTCAGTGAAATCCAGTGAAGAAGACAAAAGCAAGAATAACGGGGATCTTACAAAAGCCGTGGAGCCGGTTTACAAAATAGAGGAAGAACAAAAGCCTCTTGATTCAATAGAGAGACAGAGAATATTTCACTTGTGATGATGCTAAAGGTCAAATGAAATGATTAGATCCAAACACAGTAATCATGAACAGAGAGGAATAAGAAGTTAACCAGAGGTGACAGGAGCTCACCGTGCTTGTTGAGCAGCAGAGCCAGATACTCTCTGTGGTGGGAGCCGACGTACAGGAGCAGAGCCGGACTCTGGCTCGTCCTGAAGCTCAGGGAGATGTTCTCGCCTCTCAGGGTCACGTCAGAGAAGATGGAGGAGGGCAGGGCGCCGCTGCTCCTGTTCGCCTCGTTCAACGCCGGCTCCTTGAAGGTGTAGCTGACGGACGTTCCCGGCTTGAAGCTGGCTGAAACCTCTGAGGGGGGGGGAGAGATACGAGTCGTCTGGTCATTTGGCTGGTAAAAGTGGAGTTGGACTAAAGTTGCGTTTGCAGCTTTATTTTGCTTGGTAATTAGGCTCAGTAACTTTTCATCCTGTGCATACTCCCACTTTGCAGTTCTCTTCGCCACAGCAATATTGTTTCCGAGAGACAGCACGATTTGCATGTAAATTTGAGTGAGTGCGTACTGTCTTCACACTGCATCTAAATAGCAGCTAATCCTGCAGGAGTACTGTATCAGTGATTTCTAAGGTATATGTGCAGCACCTCTGCCGCACTGACAACACCTAATTAGTGAGGAAAAGCAGCCACAGAAAAACGGCTGACAGGTGAAAAGAACAATAAAAATTTGGGCTGGTAATTATAACACAGCCACCGTATCGGAGTTGTGATTTCCGCCGCAGACAGACCTGTGAAGCTCCGACAGACAACACAGCTGCGCTTGTTAATTATTGAATACATATGAGGCTGCGCTGCCGAAGCTGACGTGATGGCTCAATGTTCCTGTGATAACTAGGCGTAAGGGAGTGTCAGTGTAAAACAACTTCACGCACGACCAGAGTTACTTTACAGACAACGGGACAAGAAACGTTTGTTGGAAATGAGTTAAAAATGTGCACACGGCGCTCGCTGACCATTTTTGTATCAAACAGTTTAAAAAGGGCGGCAATATTTTTCAGAAAATCCTCATAAGTTTTCTGCACAAACACAGTGATGTTGGACAACTTAATACTGAGAAAGCTTTGTTGCTGTACCATCAATGCAGGAAAACATCTCAGTAAGTCTGAACTGCAGACTTTATAAATGACCTTAAGAAATACTGTATGTCAAGTTTCCCATTGGATCAGGTTGGGCTGATGTGTGTGATAAGGATGTGATTGAATGCATGTATAGTGCATAGACTGTATAAAATATGGATGTAGTGTCCGTGACGTCACCCATAGGTTTCTGAAGAGCAAAAATGAAGCAAATCGTAGTGCGTAGCCATCTTGGTAGCCTACCTCCGGTTACTCCAAATATGGACAAAGAGGTGGAGCGAGGGCGGAGCTGAGGCGGGTCGAATGAACGCTATTGGCTGAAAAAAGCCGCTTTATTCGAAATAATCAAACTAGATACGGCTAACCAGCTAGGTTAAATGCTAAATATCGTTGCTAGCCGGCTAACCCCATGACGATCTCTTTCCCAAACTCAGTGACTAGAATTAGCAGGGGTGACGCCCTTTAGACCGTCAGTGGCTAGTTGTCAATCAAAGTGGCGCCACTTAGATTGACAGCTATGAACTGTGCATAATGATGTATGTTGTATATTTTAAACGAACGCCTTATAAAAAAATTCGCCCCCCCCCCAGAGTTGTCATGGAGTAGAAAAACAGCTTATGAGACTAGAGCCATGTTTTGATCCAGGCTGTAAATATGTTTTTTTTCTGTTGTAAAATCGGACATTTTAACATGGGGCTCAAATGTAATTGACTCCCTTCTGCAGCCTGCTCTAGCGGTTATTCGAGGAACTGCAGCTTTTTTGCACTTCAGCATTGGCTTCATTTTTCAGCGGCGGACGTTGCCGCTTGGTATAGTGTATGAGTGTGTGTTTGTGTACGTCCAAGACTTTATTTATAGACCACTTCCTGGTGCCGTGCTCTAACACATATTCAGGCGGCCATGTTGGAGGTCAGCCACTGGGCGAAAGCTGCTGACTGAGCCTGACTGAGGTTCGATTCTGCATTTAACCCGGAACTGACTGTTTAACCTCTGACATGCACTTCTGTAAATTACATATATCAGCTGAACCTCCTCAGCCCTCACTTCAACCACGTCCTGTGTCACCAAACATGAGTCAGACTCTCAGAACTTTCAGAAATTTCCAAGCATAACAGATACAGCACGTCGAGCAAAAGTTTAGTCATTTCATATATGAAACCGTCAGACAGGGTGAGACAAGATGATTCATCCAACCTTAAAATACTTGAGTGGAAAATCTCCTACTTTTGATATTAAGTGTTTAAACATAGATTCCTTGACCTGACCTTGAGCTGAAGACAAATCTGCTTTGTCTGTTTCTGAATTGTCCAACACACACACACACACACATACACACACCATAACAATCTTTTCAGGCCGGCTATTTCTCCACTTGTCTTGTTAGTCATTAATAATTAGTCACAGCTAATTTTGCACCAGGTGCTTCTGGGAGATTGGTGACAATCGTACCTCTGTCGCAGAAGGCTCCGGTGTAAGCAGACGGGCCGCAGTCGCAGGAGAAGCTGCTGGTTCTCTCCACGCAGCGACCCCAGTTCTGGCAGAGCGAGCCGTAGCTGCTGCAGTGGCCCGGGCATCCCGCCTGAACCCCGGGGGTGATCTTCGCTCTCTCCTCCAAGTCCAGGGTGACGCCGTTCAGCTGCAGGGAGCGAATGCAACCTCGAAAGCCCTTCTGCCTGGACGCCGTGCCTCCTGAGGACACACAGAGGATCAGCGTCAGGATGCCGAATGAAGCTTGTTTGTTCTCGTTTTCTTTTTCTCGTCTATGTCTGTGCAGGCGACACATAGAATCTCACAGCGTCTCTATAGTTAGTTTTGTCCGATCAGCAAAGATGTTCAAGTGACAATAATAAAAAACTTGGAAAAACAGGACATCCTCACATCTGAGAAGCAGAGAATATTATATATATATGATAAATGACATCAGCAGTGCACAGACATGATCTGCCGTACAAAATGTCTGTGATCAGACACTGACACCGACTGATACCTGACTTTAATATTAACAGCCGAACACACTCTGCACCTCCAGAAAATTCGTCACCGCCCTCGTACTGATTTTTTAAAATGACGAGGTGACGAAACACAGCAAAACACAAACTGGCAGGAGAAAAATTCAAGGAGTGGACTTTTCCCCCGTCTGTCTGTTTGCCAGACGAGCGCCTGCTGATGGTTGATATCTGGAAAGTTGGCGAGCTGTCAATCTACCTGACAGCCTGCTTGTCCTGCCCGGCCGGCTGACTGTGACAGGAAATTTTTTTTTTCTTTTCCTTTCTAGGGCAGAATTGAAACTCCATAACTTATTGTCTTCCGACTTCTCGCATTACAACCTCCATCTGTCCTCAGAGTTCAGGCTCTGCAACATTATAATTGTCTCCGAGTGCCAAACTGGCAACCTCAAGACTGTTATGATGAGATAAACAGCTTCCCAGGACTGCAGAGTTGATGAGGTTCATATCAGGGTCTGGAGTTTCATCAGGAGCTGTCAGGAAAGGATTACCTTAACTAATGGACTTGGTTCAATCACTGTGTCAAGGTTACTGCAAGGAAACTGACCACTACGAAATGCAACTGTTCTCTGCATCATCCTGAAGATATTTCTATCAATTTGTGAGGATTTTCTGTCAGTCTATTACATTTATATAAAGGAATTACTTCCACACACTCTGTCTTTACAGTCTTTGTTAAGGCTTTGGAACAAGGACTGTTCCAGGCTGATTGATCTCACTTATAGCTGTCACTTTCAATGTGGATCAATAACCAGAGACAGCGCTGCAATCTGCTCCTCTGCGGTATAAACTAGGATGGGTGATGAGTTTCGCTAAAGGGTTTAGTTTCTGTCACTATCTGCTTTTTGTCAGGCGGAACAGAGGAAACGAAGGTGTAAAACCACCAGCCACCCTGGGGTCAGTGAAAACTTATGAGCCATTTGTGTAGAATATGAGTGACAGAGAAAATACAGAGTGAGTAAGACAGAAAGTGACAGAAAATACAGAGTGGGTAAGACAGAAAGTTAGAGGAAATAAAGAGGTCCTGAGATGACGACAAGGGGAAACACCAACACTCTTAGGGCCCGATAAATTCCGTTTTATTTTTTCCCAAATTCCGTTTTATTTTTTCCCAAATTCCGTTTTTTCCATTTAAATTTTTTGGAATTCCATTTTTTAAAAATCTTTTTACCCATATTTTACCACAAAAGAGTGTGTTTTAATAATGTTTATGAATACAATGCACACTAATTAAATAGAAATGACCTTACATTCATTGAGGCAACACAATAGTGCACTATACAGTACTTCAAATAAAAAAATTTTCCAGTGAAAACAAATGGCATATAAAAAAATAATAATGAAGTGTTCAATTAGTTAATAATCAATTAATTTTTTCTTTAAGTAAAAATATGCTTGACTTAAAAAAAAAAGACTTTTGGACAACAGGTGGTCATCACAGTTATTTTTCCATTTCCAGTCAACAGAGTGTTGACAAAATGTATAAAATAACACGTCGCCTGACCCATAGACGGGTACTGCTCAGCTCTGTGTTTAGGCGTTAGCGTCGTATTACGTAGCTTTTTAGCAGACGGGGGGACCGCCATGTTTTCATATGGTTTCAAAAGGGGCGGGGGGCAGGGTTGTGTCACATTGATTAGCAACCCCCGGGAACGATTGCGCATGTTTATGTTCCTCTTTCACATGAAAACAACATTTCCGCGATATTCCGCATTAAAAATAAATTCCGTTTTTATTGTCCAATTCCGCGATTCCGTCCGCGATTCCGCGATCGCGGAATTCATAGGGCCCTACACTCTTCAGTAATGAGTTATATCACAAACTTCTCTTGGAGGACAGCTTTGTGGAAACACAGAGATGATGTGAATATTATATCATATGTTGTTCCTTGCTTCAGTCTTAAAAAGGCAGCTTTGACTTGCCTTGAATTAGTGCACGCACCTATAAATAACTGGCTGTTGAGCTGCAGGTGGATGTGTCCATCAGCAGGAGCCTCCTGCGTGGCCGCGGGGAGCTCGTCCAGGCGAAGCGACGCCTCCTTCACGTTGCGCTCGGCTCGAATGCGATGCCACCTGTTGTCGTTCAGCTGGACGTCGGCCTTCACGCGAACCTCCAGGGGGCCGTTACCCACGTCGAAGGAGAAGAGGACCTCAGTGGAGGCTGCGTCAGGGAAGGAGGAAAATCAAGACTTAGTGCAGGTTTTTTCAACAAAGTCTCCATCTTGTCTTTTGTATCTATCTATAAATCATTTTCTAATATGCAATGAAAATAAATTGTTCACACTAAGAAGTTTTTTGTTTGTCTATACTGATTAGTCAGAGTTGTACAGAGGGACAGATATGGCACTTTCTCAGACTCAAACTCAAACACTGTTCCAGCTAATTGGTGGCACAGGTGGCACTCATGCTTGTGTAGGACGAACAGAGATCATTACTCCAAGCTGTGTGTCTTTGTATATCATATGTGCATATATATCTGGACAAAATTAAAGATTCTGATATATGCATGAAATATGGAAAAAAAAAGTATTTTCTCAGTCTTTGTCTAAAAGCTGCATCTTCACGGAAACGCCACCGTTATTTCAAGGGACGAGAGAGAGATGGCATCTGCAGCCTTAAACCTGATTTCTTGCATGGATATATTATATGAAGCTGTAGCGCAAGTTCAGCCAGGAAGACATTAACGTTTCCATTCACAAGCTGTTCCTCATGTTTCCTACTGCGCATGCTCAGGCTCATTTCCCGCTGTTAGTGCTTGGGGCGGTCACCTGTAATCAGCTGTCAATCCAGCTGTTCGCTTCCACCCAATAGCACGGTGCCACACCTTCATTGTTAACGTATCATCTTCGTGCTCTTCTTTTTAAATATGATCTTTCTCTGCCCTAGCTCTTTCATGCCGGTGATCTGCGCGCCCCTCCACCTCCCCATCACCGCCTCGCCTTGGAAGTATCATCATCTTCTTCACCCTCTCCCATGGAATCAGATCCCTGTCTGGGCTCAGGAGGCATTCACCCTTTCCACATCTAAGAGCACATGCGTCACCAAGGCTGCAGAGTCTCTCTCCAACCCAACCAGTCGCGGCAGATGGCTGTCCATCACTGAGCCTGGTTCTGTCAGAGGTTTCTGCCTGTTAAAAGGAAGTTTTTCCTCGCCACCGTCGCCAAGTGCTTGCTCATGATAGGAAATGTTGGGTCCCTATAAGTAACTCTTAAAGAGTATGGTCTGTATGTAAAGTGTCTTGAGATGACTTTTGTTGCGATTTGACGCTATTCAAATAAGATCGAAGTGAATCGAAATCGTATCACCCATCCGGCTTCTCAGCCTCCAATTACCACCACCACCACCACCAGTGTCAGGACTCTGGGGGGGATTTATTCTGCGTTGGCTCAGATAGAGAATCTTCAATCAAGTCGTCTTCCCCCACAGTCCAAAACGGCAAAGACTCTCTGTCAAGTTCTGTTATCAATATCACCATCACTGTCTTTTGTTGTAATAAATTATCTTCCTTCGCATACTCGTCTCTCCTGGTTGAAATACTATTACATAGGAATCACAAAGAGTTACCTTTACTTCTGTCAAGACCGGCTGCAATGCTAGATTGGTTTTCTTTGGCAAACAGATAAAATGACTTGATCAACATTTGTCATAAAGGACAAGAGCACACACTATGTGAACTACCATAAAGTGTTACAGTACAATGATACAGAGAACTATAAACTCTGGTGGTTATAAAGGAAATGTATTGCAGTAGGTGGGAGCAATACCACTGCAGTAATTTCCCACAGGAGCGAAAATAAATGACGGCGTTTCTGCAAAAGTATATTTTTTCAGGCTTGAGATGAACTGAAGTGGAGTCCCAGGCTGGACCGTCACCTCCAGCTGAGTTCAGTCCAGACGAAACTTTAATTCCCAGGAAGATCCTTCCTGCTGGGGCCGAACTCACATCTGAGCCAAGTCCGGATTAGACATCTAACCCGAAAGGTTTTACTCACAGCTGAGTTCGATCCGAATGAAGTCTTTGATGCCCAAGTTTTCCAGGAAGACCCCGGAGGACGAGGTGGTTTTAAACAGGAAGGAGATGTCGGCGCTCAGCTCTCCGTGGAATGTGGGAAAGTGGAGGTACGACGTCTCCTTGTCGAAAAAAGCGGCGTTCCACACATTTTCTGCAAATAAATGAACAAGGGCATGAGTTTGCAATTTACAACTGTTTCGCCTGTATTGCACTGAGACATGACACACACACACACACACACACACGCGCGTCATTTCAAACCAAGCAGCAACCTCCGCCGCTGAAAAATGAAGCCAATGTGGAAGTGCAAAAAAGCTGCAGTTCCTCGAATAACCACTAGAGCAGGCTGCAGAAGGGAGTCAATTACATTTGAGCCCCATGTTAAAATGTCCGATTTTACGACAGAAAAAAAACATATTTACAGCCTGGTTCAAAACATGGCTCTCGTCTCATAAGCTGTTTCTCTACTCCATGACAACTCTGGGGGGGGGGCGCATTTTTTTTATAAGGAGTTCGTTTAAAATATACAGCATACATCATTATGCACAATTCATAGCTGTCAATCTAAGTGGCGCCACTTTGATTGACAACTAGCCACTGACGGCCTAAACGGCGTCACCCCAGCTAATTCTAGTCACTGAGTTTGGGAAAGAGATTGTCGTGGGGTTAGCCGGCTAGCAACGATATTTAGCATTTAACCTAGCTGGTTAGCTAGTTTGATTATTTCGAATAAAGCGGCTTTTTTCAGCGGCTTTTTTTCAGCCAATAGCGTTCATTCGACCCGCCTCAGCTCCGCCCTCGCTCCACCTCTTTGTCCATATTTGGAGTAACCGGAGGTAGGCTACCAAGATGGCTACGCACTACGATTTGCTTCATTTTTGCTCTTCAGAAACCTATGGGTGACGTCACGGACACTACGTCCATATTTTATACAGTCTATGTTTCAAACACATGTTCAAGGTGAAATCAACAGCTCTGGACTGGACTTACTGTCGCCATGGCAGCGGAGATGTCCCACCCTGTAGGCGCCCTCAGAGCCAGGCCTCTGGACATCACCCAGCACCACAGATCTGACAGGGAGGCTCTCCTTCTGGGTCAGCAGGCCCGAGTCGTTCGTCCTGGAAGGTGGGCAGAGGCAAGACAAGAGGAGAGAAAGATCGACTTGACTGAAAGATTAAAGACAAATAAAAAAGAGGAGAGAGAGCAAAAGAAGTTATTGCTGTTATCAGCTGCAGGAGAAGAACAAACAGGAAGAAGAAAGGAGACGATCGAGGAGCAAACAGGAAAATTCAGTGGCTGACAGGATTCATGTTTTTCAAAGCAGCATCATTCACTTTCCTCCTGCCTTGTTCATGTAAAGGTAAATGTACAGTACCAGTCCGTGCGGTCGGCGTCACAGTTGCAGTGGTGTCTGGGGTCCACACAGTTGTCCTGCTGGCCACAGGCACACTGCTGGCTGCCTGGCGGAGCCCCGGCCCAATACGTCTGCACCCGACCCTGACCTGGCCCCCCCACCCACCAGCTGAGCAGAGGGCCGTCTGCAACACAACAATACACTCGTTTAACGACACTTGTGAGGACGTTTTATTGACTCACTATAACTGCAACAAGCCTCATCTAGTAACACTAATTGTTTTAAGACATATAAAAACGCACTGCTTGGAAGAATAATGTGCTCTTTGGTTTTTCCACAACAAAGTTACCTCATTAAAAGTTCAAAATCTGTAAATATGCAAATATTGTTCACTTGATTAATTCTGTGATTATAAAGCGTAAATTTTAAAATCACAATAAAATATTTCAACATTCCAACTGTGCATCTATTTTTAACTCTCTCATCACAACATAAACAGTCCCACCATGAATCTTCCTTTCTTTCTTTGTTTCTTTCTTTGTTGTTGCAGCTGTTTTAATGAGCTGTTGATTCAGCGTCGCGGTCGTTACGGAGGCTGCAGTTTGTGGTGCTGCCGAGTTGTACTGCACTACACTGAGAAGTGTTTCTGTTATATTTGTTATCCCATTCATATCAACAACGGTGGGGTAAACAACAGAAACACCTCTCTGCATGATGCAACACGCCACAAACCACAAAATCACTGGACTGGACACATCAACTTTATTTATAGCGGCTTCAACAACGACACGGACAACAAGGCAGCTGCAGCCGACCGTGTGTTTGTCGTCGGCTTGTCATTTCCACATCCTGCTCACGTCTCACCTCGACTTTATATTTCATAATTAAGGTTTTAAATAATCTCCGTGTGGTGGCAACATCAACAAGCTTCACCTGGCGTGTTGAGGAGGCGTGACCTCCTGCAGTGGTAGGTCAGCTCCTGCTCGCAGTGCTCTGATTGGCTAATGATGGCCGCCAGCTGCTCCTCCTCAGACGTGTACTCAAAGTGAGCCGAGTGCTGGTTCTTCCCCGGCGTAGGTCGGACTCTGGTCAGCTCCGTGTTATTGTGCTGGATCACCATCCACGTTTTGTCCTCTGATGGAGAGAGAGAAGAGACAAGCGTGTATTTTTTTTTTTTTTATTTCGTATTTGTGTGTATGGGAAATTCACCTTGAAGATGCTTTCACTCAGCAGAAGTGACAGAAACAGGCAGGATGAAAGAGCGAGAGGGAGAGAGTGGACACGAAGGTGCGTGCGTGTGTGTGTGTGTTTTGATGTGTGTGTCAGCTACCTGTCATGTTGCAGTATATTAGCTGCGGTCTGATGGGCCCGCTGCCATCAACATCAATGTAATAATACCCCGACGTGTTGCCTTTGTGTTTGTAGGCCTCACAGGACTGTTCGTATATCGCTGAGGAGAGAGAGACAGACACGCAGAATCATCATCATCATCACAGTAATTTGTGTTTACATCATCCTTACTTTTGTCTGCTTTTGGTTGAAAACTGCGCTGGAGTTACACTATTGTTGTTGACAATGGAGATGAAGAGAGACTTTTCAAAAGCTTCCTCCCACAACAGATCCACACTCCTCTTCACTTATTGTTCAAAGTACAGGGCACAAAACAAAGCCTGGAGTGCGGTTTATATTTTTTAAAGCAAAGTTATTCTGCCATCAAACCATTTTGAATTTAAACTTTTCTAAACTTTAAGCTGTAGCTGAAGTTTTGACAATGCATGATGGGAAAAAAATGAGCCAAATGAATGTGTTAATATAGAAGGGAGTCCAGATCATTCTCATTCCCAGGTCGTCAAGTGCAGGTGCACAATGTACCTTTTAGCGTCTGTATGAGATGCACCAGGCTTTTAACTAACTCCAGTGTAAATCATGACAATATCAGCCGGTCAGACCAAGGTGATGGAGCATAAAGATAAAGATGATGGATGAAACACTTCCAAGTATTTCATCACTCACGTCATGTGTGAAACCAAAAGTAAATTTAGTCTTTTCCCAAACCATCTTTTCCCAAACCCAACCAAGTCTTTGGGTAATCCATCGATGGTGCTCATAGTGCCAAAAGGAGCACTTTACATGGTCTGAACAAAATAATAACACGATATTTGAGCGCTGCTTTTGCAAAGTCAAATCCTCTGTATGCTGCTAAAGACAAACTCATGTGCACTTAGATATAAACACGGTCATATTTGGCTCAAAAAGACTAAAGAACTAACGTCTTTCTCTAAAGAATCAGAGCCCTGTGAAGTTAGTTTCTTTTATAATAGAGCCAAATTCCTTCTCATTTGTCCCTCTGGTTTAGCCTCTCTCTTCATCCTCCCTCCCTCTAAATCTCACTCTGTTTTCTTGTATCGTCTAATTTCCTCTGGAGTGAGACCTCTCAACGTCTCACACCATGCTGATTACCGGAGCGAAGTTTGATCTCAGTCTGATCTTCTGCCACCACCATGTCTGCAGGGACCTCGAGTTAAAAGCAGCAGAGTCTATGTGACCTTTAAACAATAACCATCAAAGCGTCACTTCCTTACAGCTGTGGCAGGTGGCGCCGCTGTAGCCGGTGCCGGAGCAGTTGCAGTGGAAGGTGCTCCATGATTGACTGCAGCTGCCTCCGTGTTCACAGTGACTCAGAGAACACCTGAGAGACAGAGAACAGCAGATACTTAGACCCAGTCCAGTATGATGGATTATTATAGATTAAGATGAGGCTGTTTTTTTGCAGAAGCAGAAACACGAATGCATCAGTAGTTATATTTCAATAATATAAAAAAACAATAATTGACAGCTTTGGAAATAGTGAGTTCCTTTACTTTTGGCACTTTAAGGATATTTTTACTCTAATACTTTTGTACTTTCACTTAAGTAAAATGTTAAATGCATGAGTGTGGTATTGTTAAAGTGACTTAGAAAAAGAGTCTTTCTTAACTAAACTGCCTTCACTTTTTAACTGCATTCAATATCTAACTGATGCTGTATCACCTCATTTGTCATGAAAATATACATCATCCTTTGCAATGAAATGCCTCTTTTGTACATTTTTAATTTGATTTACAGTCTATGGCACAAAGACATGAGCAACAAAACGGGCACAAGAAGAAAGAAGGAGTAAGTCAGAAATGCTCCTCTCGTTCTTCCTTCCCTCAACAACAGCAGAGTGAATCTGTGTATGTGTGTATGTATCCTCATACTAATACTGTGTCCGACTGGAACAAAGCTCTACAAACAATGCTCACACAATCAGGTGAATATTTTACTGTCTTCTGTGGACACGACAGCAGCTGTTTTCCTGTTGATCAGCAGCGTGTTTGTGGGAACTGCTGATTTCTCTGATTGGAAAATGATCCCGTTGTTATTATTTCGCCCGACAGCTTCATGTGAGCTTTATCATGGACTGAGGCATCAAGAATACACACAGTGAAACACATCTGAGCAAACTCTGCCACTGTTAAATTGGACTTTTCTTCCTCCTCAGTGTTCGGACTGAGCTGGCGGGCGAAACAAGGACGAACGGAGGAGAGAGAGAGAGAAAAGCGAGTGAGGACACGGGGAGAGGGAAGAGACAAAGTGACGGAGATAGTGTAGAGAGAGAGAGAGAGGGAGAGAGAAATCCAGGAAGAGGAATTAAGGTTGAGAGACGGATTGAGGGAGGAGAAGGAGGGAGGGAGCAACAAAGGGGATGAAGGTTGGGATGAATGGAGCTCGGCGACGACTGGGTAAACATATTTGGAAGGGAAAATGAGGTCAGCGAATTGTGACTGCAGAGGGACCGAGAGAGAAAGAGAGAGAGGGAGAGCAGCATGTATTTTTAATCTTTTAGTCAGTGGGAAATTCACTGTTCGAGAAAGCCTTACTCAGCAGGATTGTCAGATGGTAACTTTTGCTTTTTAGCACCAGTTTCCTTTCTTTCCTTTTATCTGGAAGTCAGTTGGGTGGGAGGCAGGTGCAGCACTTTGTATAGACTCCACTACTTTGTGCTTTTAAATATATATATTATAAACTCTGGCAGTCAATTGTTGCCTCGCATTTCTGCAAAAATGCAAATCGTGCAAAGCATGTGTGCTTCGAGTCCAGTGATAAATTCAGTGCAGTATGACCAGTGCTTATTTCAGGAAAGCACACTGTAGGTTGGAGGTGAGAGATTGGAAAAGTCAAATCAATTTCTCAAGCTGACATTTTATTGAGACAAAAGCTGCTCTGAGGATAACGGGTACGTCATATACTGGTGGCCTGTAATGATTTGGAAAAAGGTCTAATGTCATGTTCGGGGAGCAGTGTGTTATTGCTCACACACAACACAACATTAAACTGACAAAGTCGAGCTTGACTTGACATTTTGTGCAATGCAGACAGAAGAAAGAGATATATTACAGGCCACGCTTTCGCCAATATTTAATGACACGGAAATGTCTGGTTTATTGATTCTGTCGATTGGTGTTAGAGGATTATTTTGTGCATTGGTTTGACAGTGTTTAAGTCTCCTGCATGTGTACATACGGATGTGTATGTCGTCTGTGCAAGCAGCTTATTATGACCAATATTTATGTTTATTTTCAGGCAGTGACCTTTAGTGGACGTAGTAATTACAACAGGAGCAAAGGTGAAAGTAGGCATATGGAGGAAGATGGGATGGATGGATGGGTCAAACACACCCAGACATGATTTTTAACCCAAACCATGATCTTATCCTAAAGCTAAACATGTAGTCTTGCTGCCAAAATCTAACCAAACTGCAATCATTTCACAACATTGCCCACGTGACAATGAAGATCCAATAAGACGCTGATGCTGCAAGTGCAGTTCTTTAGGTTAGAGGACGTGTCCATTCAAAGCTATGAATCTGATGACAGAATCATGTAGCACCAGCAGCTTCATTTATTGGAGTTATTAATCTAAATCTCCACATTAGGACAGTTGGCGTCTCTGACTTGAGATACTGTTTAAATCATGCTTCACTCACAACAAAGCCAACTTTTACTCGAGACTTTAAAACAGTTTTTCCTCATTTGAGAAGAGCAATAGAACATAAAAAAACAATCTGCAGAAGCAAGATGATCATCACGATGATGGCTTTCTGGCAACGACTATTTTAAAAAGTGGAAACAGAAAACAGACAAGTAAACCAGGCAAATAAGAAATACCTTTTCAAACCTGCCAATATTCTCCATCCACTGACACTAGGGCTGCACAATTAATCGAATTTTAATCACGATCACGATTTTGGCTGCCACGATTAAATTAAGATGATCGTCGGCGATTTTAACATTTAAAAAGCGAGCTCTGTTGCATGTCAAATCAAGCACTTTCTCAACGCAATAGTCAGCCAACCACCAGGGGGCGACCCATAGGTTAGGGCCTCATCATTTCGCTGCCTAAACAGCAAGCGAGCGAACCCTGCAGCAGCGGCAGCTTCAAATGATTAAATCGTGAGAGAGTGCAAAGTTGGGAGCAGCAGGCACCGACAGTGAGGAGCCGCTAGTGCCGCGTAAAGGAGCAAAATCTACTGTTGACCCTTTTCCACTGCGCTGGTGCTAGTGCTAGTTCGGAGCCAGTGCCTGACTTAGCACCAGTTCTTTGTGTTTCCACTACGTAAGCACCAGCTCCAGGTGCTAAAAACCGGTACTTAGCAGGCACCAACTCTTCGCAGGTCCAGAGCTAAGCACAGACTACGTCAGGGGCTGGGAGCGGGGTTATCGTTAGTGCCGGTAGCCAGCCAACCCAGACAACCATAACAGCGTCAACAACACCGTATCCATCCACCTCTCAAAGACACGCTGAAAGAACGGATGCAATAAGGCCGGTTTTCTGTTTGTTTGCACTTTATAATTGCATTTTGCAATAGCATATTTATTTTTTTCCCTTTGTCTTTGGTGAATTTTAAGTTTATTGTTTGATTTATGATTATTTTAGGTTTCAATTTGAAGACTTGTTTTTTTTAAAAAGTGCAATAAAAAGGTACGTTTTACCTAACATAATGCATAATCGTGATTACAATATTGATAAAAATAATCGTGATTATCATTTTGGCCATAATCGTGCAGCCCTAACTGACACCAACTCAGAAGTAAATATCCCAGAAGTTTCCCTAACTCAATCACACACAGAGGCTCAGAGCCAGCCAACTCTGTGTCCTAGATAGCATATTGTCTCTGTAATAGTCTATACAGTGCGGCACCACTGCTTCTCACAAATAAATCGCATTTTGAAGAAACAAAGAAAGCAAATCCACATTTCAGCTCATAGAAAGGAAGCTGCACCTCTTATGATGCCTGACAGACAAACACAATGACTGGATTGTTTTCTTAGCGAGGAAACATTTTGGGCAACATTGAGACTGAAACACTGCTGCCATAAATCCCTCTGTGTCCAATCCACTGCCGCCTAATAATCCATATGTAACCCCGTTTCACAGGAAAGCAGACACAGAGCCTTCAGAGGGAGATTAACTGGCTTTGCAAAAGACGACAGACAACAAAATCAAACATTTTAACACTATTGAATGCTCTGTTCAACAATGCCTTCAAACACAGAAAAGTTGGAATTACACAGAGTGAAATGTGCCAAACAAATTGTTCCTGTATATGAGCACATGCAAAATCAGCATTTTAGGACAGCAGTTCCTTCAAGGTCAATCTCTGGATGCATGTCACCACACAAATGGTGCTGTTAGGTCTGACCTGTCGATGATGCCGCACATGTCGATCTGCAGGTGACTGTAGTTTCCCATCAGCCTCTGCTGCACCATTATCAAGTCCACTGATTGGTCGTCCACAGTCAGCAGGCGCATGCAGCCCTGGAAAGCCTTGAAGGGGTTCATACACTCCTGGCTGCTCCCCTCAGAGGGGCAACCTGCACAGGATCAAACACCAGAGAGGAACTCACCCTGAAGCTGTCCTTTATTTATGCATGTGTTCTTTTGTTTATCACTGTCTCACCACCAAAGAAAAGTTGACTCCCGGCGGTGACCAGAAACGAGGGACTGGCGTGAGCAGAGGCTCCTTCATCTCCGTCCACAGCGACGGTCAGATGTCCTCGTCTGGAGATCAGCTCCACGGAGTGCCACTGACCGTCGTTCAGAGATGAACCTGAGGAGACACACACAGATACAGCAAACTCCACACAAAGATACCGACTGTCCTGATTTGAATTTCATAAGGCTTAAGATTAGAATTTCAATCATTCGCTTATTGATTCCCTGGGATTGCCTTGTGTCAGAAGAAGGTCAGAGGTCGGGCTCAGCTACAGAACAACACTGATGAAACTGATAAGGATTCAGTATGAGGCTCAAACACTCGACAAAATATTTAATCGTTTTCTAGTCTTCAGGCTTGTTTTTGATTTTGTCCATCTTGTCATCTCTTTCCTTTAATAATAATTAAGTAGTTTGTGCATCAAGCCAAGTGTTGAGCTTTCTGCAAAAAGACCAATGACATCATTCAAAATAAAGAGGGTCAACGTCCATGCCGGGTCACATTACTAAAGTCAGTCCCTGTTCTGTTGCATCTGTGCCGTGAATCTTTGAATGTTATATTGATTTGATGAGATTTAACAAATGGGGACTCTTGAGGTTTAAGTCAGAGATTCGGAGTCAGACTGACCTGCGTTGAGCTCCAGCGGAGCCCTGCCAGACTTGTGGATCTGTAGATGAAGCCTCGCTTTGCTCAGGTACAACCACACCGCGCCCTCTTGCTTTGGGAGGTCAAAGGTCAGCAGCAACCCGGCCTTGTTCCAGGTCCGGAACTGAAGCCCCAGCGACGTACCCGCCGATGACGGTTCGGCCACTCGTGGCAACCAGAGGAAGCTCTGTGGGCTGGTGAACGTCAAGGCGACGGAAACGGGCTCAGCGCAAGAAAAGGTCACATTCCCCTGAGGAAGGTGGAGAGGAGGAGAGGAGAGGGGAATTATTACAGCAAAAAGAGGGAAAACACGATAAGGCATGAATATGAATTTATTTCCAAGTCGGCGTGGCGGCACCCTGATGCACTGAGATCTCATCAGCGAGTCTCCTTAAAGAGCAGGAGCTTATTACCATAATGATAATAGCCGGGCTTAGAATAAGCACAAGTCGACCGAACTGAAGGACCAATGTCACCCGACAGCTTTCGAAGGTCACAGAGGAAGCATGAGGGAGCAGAAGGGGTGAGAGACAGAAAAAGAGCGAGCGAGAGATAAAACTGTGATTAAGGGACTGGGAGCAGTTGGTTGTCTCTGTGTGCAGGCTCGTAGCTCTGAGACGTGGTAATTGCAGTAAGTCCAGTGCCAGGGCACCAGCAGTGATGTGTTACAGCCCAGGTTCCCTGTTGGGTTTCTATTTTCAGTGGAGTATGCAACACACAGACACTTGATCAAATCTAAAAGCTCTTTGTGGGCCGGTTAAAGCGATATGCAGCGACGCAGACTGAAGAGGAGAATGCTGCAGAGATTCAGGCGTGCGCACACACACACACACACACACACACACACACACACACACACACACATACACGGACAGAGACACACACACACTGACAGACAGAGACACACGACGCCTCATTTACAGGGAAAGGGATGAAAGTGAAGAGATACTGTCCTTAAAATTTTAGAGAGAATATTAGAGAAAACACTTTGCCAGAAATAAATATTCAGAAATGCACATTATACTTAACTTAGTCTTTAGCATTCAAGATTTTTACCCTCATGAAGAAGGTCATGTTTTTAATTTGATTTGTCTACCTGATTGTTTGTACAATGATGGAAAAACTACTGACCCGATTTTCATGCAACTTGGTGTTCGGGTGGAGCATTGATCAAGAAAGAAGCATTAAATTTAGTTAGAGTTTAGAGTTAAGGTTTACTTTGACCAAGTGAGTTAATAATTGTTGGAAGAGTGGGAAGACTAACAGAGGTTTTGTTGAGTTTTATTTTGTCTCTGTCGGGTTTGAATGACACATTTTACGATGAGTTAAAAGGCTATGAAGATCATCTTAGGTCAGTGAAAGAGATAAAGTTGAATTCAGAAGGAGTATAGTTTCTGTTTAACAAGGAAAATATGTGTGAGTATATTTCCTTTATTGACATTTTGTGAGTTTATTTATTGGTATTTGGTCTTGATCTTGCTACAACAGGTGATAAATGTCTCAAATCCATTCACACTGTGTTTCTTATAAGAAAAGTGTGTTGGTGTTAATTGACTCAAACAATTGACCCAAATCAATATAAATGTTATTTCTGACCAAAATTATGATTTAGGTCCCTTTACAAGCCGTCAGACAGTGAGTCCACAGTGGTAATATACAAACCCACCACACAAACATACTTTGTGAGTCCGCTCACCTTCACAGTGACCCGCTGGTCTTTCTGTTTAGCGAGGTCCACCAGATTCACACCGTTGTAAACAAGGTTTTCCAAACAGCCGTGAAAATGTCTGTGTGAACCGACTGACATCTGAGAGCCGAGGCCCCGGTCTGCTCCCACACTCATCTGAACAGAGAGCGCACAGGTAAAAATACATACAAGATTTGAGCAGGTTCATTTTCTGTTTGTGAGCATCCCACAACGCCGCAGACACACGCAGACCTGGTCGTGGTCCCAGTGGGTGAACCTGGGTGGAATCTGCACCCACAGTGTGCTCTTGTCCACGGTGAGGTTGAGGTGAGTGCTGTGATGCTCCACGGCGATGTGGTGCCAGTGTTGGTCGTCTAACAGGCTGCCGAGGGACACCAGGTGCTGGGCGTCGGGAGAGGGACTCCTGCCTGGAGGAGGAAGACAAAGAGATGTTGGGAGATAAAGGAGCGGATGGGAAGAATCCGGAAAAGTCGATACCTTGACTTTGTTATTAAATCTAAAATATGGTTGTGTAGATGCTTCAAAACTGAGGCTGCAGAATTTTCTTTCTTCTCACTCTCAGTCTTTTATTGATTCTATAGGTATTTTGTTCAGTGGGAGAAACCTACTTCTATATATCTGTATTTTAAACACCATAGTAGGAAATGCTCTCTGGGAATAAAATATGCATGTTTACTCCTCGTGAACAGGAAGTACAGCAGCGCCACAGTTTCCTGTTGGGGATCACGTCTCTGAACCAGAACTAAATGTACATCTACAAGTGAGAAAGGACCAGAAGAGGTAGGTGATAATACTGATGGGAGTGGAGGAGGAGGAGGAGGTAGAGAGGCATAAATAAATGACAAAGCATTGTGGTTCTCTGCACTGAAGTGTTGGCAGAGAGCAGCGTTTCTGCAGACAGAAGCAGGTGGTTGGCAAAAGCAGAGGGAGACTATAGAGAGAGCGAAGGAGACAGGCCGAGACAGAGATAGAGTCAAGTGTGCTCAATCATCAGCAGACACATATTAACACATGTCAGAGGGAGAAACAGGGAAAAATGAAGGCAAAGTCAAGTGTGTTTACTGATTCACATACTGATCTTTCATTACAACCCTGTCACTGAGAAATGATGCTTACATACTAATACTTCAGAGCATTTCATATATTTTTATACAATATCAACAACTAAACATTATTAAACTTATGCTTATGTTTAGGCACAGCTTGTGGTCAAGGCTCAGGAAAGATCTTGGTCGTGGTTAGTACAGTTTACTTTATAAATATTTGAACCTCCAAACACAGTCATATGGAATTGAAGTGAATTTGCTGGCTGAGGTTAATTTGTGTGGAGTTAAACTTGCCATCGACTAATGAGAGAACAAGACATACAGAATGACAAAAATATCAGGACGTCAAACTTTTGCATATTATTGCATTAAACAGACTGCAATGAATGTATGAGCAAGAAGGTCAAAGTTCAAGTCACACGAAGTAAACATGGATGTGAACAATGAAATCAATCAAATTCAATCAATATGTTTGTTTGACCTGGAGGATGCACACATTGGTTTGATGAGCTTTATCAGTGTGAAGGATCCTCCATAATGGATGCTTGTTCTGTCAGTGCCCTTCATGTCTACAGTAAACATGTGGGGGTGTGATCTCCTGAATCACTGTAGTCGTCTTCGTTTGTGTGCTCAGGATTCATGAAGCCTTTGTGAAGGGATTTTTAAAGGAAACTTTCTGAACCTCTCCTGTTTTTACGACCTGAGAAGCTGCTAAAAGCTGCTCCTCAAACCCCTTTAATATTTTTTACAGTGTAGTGTACAGCTCCCTAAGGCAATATCACCTAATCATCTGCTGTCTGCTTCTGCATTACGGCTCTTCGCCACAAGTCTAAATCTAATTTTGTTGGAAGACATTGACAGGTCTTATCAGATGACAGCCTGCTGTAATTGTTTCAGCGTTTTCATTTCGTTCTGTTCAGCGTAAATGATTGAGACCGCACTCACAATCAGTCGACACAAGCGTGATGTGAAACCTCTGAACCTGCTCACAACAAGTGCTCCGGGAGAACGTTTCAGAAATCTCATCTGTTTGAAGAGTTTGAAAGAAGCCTGGCTGAAAAACAAATTATTTTTAGGAAAAAGAAGTCATTATTACATTGATATTCCACTGATGTGTCGGGACTTCCTTTGGGAAGATGCACAGAGAATATGAGTACATTTTAACGTTCTATGTGAGCTGTCAAAAATCTGCCTTTTCATTTGATGCCTGTGACTGTCAATCAACACAATCAGCAATTTCTTACAATCTAAGATATCCACAGTAATAAGTCGAGCCATGTCTCAAAACACTTGGACTTGGCATAGAACAAGCGCTAAATCTGGGATCACTTGAAAGAAATGATTTTAAAATTCCAAAAATCCGTACAACAAGTAAAAGCAAGTGCATTTCAGTTACAGGTGTGAAATTGTGGAACAGCATGAACATGAAACTGAAGCAATGTCCAAACATAAACCAGTTTAAAAAGCAGTATAAAGACTTTTAAAAGGTACAGGGATGAGGAGGGGTTTTTATAGAAAGAAGTGTAAAAGAATGTGTAATTTCTGTCGAATGTGATGGTATATATGGGTCTTTGTGTATATGTGTATACATATGTGTGTGTGAGTATATATATATATATATATATGTGTGTGTGTGTGTGTGTGTGTGTGCGTGTATATGTAAATATGTATGAGTGTGTGTATACTTGTATATAAATATGTATATAGGTAATTTAGACACAAACTGTTATATAGGGTACACAGGGTGAGGAAAGGCATATCTAAATAATGTTCAATGTTTGAAATATAGAGAAGGGGTAGGATTAAATAAGTGTATACTTCTTCCTACTCCTTTTCAGGCATGTAAATATGTGCGAATTGAGGAAACAATGAAACGCAGCTCTTACTTTGCTTGACTAATTGTCTTGCAATATAGATATGCTGCTTGTTTTGTTTTGTTTTGTTTTTTGGTTGTTTTCACATGTCTGAAATAAAAAGGTTTCATTCATTCATTCATTCAAAACCTCATGTGTTATGCAGCTAATCAACTTGTCATTGTGAGTCAAACATGGCCGAGTCAGCTGTAAAATTAAACACAGCTGCCTCTCTCTGACACGAGCGTGCCGCTTCTCGGATGAAGGCTAAGCTGTTAATTTACTACTCAGTAAGACTGAACGCAACTGAGGCACCTTCCCATGAATCACTGTGGATAGAGTAGAATAACATGGTAAGTCAATACTGCAGTATTGAACGCGACACACAGCTCACAATCACTGAGACAGCTGAGTTGACAGACTGTATCCAGAGTGAGTCATGGTCTGCATCCACCCGCCGTCTGTCTCTCTATATTGAGCGCTAAGAAAGCTCTCAAGATGCTCAAGATTCTGTATTTTGTTTTGAGAATAAATCAAATCCAATAGAACGGACGAAGACCAGAGCTGCACTTTGGACACGGCGCTGACGCTCACAGTCCCATCAGGAACATGATGGAGGCTCCAACGGCAACTGAGCTTTAATACCAACCGCAAATCAATCGTCTCTATTTCAGCAGCCTCTACCTGACACTCCACAGGCAGCTCCCATCAACTCCTTTGGGGAAGAAGCTGAGCCTTTTCCTTCAGGTCAAAAAGTGAATCACATGGATAAACTCAACAGGTTCAACTTTCACATGAGCTCGCTCGTCCGCTCTGTTTACTCCTCTGTCGTTTTCAAGACTTCGTATCATTGTACATGATTTATATATTTTTATTTAAAGAGAAAAGAAGCACTAAGTTTTCTTCCTTTCTGAAACCTTCATTCTTTAACAAACAGCTCAGCCAGAAGGCGCCAGATCAGCCAACACTGATCCCTCGTACATTTACTTTCTCAAAATATTCCAGCGCGAGAAACCAAACTGAATTTAATTATGAAGCACTGAGCTACAGAACTATAAACATTTTGATGAATGTATGGCAGCGAGGAAATGATGCTTCTGGAGGGAGCGCATGAATTTTAATAAGCCAGTGTATTTATTCAAAGAGTTTCGGCGGCTCCGGGCAAACAGAGTGGAACTAAGTGTCTTCTGTTAAGTGCTGCTGAAGGCTGCTCGGTGTACCAGGGGAACCAAACGCTCATAATGGGGTCTTATGGTGGGGGCCAGACCAGCACACACTAATAAGAACTGAATGTAGGTGAAGCTGCAAATTAGTTAATTATCTCTGTTTTAATTTTCCGTTTACATTAACTGAGGTTTAACTGGCAGGACTGCTTCGTCATCACAGCCTCTGGGTAATGTTCAAAAAGCGCTGTCATCATAGAAGCAGCACAGTTTCTCCTGTATTTGTCAACATTTTTAATGACTTAACTTCTACAGTTGACAGTTTCATGGTCATTAGTTTGATGCAAACTGTCACTCACAATTCACTGTCACACAAGTACGCTAGTGTCTGACCACAAATGTTCCACAGACTCTAATGTTGATTCATATGTGCTTTAAATGGCAGAAAAGGCTGAATTAACCTTTTAAATCCCAAAATGCATCAGTGATCAAGGAACAAGTAACAAGTGTTTCTGGCCACGAATCAGAAACAAATCAGAGAGAGGGACGCTTCTGACAACAGCTCCCCCAAACCTGAGAAAAACCATGACGAAGCATCATTTCTGTGTAGCAGCAAAGAAGAAAAAGAGACACAATTAACCTTGTTGTCACTCCTCTAGGACAGCAGCATGTCTTTCATAATGAGTAAAGTCAACTTCAAGCAAAAAGATGGGAAATTGTCCCTCTAGTTTTCAGAAGTTATATTGACAAGAACACATCACAACACTTTAATACAAAACATGAGAGGTCACTCAGGAAAGAGGAGGAACGGATCAGGACCGATCGGATAATTAATAAACTGTTGATGAGTCGTTCCTGAATAACTCTAAATCAAGGACTATGTAATGATGAGCTGCTCAAGATCAGACTGGGAAATGTTGTATGAATGAACCAGGGATTTATGATTGAATGATGAGTTCATGAATATCTCTGAATCAGTCGTTCATTTATTAACAATTATTTAATAATTAGTTATTCTTTCTGTTCATCCTCAAGTAAAGTTAGACATCATGCTCAGTAGTTCCTCATTACATTTTTAATATAGATTATACTGGGTCAGAACAGCTACAGAAACATAGAGAAGAGACGCCATATAAACCCAAATGAACATGCACAGAGACTGGGAGTGACAATTATAACTTATTCCAGCCAAAGCCAGTTACTCTCCTGTGCAGCCAGACATCACATGACTACTCTCCTGCTGCACAGACCACAAAGAGAAGAAACTGTTTAGTGCATTGAGCTGCATAAATCTAATCCACCACCTGCACCAGCACCTTTACACCTTTAATTATACATATCAAAATCACAAAAGTGATAAAGTCGCCTGCTAGGAGGACAGTCTCTCATGAGATGTGGCTGTATGTGGCGCTGTTTAGATGAACTGAGCCCAGGAGGAACAGAATCTGCAGGACATGAGCTCAGCAGTTTAGATGCAACAGAAATGAGGAACAGTAAAGCAGGTGACACATAAATCGAACGCCTGCGAGTGGAAATGTTTCTCACTCGCTGGTCTGCATAGTAAGTGTTTCACTGCTAAATCAACAATGTGGAAAAAAATATACATGCCAAACAACGACCAAAGGAAGATGAGCTCAGGCACAAAAACAAGAACTCCAGCATATTTAGTGTTGCAGAACTCAAAAGAAACAGATTTTTAAAAAAGAGAGGTCAGCAGACTTTTACTATTTATGGGTGAAGCTCCAAAAACACTGGATCCTATATATTTCTCTGAATCTTTCATTCAACCCTCCTAAATCCAATTGTCTCTCAAACCCACACCTGCAGTTTATAACAAAGAGTTTGATGAAATCTTAAGCCCAGTTGGATATAAAGAAGATGACGTCCTCAGAGTTATTTTTTCAGACTTTAGAAAGACATGACACAGCTATTTGCACTTGCTGCTCATGACAAGTAAATTGCACTTCATGTGTAAAATCAGCATCTAAAATCACAATACCAAAGCAAACGCTGCACGTAGGCAGATGGCATCAGCGAGCGCCATATTGTCCCCCAGTAGATCTGTGGGAGAGAAATAACACCCAGCAAGGTTCTGCAATGTCACAGATTACTGATATTGCAAAGCACACAACCTGTCACAGCTGGCAAACCCCAGGAAAGACGACTCAATAGCAAAGCATTGAAAGAATCAAGGTGTTTACTGAGTAGGAGGTTCGCAGGCAGAAGATAAGGCAAACAAATCCAAAACAGGGCTCGGCGACGATGAGGTAAAAAGGCAAGTAGAGATTAAAAAAAAAAAAAAAAAAAAAGAATGTTGAAAGAATGTTGGAACGCTTGACACATAGGATGAAGACAGAAGACATAGAAACTAAATACAGAGAGGGGAGACAATGAGACATAAGGGACAACAGTCATGACTGGGCAGACAAAACACAACAGACCGATCAGAGCAAAGAGATCAATGATGCATGTGATCACAAACAGTACATGCTTGTCAGGTTACATGATCTTTGCATCTCAATAAAGACTGATCCATGAAAGAGTTGGTCCATGTGAATGTTGTTATGGCTTCTAAGAGACATTGGCAACATGTGACAATATATGAAGGTATGTCTGACCAATCAGAAACCAGCTGGCTGCAGGTACTAGTATCTTAGAGTTGTACCTTTCCGGAGCAGCAGGAGAAGCTTCCCCTTCTCTAACTCCAGGGTGAGGCTGTGCTCGCTCTGTCCCTCGGCGTGGAGCAGCGTCCCGGAGTTCCTCAGGGTTTTAAACTTCAGGGAGATGCTCTCCCTGGTCATCTGCCTCGGCCTCGGACTCAGCCTGTAGAGAAGGCTGCTGCGGCCGTCGAAGCTCACCACGTCTGAGTCTGAGGAACAACAGCACACGTTACTCAGATGTATGTTTAGGAACAGATATGAGGCATGGTCAAATGTCTCGACTACATTTTATGTTGAGTCCCATCAGGCTTGAAATGTGGCAGATTGTTGGTACAGAGGAAAGAATGAAATAGGAGCAGTCATAAGTCAGATTTCAGTTTTGAATAACACAAACAGTCGTGTAGAATGTGGCAAAGACTCAGACACTAACGAGATGTGTAAATCAATTAATGACAATACAAATGGAGGCTTGATTGGATATTAATATGCATGTGATGAAGACTTCCTGTCAGGGCAGCGGCTCAGTGGAGCTGATATGTGCAACTAAAAAACATCCTATGATTCATTGTGATGTGAACGAAGCTACAGAAATAAAAACATAAAATGACCAGCATCTATTTTAACACCCAGTTAGAAATAAAATCAACACACACACATAAAGAATAAGAGCTGAAGTCGTCATTGAACAATCATTTATCTCCATTGAAATAGTTTTTAAACACATTGTGATCTCGAGCAAATAAAAGCGGTCGACCTAAAGAGTAGCAGACCTAATATTTGAATATTATCTTTTTCTTTTATTCCATTGATGTTTTAATCCTGTTACTCTGAGTCAGAGTGTGACTTGTGATGACAGCTCCAATTTTCAGGACTTTACAGCAAGTCTGAGAGAATAATACGTTTTTGTTTTATTCACAGAGAGAGAAAGACGCCGACGATGATGACAGCTGCCAACAGACGCTCTGAGAGAGTTTCAACAAATGAAATACTGCGTGGCTTCGGAGGTATTTCACCAAAGTTTTTCAGCGTCTGTGTCCTTGAAGATCTGCAGAGCTGCTTCTCAAAACGCATCTCTTCAAATCTCTCTCCTAATCCGTCTCTTTCCGGAGGAGGTGGCAGGATATTGTTTGTGGAGGACTGAGCTCCGACAAACTGATTTCATCATAAATCACTTCTCTCCATCTTCAACTGATGATAAACAAACAAATAAAAGCCTCTGGATATCACTCCAACTTAAACGTTGCTGATAAATGAGAGGCTTCTGTTTGCTCGTCATCATTAATATCAGCTGTCTTTCCATTTTGATTCTGTGCAATTATCCAGAGCAGCTCATGCTTTTATCCTGTGAAAACCAATTTCTCTGCAATTATATTCATATACAGTCTGTTTTCATACTGTTTGCTTTGAGTATACTCACACCATTAGACCATTACAATTATAGTGCAATTATCCTGTGCAATTATCCACCATGGTCATATTTATAGTAGAAGATGTATATGGTGTGTATAGTTTTATTTTTGTCTTGTACATTTTTGTTTTCTGCTTTTTGACTCTTGAGCAGCTGTAACAATTAAATTTCCCCAATGTGAGATCAATAAAGTTCATGTTGTCTTATCCTATCTATTATGTGTAAAAGGATTAGTGACTACATTTTAACAGCATCAGAAAATTTGAATCTTGTTTTTTGATTTTCGTTAGCGAGCCTACCTTTGTCTGTAACTTTAGTCTGAGAAATGATCTTATTTTCATGCTTATATTTTTCAATAATATCAATATTCGTAACAGATTTTTAACTCTCATTTCAGAAACACATCATTAAATATAACGATTGTCTTATAAACAGTGCTGGGCACGTTACTTTTAAAAAGTAAATAGTTATAGTTACTAGTTACTTCTCCAAAAAGTAACTGAGTTAGTAACTGAATTACTCCACTATAAAAGTAACTAGTTACCAGGGAAAGTAACTATTGCGCTACTTCCACTTTTAAAACGCTAACTTTCCCTCCGGACTCACCTCTACTAGCTTAGGGGTGTGGGGCTGCTATGTGCTAGAGCGGCTTGTGTGTGTAAACCGAACGCTGCCTCTTATTGGCTTACCATGAAAGCTTACTCTACCTTAGCCAATCATCATCACGTAAGCAGTTGTCTTGTCCCTCCCTCCTGCCTCACCAAAGAAAAAAGTAAAAAGCTGTGCAGCTTCTGTGGCTAAGAGCTGAGTCGATGACAAGAGTTCAAATCACAGACTGTATAAAATATGGACGTATAGGTTTCTGAAGACCAAAAATGAAGCAAATCGTAGTGCGCAGCCATCTTGGTAGCCTACCTCCGGTTACTCCAAATATGGACAAAGAGGTGGAGCGAGGGCGGAGCTGAGGCGGGTCCTATGGGTCGGCTGAATGAACGCTATTGGCTGAAGAAAGACGCTTTATTCGAAATAATCAAACTAGCTACGGCTAAGCAGCTAGGTTAAATGCTAAAGATCGTTGCCGATCGTTGCTAGCCGGCTAACCCCACGACGATCTCTTCCCCGATTCTCTTCACATTACTTAAGGTGAGTTAGCAAACTTCAAATAACAATTTATGGTTTAAATGAGTAGCTTTAGTTTGTAACGCGCCCCATTTAAATGTTAATGGAGTTGTAACGATGGAAATAGTAGTTAGATTACCTGTTACTGAAAGAAAAAACGCAGTAAGTAACGCCGTTTATTTTAACGCCGTTATTCCCATCAGTGCTTGTAAATAAAGTTTGTTATTTGTCTGCAACATCATTCATGTTATCATTCAGGTTATGTATCAAGAATGATGAAAACCATGAAGTTTTCTTTTATAAGACAGTCGACTGAGTGATCAAGCATCAACGAAATGTGGATACTTTACAGAGAAGCTAATATTTTAGCTGGTGTCTGAACATGAGGGGCAGATTACAGACCACGGAACATCTGTCATGTCACTCTGAAGAAAATGATACACTCACATTACCTGTCATGGCGGCGAGAGCGGCTACCATCTCACGCCCACAGTGTCGCTATCGAAGCATCAAATTAGAAATGTCAGCTGAGATGCATCAATTACTGCATGAAGCACATTTGCTGCTGACAGAGATGCTGGAAGCTGTACAAACCCAACACTCAAATTACTCAATATTAAAGAAGTTTTTTTCTCTTCCTCTTTACCTTTTGCATGAAACAAGTCTGATTAGAGTTGAGAGGAACCATTTAATCAAAGTGAACAGACTCCTGCTATTTTTACCACCACACTCTTTTCAAGATAATTAATTCGTGCACCAGGCTGACAAAAAACATTTTATTTTAAGAATTCCTCACGTGTCGAGTCGCTTCAGTCCCTCGTGTTTTTGATATCACAGTGTCATTTTATATTTGTCGCCGGATTTTACAAACGTCACAACCTCTGTCTTTTTTCCCTGAGCAGTGAGTAGTTTTCTCATTTTTCACCGCCTTTGTTCGCAGACTTGGAGCGAGTTTGTTTTTTTATCTAACTGCATAGATGGATTTTCATGACAAGTCTGTGGAAATAATGTTTGGGAGGTGAAGGGAGAATTGATTAACTTTTCACATCGGCTTGACGTTCTTACAGACAAATTACTTCTGCCTGCACTCGTGTCACATAAAGAAACTTTCTCTGCCAAACAGTTGGACCAGGCCTTCTATTACTGTCATGATCACAGTTGTTGTGCTGTTTCTGCTTTATCTGTCCATTCCTCACCTGTCCAGCAGGGGGCAGGTAGGCTCCCACAGTTTGTTACATTTGGCCCAACCCTGATCTGCTGCCTCCTCGTCATCATTTCCAATTAGTGTTGTGTATATATTGTGTGGATATAAGGTGGGCTTCCATCCATTTTTATATGTGCAGTATAATTGGCATTGCAACGTTTTAAATTGAAATGCTGCAAGTTGTGAATAAACAACAAATATTGCGAAATCTTTTTAGCACTTGGGCGAGATGGAAGTTTCCCTGTTGATAGATAGAAGATTGAAAAAAGCTTACAGAGACAGATTTCTGGCAGCATTCTTCTAGTGTAGGAAAAGCACACAGTTTGAGCAAAAAAAAGGAAAATGAATAAAATAGGATAGAGTTGATCGGGTGTTATGCTGCACATCACCCTCCTCTCCGCTGTGTTAGCCATAGCAGGTGATTCAAAATGCCAAAGGATTCGGGTGAATGAGAGGAGACAAATTCATTCATTGAAATAAAACACTGCGAATGCCATCTTAGCTTACGGAAATGTCAGCGTGCATCATGGTTACCGGAGCTTGACTAATGATGTTTTCCTGCTGGAGTCTGAACTATTTAACATAAACATAACACTGAGGAAATTGTAATTGTTGTGGGTCAAACATACAACCAAGTAAAAAATATAGAGTGAAAAGACAGTAGCTCATTCAGTCTGTCCTGATCAAATTGATTTAAGACTTTATCAAAACTAAAATAAAGACTTCTTATATCAGACTATTATATCAGACAGCTGGCATCATATACATCATTTCATGTTAGTCCTGGACCTGATGACATAACACAGGTCATGATGGTGAGCTGTGATTGGCCGGGGACCGATGTCTTGTCTGTCATGTCTCTCTGTCAAATCACGGCAAGAATTTATAACTCTATTAACACCTGATCTGACTCAGTGAGCAAACATGTTGTGTGTTTGAGAAATAGATGAATTTTTTTTGCCAGAATCATCCATAATTTTAAAGACAGTGTTGTTGTTCTATAATGCTGATTTGTCTTTTTTTGCCTATGATTCTTATGTCTCATTCAATGATGTGAAACAAGAAGGGATCAGTATTGGTGCAATTGTTCACTCTACTGTCATCTTTTCACTTTATGTCTGCAGGTGGAGGATGAAAAAAAAGCGAACTGACTGTAAGGACATCCGTAGGTCTCCAGCCTGAGTCCAATCCGACCGTTGGGGTTCCAGTCCAGGGGGACCAGGCGGACGTAGCGAGCGATGACGGGATGCTGGAGCTTGTGCTGGACGACACTGTCTGCGTTAGTGTTCCCTGGAAAAGCCTAGAAAAGACACATCGACAGCAGCGAGTGAGCTGGTTTTCTGTCTTTCCATCCACGCATCTGTCCATCTCTCATTTGTAGGACACCACAAAGAGAACTCTGCCTCTGGATTTGAACTGTATTCGAGTTTACAACAAGAGTTTTTTGATGCTTTTAATGAAGCTGAAGTGCAGCCTCTGAGGCCTCTGTGAGAAATGACACGTCTGATTTTCCTCTTAATGAAGGCAGTATTGTGGAGATAGGGTCACGTTCCTGCTGAATGGTTCCTCAATCATGTAGAAAATTACATTTGTGAAGCACTAGTTGTCGTTTTATGTGTTTTAGACGCTTTGGTAAACACCTGGTCAACAGAAAATAACATTTATTAACCTGTGAAATGCTGCCACGCTCTTTCTGTTTCTGAACTGTGAGCAACTTTCTTTATGAAGCAGAAACATTTTCTCTACTTTTAGTTCTCTTTCCCTTTTCTTTTCACAATGGCACAGGTGTTAAATAGTGTCAGGGGAGTAAACAGTATTTAGTTTGATGTGCTCCAGCCTGGATCTTGACATCTTTGTGACTCAGTGTCTGCTCCTTCTAAATTATCTCTGCTTCTCATTTTTCTCTTGATCTTCTTCTCTCTTGGCCTCTTGCCATTTTAGACTTAATAACATCGCTCTGTGTACTGACTCTGAACACTTTATTTTTTAATTTATATGCAAATACCGTAAACTCAGCCTACAATTAAAGCGCAGACTTTGAGCACTGTTAGAAAGTAAAGGGGGCTGCGGGACGGCTGAGTGAGCGATGTCCTTCTTCAAGTGAAGGACATCCACTCGGCTGAAATGCCCTTGAACAAACCGTTGAATCTCTGCAGGCTCCAGGTCTGCAGCTGATCCTGACCTCTGACCTCCCCGCAAGGTTAGCAAGATAAGAGAATTTCTTGGCATTAAAATTTGACTCTGTGGTCTTAAATAGGGCCCTATAAATTCCGTTTTATTTTTTCCCAAATTCCGTTTTATTTTTTCCCAAATTCCATTTTTTCCATTTAAATTTTTTGGAATTCTACTTTTTTTTACCTTTTACTCATATTTTACCACAAAAGAGTGTGTTTTCATAATGTTTATGAATAAAATGCACACTAATTAAATAGAAATGACCTTACATTCATTGAGGCAACACAATATTGCATTTTTCCTCAATACTTATTATTGCTGCTTCATGAAACACAACATTGCACTAAGTACTTCAAAAAAAAAAAGTTTGACACATAGACGGGTTCTGCTCAGCTCTGTATTTAGGCGTTAGCATCCTATTACGTAGCTTTTTAGCAGACGGGGTTTGAAAACGGGCGGGGGGCAGGGGTTGTGTCACATTGATTAGCAACCCCCGGGAACGATTGTCCAGGTTTAAGTTTCTCTTTCTCATGAAAACAACATTTCCGCGATATTCCGCATTAAAAATAAATTCGGTTTTTATTGCACAATTCCGCGATTCTGTCCGCGATTCCGCGATCGCGGAAATTATAGGGCCCTACTTAAATGAGCTTGAAACTTCACGTATGAGATTTGATTGTGTTAAAGATGGGAGACCTATTGTTGCATAGATAATGTGATTACTGAAGGACTTTGCTGTGTGCTGACTTATCTGAATACATTCTCATCATGTGGACGTCTGTGTTACACTGATCTCACGGCTCTGAACAGCTGAAAACCTCCACAAATGACCAAGAAGAACAACACTCCATTTAGTTGAGGCACTGGCTTTTGAGAAACGACCTCAGTACAGGTAGAAAATCCTCCAAAGGGAGACTTTGATTACAGACGGGAAGGAAAGTGAATTAGCGAGTGCAGGTTCGAGCGAAGGTCAGAGAGCAAACCAGGGACAGGGAAGATCTGATAAAATGGGATTTCAGTGTAAGAGAGAGGAAGTCAGACCTACTCTGCTTCATCAGGACTGTTTGGGTGTGGATTGATCAGATTTAATTGGCAACATGAGCCTAAATCATCACATGGTGAAAATCCATTGTTTGTCTTTAATACAGAGTCAGAAATAACAGCTGTTGATGTAATTTAACACCTTTATTGAACTTCTTTTTCTCAAGTTCATTTTTCTTAACTGAAAATTTTCATTTCTTTAAAAACCCATAAGATGAGTTTGAAAGGATTATTCATTCAGTTCAGTCAAATCACATTTTCAAACTTTAAAATGCTGTTAAACAAAACTGTTCTAACTTTGGCTCAAATCAAAATAGGGAATTAAAACAAATCATTTAAAGCACTGTCAGTAAAGATTCATGCAAATGAATCAATTAAGGTAAATGTGTCTTATATCCATTAAAACACCTTCACTTTCTGCTGCTTCACTCTTTTCTCCCTTGTGACACAAAGGGCCCAGATTTGCATTTCAGGATGATGCTCATTTACAGCTTCTACCTTCACCTGTGCTACAGGGAAACGTATGATGTTCTTCGCCTCAATTAACACTTAAAGATGCTGTATTCCCTTCATTAGGAGAGTAAAGATCCCATCTGGTCTTTCACAGCTTTCCAGTGGATGTGAAGAGAGACGGAGGAGAGAGTGTTACTCAGCCTCACAAACTCCGGCTCCTAAGCTTAAAAGAAAGAGAGGTCCTGGAGGAATTGTGACTGATGAAGCAGCTCAGCGGTCGACTCTGTTCCCCGAAAGCCATAATAAACTCGGCTGACTAATATGTGGAGCTTTAGAAGGACTTTTGAGACATGCTGCGGATTTATCCTGATTTATGCTGAGTGTAAAATCAACAAGCTTTTAAGCCGCGAGAAGCCCTTTTCTCTCCTCTCCCTCTCTGAAGGAGTCTCAGCCTGACATTAGCTTTACCCTCGCTGTGAGAGTATTACCTCTCATCAACTTTAAATTGAAGCCGTTCACCGCAGCGTGGCTGTAATGGGGAGAATTTTCCGTCTGTACCGGGAGCTGCGAGGGGATGCTCCACGGCCTCTACCTGCTATCTGAGCGTAATGTGGTTAACGCAGCGAGGGAGAGGAGGCCCCCAGGTGACAATACAATTTCAAAAAAAGGGAATTGTGTGAGCAAATGAGATGCTAATTCCTTTGGATTTGGTAAATGTGGACGAATTGGAGGGTTTTCGTTGAGACGCAGCTGGCCAGGCTTTGGTGGCAGAGCTCGTGTGGAAAGCTAAGTGAAAGCTGATTTTTCAATTAGCTGTGATCTTTTCATAGTTCACGGGGTTTAGTTAGCCAATCTGATAAACCTAACTCATCTTTAATAAAGGGGGAAAGATTAATGATGTCTTGGAAAGGTGGCGTTCGGCACTCCATGCTGTTGCTTCTCTGCAGACTGTGATTTTCTGTCTACAGGACGATGGAGGAGCTTTGAGTGAAATACAACTTAATATGCTTTCTAATAATACTGCTCAGTACTGTCTAGCTAAATATACTGTTTTAAATATTCCTTCTTTTGGTTGGTGTGTTGTCTGATTCTTATCTACTTCAGACAAAAAATCAAATCATTTTTATTATGGACTAAATTTTTAATGTCAGCAGTCACTTTTCAAAGTACATGAAAAGGTAGAGAAACTGCAGTTACAGCATTTACAGTAATTTCTACTATTCTACTACTACTATTGATGTTTGTACTGTTTATATATTAGTGTTATTTTCACAACTCTGTCTTTTAACAGAATATTTTCCCCATTGTTATTGCTCCGCCTTCTGTCCAGTCGGACTAACATCAGGATATAAGACATCATTTATTTCCATATATTAACTGCATTTAAAGAGAATCTTTCTCGTCCTAAGAGGTTTACAGTACAGTCAAGCACTCACCCATTCACACACTGGTGGCAGAGGCTACCATGCAAGCTGCCACCTGCTCATCAGGAGCCGAACAGACACACACTCACACACACACTTTGGAGTCCAGAATCTTGCCCAAGGACACTTCGACATGTCAGCTGCAGAGGCCAGGGGTCGACCCGACCTTCTGACGACCCGTCTACCTCCTGAGCCACAGCTGCCCCTGACTCTAAAACCAGTTTTATTTCCTGCACATCCTGGTTGAATTTCACTTGTCATTCACTACATGCTTCTTTGTATTTGGCCTGAAAATTGTTCAATTTAACAAAGGCATTGGCAAATCAATTATCAGCAAATTACAAGCAAAATGATCTGTGTCAGACTTGAAAGGAATATTATTACTATTGTAACAGCAGCTCTTTTTTTGCATTTTGACAAGTCACAGTCGGAAGCACAGTCGTAAATAATAAAATGAACAATGGCGACACTAATGGTGAATAAAATGGCAGCATTGTTAATGTTATTAGTAACATCTGTGCTTTTCCTGCCATGACATGTCAACATATCTGTATTGAAAAAGCCTTTTGTCTTTGCTGGTTCTGTTATAGTTTCAGAATCATTTTCCAGAAAAGTCAGTTCTTCTAATGTTCAGCTACCTGCAGGGTTTTAATACAACACACTCACCCCTATGCTGTCTTCCTGTCGATACTGTTTCCAGTTGTGTCCTGTGTCGCTGAACATCAGCAGGTAGCCCGTCAGCCAGTCAGAGCTGCCGTAGCGGCCCTGAGTGGCCACAGCGGTGATCTGTGTCCGTCCACCCAGGTCGACCTCCAGCCACTGATACCTGTCTGAACTCAGAGGAGACCAACCTCCAGCCCCTGGAGGGAGAGAGAGAAACGCCTCTGAGTCGTCCAAATAATTCACTTTTCTTCACATAAAAATCACATTTGGGTGCTTGAAAAAACTGATGATACCATTAATTGTAGAACACTTTGCTCAAGTTAGTCAGTTAAGAGTGTGGGAAAATCAAAGGGTAATAAAATTAATTAAAACACATCATCTGTGGCTCAGCTACACAGCAAGATCTACTGTGCTGAATCCTTTAAATACTATCACTGCATTAACGAGTGCTTTAACAAATCCATAGAGTTTTCACTTTAAAAGAAGACAAATCTCACTAAACTTAAAAGCGCTGAGGACAAATTCTTTATCTCCTCGTTTCTTTGATGTTAAATTTGGACCAGTCAAAAGACTTTAATCTGCAGTTTAAAGACGGTTCTGTGCATAATGCAAACTGCAGCTGAGGCATTTATGGTCAACACTGCAAAGCCTTATGCAACATTAAAGTAGGAGACATTCATATAATCTGAGGAGCGGGGCGGAGGAGGACCATAAGATGAAGACACAATAAATAATTAAAACGCCAAAAGGTGCGTGCGTTTGTGCGCACAAGTGAAAGTGCTGAGTCATGACATTTTGCTGGCAGAACATCATATGGATGATTCTACTATATGCATGAATTCGTGCTGCATTTGTGAGGATGCGTTCCTCAAACACTAACCCAGCATGTTGACCTGTTACCTGGCCTCTCGCACATGCATGCACACAAACATGTAGGGGGGTGCGATGCAAGTCCCGCACTTGGTTTCACACTGATTCACACTGACAGAAACAAACTCAGCAATGTGCCACTAAAGGCTGTTAACAATGCAGGATTCACAATAGATAAAGGACACAGGATATGTTATAGATCTCACAGATGCAAACAAGTTATTTTGGTGAAAAACACAGTACAAATATTTATTTATTTACTATCAATCTCAAATAATTTCTACTTGAATGTTGAAGATCCCTTCAGTTTTTATTTTTTCATCTGAGATGTGTGTTGTTGCTTCCAAAGCTGAATTTGATTCATTGATTACTCTAATTCAGTTTTTAACACTAATCTCAAATTGCAAATAAATAAGCCATTTTCACCTGCGAAGTGTTATTAATAGCAAAACAAGAGCTAATGAGCTAAACCTTCGCCAACATAAAACAGAGGAGATTGCAAGATTGCTTTGTGTATTATCTATAGATGTAAATAGCATATTTGTGTTTCAGATAAAAAATGTAAAACATCATCATTGTCCTTCCTTTTCCCGTCTTGTTTCATTACTTCTTCATCTCTGTCTTTCTCCTGTGCAGACAAATAACTCGTGTTTTGCCGTTCAGATGCATCTAATCGTCCTTTAGAAGCATGTGATCCTGCTCAGCGCAGATCAAGCTCAGATCGACAAACAGACGGAGCGGCTTGACTGAAGTGAAGGAACACAGCGGGTGTGTTTGCTCGCAAGGTTTTTTTTTTGCCATCAAACACACTGTGGAAACAGCAACCTGCAGGCTGTGCTTCCTGCAGGCTCCCAGGTGGTGAAAATCATCCACGTATCCTCTGTTGTGTCGAACACAAAGACATCACAGCGCTTCCAACCGATTCTTGTCTCTGGAACGAGTGTACAGCAGCCAGCTCCGAGGTGTGTTTTCTCAAAGCTCCTGTATCAGCACATACAGCGTGTGTTTTTGATTCGGCCTTCCTGTCAGTTCTTCTGGTGACAAGCAAACCTTTTAGGAAGATGCACTTATCTAAAACACCTGCAACATGTGTAAAAAAACCAGAACATAACCACTGTGTTCCTGGGCTGTGTCGGTTTGTCTGCTGGTCCACGGTTCAGCCTGAGGTGTCTGTCACTCTGTGTGACTCCAGCTGAGGCTTGTTTTTGATGCCGTGTGCTGTGCCTCCTGCTGGGAAGTGAATCAAGAGGTGAGCAGTGGTGGCGCCGCACATGAGAGCAGAAACAGAGGGGAGCCTCCTTTTATGTCTTATTTTATCAGCACGACCGGATAAAACACTGGGGGGATGAAAAAGCGAGAAGAAAAGAAGACGCAGCGATAAGTTATTGATGTTAAACTGCTAAATGTTGTATGTGAATACTGGGGAGGGAGAGATGGGATTGTTGTAAGATCACAGTGTTACAGGACGGAGCGAAGGCTGCTTCTTATGAACAGGAACATTCAGTCCCCCCGTGATCTTACGAGGTCAAGCTAATCCTTAATTTACCTTAAACAGAAACCTTAATGTCGTCAGCATCCTGGGTTCAAACATCTGGTTGAAGGGCAGCTTCGACTGAGGTGCGTTTAAGCAACGCACAAGTCCAGCTGCACTCATAAAATATTCACAGTGGAGGGCTATAGTTGTTTTGCGCCCATCTATAAATATGGAAAAAGGTAAAGCGAAGACCATCGAGAAGTCGGCCTTTGTAGTGACCCTTTGTTGCCTATCAGTCAAGGGCACCTGGTTGCTGATGGTGAGGATGTGTAATTATGACATGTCAACTCCATTATATCTCCATTATATCATTGTGCTGGTTATTGTTCACAGTTTAAAGTCTACAGTTTCCAATATCTTTCTGCTTACCAGCGCAGATGAAGAATTTCCAGCTCAGAAATTCTAATAAACTGTACTCTAACAAGTGCAATATAACCCCATCCTGGGTAATACAACTGACTGTTAATGTGTGTGCAACACACCAAATCGTGCAATACATATTCGATATATAATTCTGTCACTGCGGTTGTCATGTAGCACAGTATAGTATATAATACTATATTATACCACATATTACCCTTATATATTATTATCAGCACACTACTAATTTTATTATTATATATATATATAGGAGTGTGTGTAGCATATATTACACTTCCATACTGTTATACATGTAGGTTATATACTTGTATATTATATATTACTATTTTGTTAATATTATCACTATTGCTACTATTACTGTACTACTACTAGTATTTCTGTCACTGCTGTTGTTGATATTGATGCTATATAGTACAGGGCAGTATAATATATTATTATTATACCAAATATTAATATTATTATTAGTAGTAGTATATTATTACTACTATTATAGTTATATGTAGTTGAGTGTAGTATATATAACATTACATTACTATATCATTATATTATACAAGTACATGTATGTCACACAATGTACATGTTATATTATATTATACTACTACTATATGCTATATTGTATTATTTTATATTGTATTATTATCATAGTACTGTAGTACCATATTACTAGATTATATTTACCATAATGCACTACAGTATTAGCATTACCACTGCTGCTGTTGTACCTTGTACACACTCAGGTATACATATTCAAACTTCTGTTATCTCTACTGCCTAATTTATTGTGTCTATTCTTAGATTTTTTATTTTTTCTACTTTTTATATTCTACTTTATATTTTGTATTCTAAACAGTGCAATATAGGAGAAACGATGGAGATGTCAATTTCCCGGAGGGAACCTCCCAAAGGGATTAATAAAGTACTCTGTCCGTCTGTCTGTCTGTCTGTCTGTCTGTCAGAACGAAAAACACCTTTAAACAATACGCCACCCATGTCACTGTTTCCTTCCCTCATCAGTCACACCTGGGGGTCTCACCTGGCTGATCATATGACCTCTCACAGATTACACTAGAATGCCCCAAGTGGTGGGAAGCTCACAGTGCAAATAAATAAACAAGAACAAAAATGAAACACACACACAGAAATGGCTCATTATTAACCCTCGGTGTAGTAACAACATCACATTAGAGTCTCACCTTCTCTCCGGTTCAGCTTAGCGAATCCAGGCCCATGGCTGCCAGACAACTGCGAGGAGCTCCTGAAGGACGACGGCAACAGGCCGGACACCAGCGGACTGTGACAAACCTCTGTGAATTGAACAACAGCAGGAGACATCATTCGCAGGACACAGCTGGATACAGACGTGTGTTGTGTGCTTCTTCCCTCTAAAGTCAGTCGTCTCCCAAATAACACGTCTGAACATGTGAGGATTTATGAGCCTCAATTATTAGGCCTTGTGTAAACAGATTTTTTACTATAATGAGACCCTGCTAGATAAAAAAAAAAAAAAGTACAGAAGCAAGCACATTAATTAGACAAAATGGCCACTGGAGTGGATCGGTGAGGTCAAAGGAAGCTTTTCATGCTGTGTACACACTGATGGTCATTGTCTTTATATCACTGATGCTTTTAACTTACAGATACATTTGCCTGCTTATAGAAGCTTTACTCCCACCATCTGACACATGAACACACACAATATGTATTTTTTTTAATCTACGTTTTAAATTAGTTATAATGAACAATAAAAGTGCACGTTCAAGCGAGGAAAAGTTTTATGGTCAGCAGAAATATATACAGTACATTTGTCGGCATTCACGTTTGATCTAGTTAATCAAGTTAGTTCATTTCTTTTTAATACTACATAACACTGCGTCTTAAGCCATCCAGTGCCCCCCTCCCCCCCGCCTCCTCTGTCCCCGAGAGCTGCGTATCTCAGAGAGCTGAGATATCTCTTGGTGAGATTATATTAATGAAGGATCTTGAGCTGTCTTTACTTTGTTCGCTGGAGATTTAATCAGACTCGGCCTCTCCGCTTTGATATCGGATTTCTGCCTGTTAAGGGAACTTAGACAGAGAGTTTGACTTTGGTCTCTCTTTCATGGGACTTTGATTTAACTGGCTTTTTCTCGTTGTCGTTTGCATGATGCCACGTAATCTGTTACATGCACGCTAATGTTAAGATGGTCACAAGGTAAAACGTTACTCATCAGGCTGTTGTTGTTTCGTTTGCCCTCGATGATCTTTTGAGGTTTAAATAAAGTTTGAATGAAAGCTCCGAGTCAACATCTGCGCGCTTCATCTCCATAAAAACACATATTGTTGGCAGCCGGTGCCTCGTGAAACATCTCTGGATGGTAAAGAGAATATTTGATTATAAAATGCCAAGTCGATACTTGAAAGCTTTTCCCCAGCTGTCTGCAGAAAAAAAATGAAAGCTATGCCGAGAAACTTATTTTAAAGTTGGAGTTTCAGGTGTGTGCTCGATTCCGATCGATCGTTTAACAGCCTCTGTGACAAGCCTTGCTTTGCAATAAATCCTTTTTTTTTTCATGAGCCAAGGCGCCTTCTGATAGATCTTTATCCTCTTAACTCCCAGGTTTTTATTCATCTCCCATTCTTTTGTTGTAGAATTGTATATTCGGCTTTAATTATACATCAAATGAGCTGCGAATAGAGAGCACATACAGTGAAGTGGAAAAAGCTTTAACATAACACAACCTCTTCATATACAGTAAACGTGAATATTTACTTATTCTCACACAGCTTATTCAATTAAAATTCACATTTTTTCTTGTAAAACTAAAAGATGTTAATTTTAGTAGCCTGTAGCACATTTGTTTTGTCTGACTGGCTCGAAGGCACAAGGAAAGGGAGAGGCGCCAAAATTGTACTTAATTCAACTGATTTGCTTACAAAAACATGAATTACATAAACTGCAAAAAGAGATGAGATGTGGATGGCGACAGTCAGAAGTATAAGTGAGCCCGTCTACGACCGACCATGCTCGAGTTTACATTCTCATTTTCAGCTCAATTGGACATTTGCCCAAACTGCACACGTCCTAACTTCAGTGCACACTTATGTAATTTCTGCTCTCTCAATCAAAACAATGAAAACAAAAGACGTAGATTGATGATATCATGAAGAAGCGTGGGATGATTGGAGTCGGTAAATGTAAATGTACATGTAAATGTACTTTATTTATATAGCACCTTACATCGACCTCCAGGTGAACCAAAGTGCTTTACAGAAAAACAAAACAAAATATACAATCAAGAACAAAATGCTTACAGAATAAAACATAAAACAATTAGAAACAAACAAGCATAAAAACAATAAAAAGTGTCGCCACACTACTAGGTATTAAAAGCCATCCTAAATGAATAAGTTTTCAACCTAGATTTAAAGAGGCCCAGGTCAGAGATAGTGCGTACTTCACAGGGCAGCTTATTCCAGAGCCTGGGTGCGGCAACTGAGAAGGCTCGGTCACCCCAGTGTTTGAGCTTTGACCGGGGCACTTCCAACAAGAGTTGGTTTGATGACCTCAGAGCCCTGCCATGTTCTCGAACTGTTAAAAGTTCTGATAAATAGGGCGGGGCAAGGCCGCTCAGAGCTTTAAAAACAAACATTAAAAGTTTAAAATCAACTCTAAAATGAACAGGCAGCCAGTGGAGGGAGTAGAGGACCGGGGTGATGTGCGCTCGTCTACGAGTATTAGTTAAAAGACGGGCAGCTGCATTTTGCACAAGTTGAAGGCGGTTAAAAGAAGACTGGGCCATACCAACATAAAGTGCATTGCAATAGTCCAACTGTCACGCCCTCGACGTCAGGCTCCGGCTAGCGGCAGTCGGAGCGCTCTCTCTCTCTCTCTCTCTCTCTCTCAGGCAGGCTTCAGCAGGGCTGGCAGCGGAGTATGCAGGCAGGTGTGCCGGCTTTCCCATCAGCTGATTGACGCGCCGCGATTGGACAGCTCCAGCGGCAATTTCCGATCAGCCTGGATTTCAGCTGCAGTCTGACCATGCTCCGATGCCAGACCGTTGTACCACCCAGTCAGTCTCGTTCTTGTACACGTCTAGCTGCTGTGCCTTTACCTGTCGCTAACCCCTGTTCTTCCTTTCCCGTCTAGCCGGACCTCCCGTCTTCCACCACTCCAGACGCCTCGCCGTTCGCCAGCCCGTCCCCCTCCTGCCTCTGACCCTCAGCCGGAATCCGCCGCACACCTGCCTGTCCTCCTGCCACCGCCAGCCCTTGCCTCCCTGTTCCCTCTCTGTAGTGGTGCCAGTTAAGTTAGTTTGTGTTAGTTATTAACCTGTTAGCCTTCTCAGCCTTTAGCTTGAGC
>JBBMOC010000028.1:4982616-4984887 GCA_037975185.1 Centropyge bicolor
TGGAATGCATTTTATAGATGTTGCTGTTGTAATGCATGACACCCCACTGATGCAGTAGCAATTTTTGTATTACTTTGAATTGCATTAAATTGTACAGACATCTGTGATCTTATGCAACCAACCTGTTTATTCTGTAAGTAAATGGTCGGATGTTTCTTGCTTGCAAAAAGTGCATCAAGAGCACAATAACTATAATGATAATAATGTAGAAAATCTCAAATGTTTTGAAAATGTCCTCTTGACTCTAAACACATGACAAATATATTGAAAAAGCTCATAAACACAAAGGACAAGAGCTAAAACACACACACACACACACACACACACACACACACACACACACAAACAGAAGCTCAAGGTCCTCACGTCCCTCCTGAAATGTGCTACACAGATTAAAACTCATCTGGGCTTCTGCTGCTGAGCAGAACCCGCCCGTGGTCTCCTCCCCTGGTGGGGGGGCCACGACCCTCTGTATGGTGGAGAATCCTAACGCTGTAAAAAGCGCCTGCGCCTGTGCAGGAAATTGTAAGCAACAGCGAACGTTGGGAATCTTTCCCGTCGGCGCTGCTCTCCTGCTCACTGATGCGTGTCTTAAGTGTACTCACGCTCATACAATTTAGGACAAGGGCATTGAGAAACACAGCAGCACCTTGGGAAGCATAAGTAGTGAGCGATTTCTGTTCCTAGTTTGTGGCAGCATGTCAAGACTGCTCTCACTTTACTTCTCCTCCTCTTTTGAAGCAGCACTAAAATTCAAACTTCTTGCGAGCACAAATCTTCCAGCCATTTACTTTAGATACTCGCAGCCACTTGAGAAACACTTTTTCCTGCTGTTTCTGACACCAACACATACACTTTACATTCTGCTGTGCTGCAAATCCTTTGTCACTCAGATTTAGCCAGTTTTACCTTTCGTGCCATGCACACAGACAGAACAATGAACGGCCCACAGCTGCAGTGCTGGAAAGGTTAGAGAATCGGTCTCGTGAAGAGGAAGTTACAGCTTTTGTGACAGTGACTTTGTGTCCTTGAATAAGGCATTTCAAGGCTTTTTCCAGTCGAGTGATGTCACAATAAAAAATAAAAAATCATCAGTGGAAAAGTTTTTTATTCACTGTTTCATATTCATAATTTAAAATGACATTAAAGTCGTTAAACACTGGATCCAATGTGTTATTTGTCATCAAAATAGCTGGTAGGCTTTAAGTTAATGATATGAAATAAAACATGAAATTTTATCACAGCAGGTGATTTTTTTCATTTCAACACATTTAACTTCATCATTTGGACAAAGACACAAAAAAGTCACTCAGACGCTTCCATTTAGTCAAATCACAGGAAACAAACAATGTTCATCCCGTCACATGTTTCAAAATGAGCAACAGGCACATTGAGCCAAAAACATCTCAACAACAAGCACTGCATTGCACCAACATAAGAACTAACACTCCACCATGTTGAAGTGAAAGCAACAGCACGGTGTGGACTGCACCTCTTTACCCATGCTGCTGAGGCCAGCTGCTCTCTGTACCATCCAGGTTTTGTACAACGCACGCCACACGCGCTCATCACATCACTGCAGCAGCCTAAATAATACATTAACATCAAAGACAGACGGTGTGTGTGTGTGTGTGTTGCAGGTCAGCGACACGTGACCGCCTCATTTCACTGCCAACGCCGGCGCTGCAGCCATACTTCATGATGACTCTGTGTTACAGCCTCTGCCCCGAGGTAACGTTCAAGCATAATCACCTGTTGAGAAGTTCTGCACTGATAATTAACATCTCCTTCTCCCGCGTTTACGCTCCTGACTCCCGGGTTTCACAGGTAGATCAGCGCGCAGACGAAACGACTGATCAGCACTTCAGTTCAGTGTCACACAAAACACATTTGGGGGGGGGGGGGTTGCTGCCTCTAATTTACATCCAGACTCTAAGTGTTACAGTTCTGCAGTCAGAGTTCTGTTTAGACTTTGTTTTTGTTCAGCCTTTGTTTTACTGTCACGTTCCTGCTGGCCATCACTCTGTTTTTGTTCTCAGTTTAGTCACTCCATCATGCCATTGTTCTGTTCATGTCATAGTTTTTTCAGTATAGTCCTGACATGTCATTGTCCTGTCCTGTCATATGTACTGTTTAGTTCTGTCTGTTCTAGTTCTGTGTTTTGGTGAGTTTTGTTTATACTTCATTTAATTTCATTAAAGACTTTTTTGAAGCAGCATAGTGTGATGCGCTTGAGTCCTGAACCCTCCGTCTTGACACTAAGGTCCTCTG
>JBBMOC010000028.1:5009464-5042886 GCA_037975185.1 Centropyge bicolor
CTCGCTCACCGACTCCCCTCTCTTACATTTTCCTGCAGACAAACGACAGCTGACTGCTCCTCGGTGGCTTTGACCTCGGCGAGCGGCGGGAGGAATGAATGTGTGTCCTTTGGTGTTGTGGGAGCATTTAGGCTGAGCTGGGCTTTCGGGCGCTGCTGCGGGGGTATTGACGGGCTCGTGAAGCGTGATATTAGGTGCAGGTCTTGGAGCCGGGACGCCTCAGAGCCTTAACGATCTCGGAGCGCTGCTGACCTGTCGGCAGTGACTGACAGGAGCCGCTCGGCTGGAAGAAAACGCTGCTTTGGGTCACGACTTTCAGACGACGGAGGGAGAGTCAGAGGGTAAAAGTGCTGTCAGAACACAAGTTACTGAGCAACATGGGACCGAACAGAACCACACATACACAACTCAGTGTCCCTTATTGCTAAATAATGAAATCAGATGGATCATCCTGCTGAAAAGAACAGATTTTTTGAGTCAAGATTTTGTGTCACATGATGATGTAAATGTTTTTCTGTTTCATGTCAGTCACTTCACGACTCTCTCGATAAGATAAGATAGGATAAGATAAGATAAGATAAGATAAGCCTTTATTCATCCCACAGTGAAGAAATTCTTAATTGATTTTCGTGAAAATGGAAAGGGATGATTAAATTTGCCAGATTCACCTTTGATTTGCAGATATGCTGACAGGTGATGGTTTTCATCTGCTGCTGATATAATGAGCCGTTGGTTCAGAAGATTTGATGGTAGGAAACACTTTCGTTTAAGTGTTTAATCGGTTTCTTCCTCTCGAGATATTCTTGACCCAAACCTCTGGGAGAAGAATGAAAAACAACTCTGACGATATATAATTTGTACCAACTTGAAGTTTACTTTTACCGTTTCTGAAAAGCAATTTGCAGCCAGACAAAACGCATCCAGACTTTGAGCGTAAGACACATTACACATAAATATGCGGAACATGATTAAAAACCTTCCTCAGAATCTGGCGGCGAGCGAGTCAGTCAGATCTGGCTGTGATATTTTCCAATCAGCTGCAGTATTTAGGGTTGCGTTTGGATGTTTGTGGGTTAGATTCCTTTTTGTGGAAACTGATAATTTAATGCATTAGTTTTTCAATCGCACCATTTTTCATTCAGAGTTCAAACCGGAACAGAATGTTAAAACATGTAGGACTGGTGGTACTTTTACTATTCATACCTTTTTTTTTATGCCTCCACACAAGCACACACAGTCTTTGTCAGTCAGTCCATTCGTCCCTGTGAGTGCGATATCTCAGGAACTCCTTCAGGGAATTTCTTCAAATTTGGCACAAACGTCCACTTCGGATGAAATGATGAGATTTTGTGGCTCGAGGTCAAAGGTCAAGGTCACTGTGATCTTATTAAACGCATTCTTTGGCCATAAATAAGCTTGTTTTGTTTTTGCACAAATTACAACCTAGACAAAATGTGAATAATGCACACATGCTTCACTCTTATTCTACAATCCAGCTGAGTATAACTGCTCTTTTCTATTTACTCTGCTGTTTTGTGTCAGCGCCACGTTCTTGTTAATATTTCACACTTTACATCTCAAACAGACGTGATCATTTTCTACCGACACAAACATCGCAAACACTGCTCAGTGAAATTGGTTTAAAGATTGATATCGCTCTGTCTGACCTGTATCTGTGTTAACAGCATTAGATTCAGTCAGTAAATCAGTCACAGCTGTGACCTGTGACCTCTGCAGTAGGTTTATTCTGTGTGTAATCATCCGGTGAATCTGACCCCACAGATTTCCTTTCCTTTCGTTCTCGTTGTCTGATACAGCCGCAGTATAAATATCCCACATCTCTGGCTGTTATTTCATTTCTCTGCGAGTGCTGCTCTAAATTTATGAAGGTGCTAAAAATCAGCTCTGCAGATTTCTCCACACAGAGCGTATCTCTGCCGCCCGGCTCCGGACGCTGTGATCGAGAACAGGCGAATTTATAACTGAGACTGAGATAACCTCTGCTCTCCAGCCCACTCTCCATCCATATCCAGGCTAACGATTCCCCCCCCTGTCTGCCTCCTTCCTTTGTTGTCGCTCCCTCTGTGTCTTTGCTGCTTCCTCGACGTCCTTCTTGTCTGTCACTGCCAGCACCTGTTTCCTCTCAGCCAATCTCCCGCTGACAAGAGCTGACAGTGTTAATCTGAGCAAACTGTTTTCTCCTTGAATGGAAGTTAAAGTACAGCAGGGCTCCATTTGTGACCTTCAGACTCATGTTGTAATGACTAACTGGTTTGGTCAGTGCCAGGTCTTGTAGCACAAGAAGTGAATATTTAAGTTCTGCACTAGTTCTGTTGTTAAGCCAAACAAACATGACATTGATACAAACGTGTGAGTTAACTTAGAAGATATAAATGATCAAATATTTTTACACTTGATTTCTTTTCTTTTTTTGAAGGTCTGAATTGCAGGAGCACCCAGACCCAATAAAAACACACGCAAAACTGGCTGCAACCAATCGATTAATGTATTGATTATTTTTTTGAATTAGTCAATTTGTCCAACCAATTAGATAAAAGCCAAGAGACTGGTCTTATTCAGGCATCCTCACATCTGAGAAGCTGGAGCAAGAGAATATTTAGCATTTTCCTTTGATATGTAAAACTTTGATGATTAATTGAATTACAATATTGTTTGAAATTTGACTAATTGTTTTCTTGTAAATGCCCAATTTAGTTAATCAAATGGGTCTTGACCACCTACAGAATTTATTAATTTTTTAACAGAAAATCTGAGAATATTAAAACCCACATATATAACACAAATATCTGAGCAATAAACCCTATAAAGACAACGGTTATGATAATCTGATGTGTTCAAATCCTTTGGCAGAAGGATAATCAGTCTTTAGGAAATTCATTTTTTTCATTCTCTCTCATAACATTTTCATATGAAATGTAAATCCAGTGTAAGATTGTCAAATCGACGCTCAGCTGTGCTCTTTCAATGAAGCACGAAACTGGATTAAACACCTCAAATTGCTCCTCTCAGTCAACATATTTGAAGCTCTCGTGGTTAATTCAGCATCTTGATCCCCTAAAAGCTGCAGAGCTCCAGCAAAGCCTCCGAACCCGACGCCCTGGGACTCTGAATCTCTGCAACCAGATCCGTCTCAATCACCGAAGACGTGCACATTTAATCACTTGGCTGTTTGAGTGTCTTCTTCTGGCAGTTTATTGTTGTAAACCAGCAGAGTACGGAGGTGACGAATTAATGGAGAGCCAAACGACTGTACAGGATTGTAATGGAGCTCTTTGTGCATTGGTGGCTTGAGGTTCACAGGGTTAATGGGGTATTACTCATCCTAAACCGTGATGGTGAGTAGTCTGCTCCGGAGGGCCGAGAGCGTTGTGGAGAGGAAAGTGTGGAGCATGGGGGTTAGAGGAGGAGAGAGATGAGGAGGTGACACATCAATGATGCAAACCAGACAGGAAGTGAGCAAGAGAGAACGTCAAGATAACTTTGCTACAGCTGCATATATTATTGTTTATTATCACATATTTGGTGGTTTACTTAATAAACGTAATGGCTCTGTTGAAACACATAAGATATTATTATTATTAGTCCGACAACGGGGGAATTTATGGTGTCACAGCAGCAGATAATTAGTAGATTAACAATACAAACAAGAGAAAAAAAAATAGCAACTTTAACTTTAATAAAAGTATTGACAGTTAAGCTATAAGAAATATAAAAAGTATTAACAGTTCGAACCAGACTAGAAGGTATTAATAAATTAACCAGAAATATGAAATATAGAAAACAATATATACATTACATATATACATATAAGGATGAGTTGAGATTAAATAAAATATTGCACAGAATCAGATATTGCACGAAACGAATATTGCACAGAATGAAATAGTGCACAGTAATGATCTCTGAGTGTGCTCTACTGGGAGCACTGCTGGTTGCACAGTCTGACAGCTGCTGATGCTGTTATATATTGTATCCGCATCCTCAGTGTAATTCAAATTTAAATGAATTAAATTACACTTTTCAGCGCCTTTGCAATATAGCAAAGCGAATACATTAGTTGTTGATTCATAATGGCATTCATATTTCAAACATCATTATATATCAGGCATGATCAAAACAACACTTTACCAGGTTCAAATATATTATTCCAAAAAGTAAACTATCCTGAAGCTTTCCTGCTGACTGCTCTGAGTGCTTCACACTGCTTCACACAGGGTCATTATACTGTCACCGCCACATAGAGGAACGCATCACAGTTTGTGTATAATCACAATCACTGCGGACCGTATCGGCAGAGCTGTTAGCAGCATTGATGTTTGGGTTTAACTGCAGTCGACTGCGTATTGATAATGCTGTTGATCCTCCACTGCTGTACCTGGAGGCGCTGAGATAATGATGTGTTTGTGTTGGTCAGATACCTGCTGAACTCAACAGTAAAATAAACTCGGAGATGTTTGAACAAGAGATGGGAGATACACTGACGTCATGCTGATGGTCTCTCGTTATCAAATTACATCTATTGGAGTTTGTTGTTATATTAAACAAGCATCTCCATCTGTGTAAAATCAGATATTACAGTGAAATATTAGAGTTTAATAACTCTTGACACAATCAAAACAGCTGCATTAATGCATTTTCTCTGCTGTCAATATTTTTTTACATATTGGCAACAGAACAAGCACCTATAAAATTTGTAACTATAAATGTATTAGCAAACAATTACATGTTTATATAAGCAGCAATATCAGTATTCATAGTCGTGGCTGTCTGAGGCTGGATGTTGTGTCGTAAAACCGAAACAAAGACCTGAAAGTCAGTGAAATGCTCCACAGAGCTGAGGGGAACTGCAGAGTATTAGCTGTCCTTTTCATTTATATGTGATCATTTGGCTCAGTATTAATATAAAAATATCGGTTAATGGACCTTAAAATATCAAATCTTGGTCAACCCAAAAAAACAACAGTTGGCATTGTTTTGTTTTTTTTAATCATTATGGCTTGATTTCCCAAATCTGAATCAAGTTTTTGATAATGTTATACCTATGATGACAAAGGTGTATTTGTGAAATTGAGAATCCTGGACTACGAGTTAGCAAAGTTTTAACAACGGGTCGATATTTCTCACAGAACTGCTGTTCAAGAAAATGGACGTTAACTTGAACTGACGCAGTCCAGGCAGAACTTTCTCCACACTGTGTTTTTTTTTTTTTTTTTTTTTTGTGGGACCACATTCAAGCAATGCCAGACTTAATAAATACGATTTCATTTCTGCTATACAGAAAGGTTTTGTGTAAAATCCAGACTGTTCCAACCTTCAGCTCTCTCGACCCTTTCATTAGACGACGCTGTGGTGCTCCTCCGTATTTTCCTTCTGTGCCTTGAATTTACACACACACCTGGCGGTGTTGTACTTCTCATTGTCTCTGTGTTGTGTTTCTGCTCACTGTTGCACTGAAGGTCGTCGTGTGGGCAATTTTTCATCCGTGCTGAAATTAATTTTGGCCGCCTGCCTCTATCTCTGTCTCTCTGTGTCTGTTCGGAGGAAGAGGACGATAAATCAGATAACTTAACTTTTCCTTTTGTCTGCGGGGGCAAAGTGGTCTGCGGGAAAAGAAACTTTATTTTTGCTGAAGTGAGACAGTGACACATTTTTATTGCAGTGCCTCTACACTGGGACCTCTACACTGAAGTGCTGGGGAAGAGTCCGAGTGGTTGGATCCTTCTGTTAATTGGTTTTGGTGTCAGGATCCTGCTCATGGTTTCAAAGCATAGGAAATCCTGGTCGAAGCCGTGTTCAGCACGGAAGCTCTTAATCTTATGTGTGTGTGAAATATTGAAGATGAATCATGTAATTTGTATCAGTGTTTTGATGTGTTTATTTCATTTCTGATGTTTAAGTTATATTCACATCATAAAAATAGGATAAATGTTCGGATTTTTTTTTTCTTTTTACAGATTAATTCAAGATTGATTAGCCTCTCCCTGTTTGCTGTTTTGCCTTTGCAACTGGATGGTTTTAGTGTGTGTGTGTGTGTGTGTGTGTGTGTGTGTGTGTGCATGTGTGGGAATGGGAGAGAGACTGTGTGTATATTTGAATTCATAAGTGCAAGAGGGAATTGCATGAGTTTGCATGCCCTGCATTCATGTATACCTGTGTGTGTGTGTGCGTGTGTGTGTGTGTGTGATGTCCTTCAAATCATTTCCTGCAGTAGAACTCAGACTCCATCTTCCAGCAGCTCTGCTAAAAACCACTCGAATCACTTAGTAAGAGACAAACACAAACGACTGAAAATTGGCTCCAAAACAGTGTCGGCATTAAACTATCGAATTATCCGACAAACAGCTAAAATTGGCTCCTTTGTGTCCATTTAATGATAATCAAGAAGTGGTGACAAAGCGCAGGCAGATGAAAGGGCTGCATTCAGTCCGGGCCACGCAGCGAGCAGCCTGTCTAATGTGTTCCTGTCCCTTTGTAAATTTGTCATTCGTTGCATTTCAGTTTGTCGCTTGCAAGCGCTGATAAGGGAAATGGAAAAGGGGAGGCTTGGATCTCCTCCAAGTTTTTAAAAATGATTTTTTCCCCTCTTGTCGTCCTTCATTTTGGAAGGTCTCACGCACTCTAAAAATTTGGAGCTTCATTAGTGGTTCTTTTCGAGCCCTACTGGGGTTTTGGATGTTTAAGCACATTAACTACAAATCATGTACAATCACAGCTGAGCCTCTTCTAACACATGCAGAAAGTTTCCGAATATTTACCCAGGCAGTCCGTGCTCAGTACAGAAACATCACAATTGCTTTGACTTCTAATCCTTTTTAGTGACTATTAAACCACCTGATTTTGTTGGTAAAGTTCGCTTCTCGCTGTGAAGCTGGAAAGGAGCTGCATCTGGAAACATCACTCAGGAGATGAATTACATACGTGCGTGAAAGTGGTGAAAGGAGTGATTTGGCAGTATCTTACAGAGTGGTTGTTATTTGGCAACTGACATATTTCCAGTCTCAGACTGTCCTTGAACACACCACACAAGGATTTCTTCCCAAGCGGCAACCTCCGCCGCTGAAAAATGAAGCCAATGCGGAAGTGCAAAAAAGCTGCAGTTCCTCGAATAACCACTAGAGCAGACTGCAGAAGGGAGTCAATTACATCTGAGCCCCATGTTAAAATGTCCGATTTTACGACAGAAAAAAAACATATTTACAGCCTGGTTCAAAACATGGCTCTAGTCTCATAAGCTGTTTTTCTACTCCATGACAACTCTGGGGGGGCGAATTTTTTTTATAAGGCGTTCGTTTAAAATATACAGCATACATCATTATGCATAATTCATAGCTGTCAATCTAAGTGGCGCCACTTTGATTGACAGCTATGAACTGACGGTCTAAAGGGCGACACCCCGGCTAATTCTAGTCACTGAGTTTGGGAAAGAGATTGTCGTGGGGTTAGCCGGCGAGCAACGATATTTAGCATTTAACCTAGCTGGTTAGCCATAGCTAGTTTGATTATTTCGAATAAAGTGGCTTTTTTCAGCGGCTTTTTTCAGCCAATAGCGTTCATTCGACCAGCCTCAGCTCCGCCCTCGCTCCACCTCTTTGTCCATATTTGGAGTAACCGGAGGTAGGCTACCAAGATGGCTACGCACTACGATTTGCTTCATTTTTGCTCTTCAGAAACCTATGGGTGACGTCACGGACACTACGTCCATATTTTATACAGTCTATGTTTCTTCCCCAGTGGATCCCTTCTGGTGAAAGTGAAGCGAACAAAACTTCATCCAGATTGTGGAGTGAAAACTGTGTTTATTCTTCGATTACCTACGTGACAAGCAAACTTCAAGTAACGTTAAATAGCACACGACCATACAAACGATCGTTAATTATTCAAAGAACGATTAGCGTATCATCACAGTCAATAGATCCTGAAGCATCTGAAGGAAGTTTCTAGGATTTCCTCTGGTTTGCAAGACAAAAAAATAAAAACCCTCTAAACGTTCTTCAAAGCCCATTTATTTTCAGAGTGCAGCTGCTCCATGCTGCCATTTGGTATTCTGTTTATGACTGTGCAAACAGGAACTGTGTCATTTTGGCTGCGCTGCACAATCAAAGCTGATCCAAGAGCTTTGATTACATTTTAAAAACTAAAATAACAGTTTTCTGTCGAGCCGGCGGAGGAGTCGGTCTGCCTCGTCGTGATTTAGCTCCTTTTGTTCCTTCAAAGGAATCTGTGATTGGGAAGTTTACCTGTCATCACCTCCTCACTTACACACACACACACACACTTCAAACCAATCAGCAGTCGGAGCAGCTGCCTGTGCTGCTCCATTAGCAGACTATGAAATGGAAGTTAACAGATTCGTACCATGAAATATGACCTGCAAAGGCCAACTATGATAAGACTGTGCTGAGTCACAAGGCTAAAACTAGTCAGACAAACTGAACGATGTCAAAACTTTAACCGACTCGCTCACGTGTTCTGTATCTGCACTCGTTTGCTCCTTCCTGCCGTGCGTATTTCAATCAGCGACAGAAAATGAGGATCATTTAAAAGCAGCAGGATGAAGCAGCTGCAGCAGAGCGGTCGAGCCAGAACTGTTCGACATTAAGATAATAAATAATTTGGCTGCTATAAATTGCATGGTCTGTGGCCAGTTGTGTGTGTACTTACAAATGCAAATGTCATACAACCAGATGTTCACATGAGGGAACCATTGTTGGCATCATGCAACTCCAAAAATGTCGGGACGCTGCACAAAACAAAAAGGAAAGTGATCATTTGTGAGTCTGTTTTCACACAGACACAAAGACAGTATATTTCATGTTTGACCTCATCAGCTCCATTGATTTCTATCTGAATAAAACAAGTCGGGACAGGAGCAACACAAGACTGTGAAAGTTGTGGACTGATCCAAAAACACCTGTTTGGATCCTTCCACAGGTAAACAGGTTCATTGGTAACAGGTGAGAGGATCATGACTGGATATGAAAGGTTCATCCTGGAGAGACTCAGTCGTTCATTAACGAGGATGGAGAGAGGTTCAACACTTTGTGAAGACATGATTTGATAAAGGAGATTAATACATGGAGTCAGGAAACACTTTGTAAAACTGTCAGTAAACGCAGTTTGTTTGCAAATGATTGCATCTGTTTTTAATTTATGCGAAGGAAAGGGTTGTATTCCATCTATTAAAACTACACAGTTGCCACTCTCCTCAGCTCCTCTGGTGCTTTTGCAGCTGCATGTCACTTCAGCTTCAGGTCTGATGCTGTTTCAAGGCAGACAGCACATCAAGATGAGTGACAGGAGGGATGAGAGCTCCTGAGGTCAGGCATAACTGGAATCAGGCGTTCGGCAGTTCAAGGCAAAGAGATGCATAAAGTAGCTTTAATCATGATAATGTACTTTTTTCCTCCCTGTGGAGACTTCACGCTCGTCCTCCTCCGGGGGGTCCAAAGGTCACGGTCAGCAGCAGAACAAAGAGATCCAGCATCTTGCTCAGAGACCCTTCGGCGGAGTGTGTACGTCCTGCTCACCACCTGCCCCGTCCGCCTTCTGCCGGCCTCCAGCTCAGTCAGGTTGACTTGAAGGTTTGGATTCCTTGCTGCTGAATAAATAATTGGATTTCCCTCAGTGCATATTGCAGAGCTTTCATCATCCTTCAGATCTATATTCAAAGCTCTTTCTCATAGATCGAGTGTAGAATAAAGATAAATGGCGATAAAGCGTCTGTTTGAAAGGACTCGTGCCTCATGAGCTCACCTGCACCAACATCTCACGCTGGAATGAAAATGCACCAGCTTTGTTTTTGTTTTCATTTAGTGATGGTGGGTTTACAGTGTGAGTGTGTGTGATCAGCACAAAGACGTGAATGAAAGAGAGATTCAATTTGATAGAAAGATCCTTTAATAAAAACAGGCTTGATTGGATAATTTCATCATTCATCTCAACTCTGTTCTGCGTTCAGTTCAAAAGTTTAAACCAGTGTGAATCTTCGGTCAAAGCTCAGTAAGGAAGATCTTTTCCCTCAGGTTCCACCTTTTTTTCTCCATTTTCTTCTACTTTTCCCAATTGTCAAAATCCCAACATTCGTAATTCCGACATCAACATATCTAACCAATGATTTTTCCACCAAGCTAATCAGTCACTGGATGCTGTTCTTAAAATATTGTTTTAAATCTACTACAACTGAAAGTTTCCATGAACCTCCAGCTGGTTTTACTCCACCACCACCAGTGTGTCGACTCCAGAAGGATCCTGTCACAGTTTTGCACTTAGCTCTTAGTTCAGCCTTTGGTTTTGTTCTGTCTTAGTTTGTCTTTGTTCTGTGTCTTAGTTTTCTGCCTGAGTTTTGTTATAGTTCTTTCTGTGTAGCCCTGTCATGTTGTCCTTGTCATATGTAATGTTTAGTTCTGTCAGTTCTAGTTCTGTGTTCTGGTTTCTGTTCTGTTTGCCATATTTCTATGTCCAGTGTCTTGTCTCCGATTCAGGTCACCTACCAGCCACACCCACCTCATCATGTCACCTGTGTTTTCTGTTCAAGTTAATCACCTCTGCACACTATATAAGTCTGTTGTTGTCTCTTTGTCTTTGCCGGATTGTCACTATTTTTCACGTCACGTTATGACCACACTCCTTGTTCACATTCATGTCATGCCAAGTGAGTTTTTGTTAAGACATTCATTTATTTTTATTAAAGTCTTTTTTGAATCAGCAATTTTTGTGTGATGCGCTTGAGTCCGCACCCGCCCGTTCTGACAGATCCTGTCAAATCTCTTATGTCAGTCTCTATATATGGACCCACTATTCATGAAGGTGCTTCATAAACATGGAGTCTAGTCACCAAAATCAAAATATTCATTTTTCTTTTGTCAGATATTTTAGAGGTAAGGTCAAAGTCAGGAGCAAATCTTTATGGGAACAAACAGATTTTCTGCAAATGCAAATGTGAATTCTCTTTAAGTCCCATATAGATGCAATTACAGTCAATTAAGTGTTGCTTTGTTTTGAGATGTTTTTCTTCTTCTCCATGTTTTAGTTTTCATCTTTCTCATTACATTATCCTAAATTTGTAAGACACTGTATACGAATATAACTCTGCTAAAAGCTTCGCAGTCATGTGGCTTTTTCCCTCACGCACCTGTTCTCACCTGCCATCCTCTTCCCTCCTATCTAAATGATCTCACAGTGTGACGGCGTGAAGCCGACTTGCACATGCGTTTAATCACACATCAGTGATTTGGTTACTGTCATCACAGCATAATTACAGGATGCTTGCCTAATTAACGGAATTTGAAAACCGTTTTCACGACACAACATTGAAGACTTTTATGAACTTAAGGACTAGTATTACAGCAGCATCGTAAATATCAGTATCCACGTTACTTTCCTCCTCCTAGTGCGAGCGTGTTGGGAGCAGCTGGCTGATTGAGCTTGATGCCTGCTGTCTCTCTCCCTCACTGAGCCCTGGAGATCTGATGCAGTTTAATTAATGATTTGATAACTGTGGAGGTGTTAAGAGGAGCGCACGCATGAAATATGACTGAGGAGTAAAAGCAGACCTACGTCGGATTTTCCTCCACCTGCTTCTCCATATGCTCTGCGACTTGTTGTGTCTTCTCTCTCCGTCCTGCTTTTCCCTGCTTCCCATCTGCCTTTCGCTCAGCGCACCTCACGCTCCCTCGCTTTGTCTCTCACGCGCACGTCTCGAGCAGCAGGAGGCAAGAAAACGTGTAGGAAAGGTGTTAAGAGCTTTGCAGGCACTTCACCGTGCAGGAGTTAAATGGATGTAGGGGAGGGAGAGTGTGTTATTTTGTCTCATTAAAAAGCAGCAGTGGCTCCAGTTTTGTATCGGGACAGTGTCAACAGAGCGTCAGTGATACTATCTGTGAGCCAACTGGGATGAATAAACAGCAGCGCAGGCAGAGCAGCAGATGATTACCAACTGTGGGACTGGATCTGCTGTATCGGATCTTGTCAGTATGCAGGTGTGGGGCGTTAAAGAGGAGGAATGTGCAGCTCTCACTGTTGGAGGTGAGAACGGTGTCTGACTGCAGATCTCGCGCCTAATATCACACACACACACACACAGTAGTTTGCACAGTTTAAGTTTGTCTTCACGCTTGTTTGTTGCCAACATCACAAACACATAAGTACGTGTGACGAGGAGTGGGGGATGGACCCAAATGCAACACACTGGATGGATGGTAGGTAACGTCTTTAATTAGGCAAAAGAAATATTGACAAATAAAAAATCCACAGAAGGTCCAAACCAGAAAAGTCCAAACAAAATCACAAACAGGAACATCAGTCGAAAAGCAGATCAAATAACACAAGAGCACTAGCACGCATGAGCTGCCAAAGGAGAAGAACAGAGAAACAATCAGGCAAAGACAGAGTCAGGCGATTGGCTGCAGCTGGAAACACAGGTGACATGATGAGGTGGGAGTGGCTGGTAGGTGAGGTGAGGCAGAGGCGGGGTGAGATGAAAAACCATAGACTGTATAAAATATGGACGTAGTGTCCGTGACGTCACCCATAGGTTTCTGAAGAGCAAAAATGAAGCAAATCGTAGTGCGTAGCCATCTTGGTAGCCTACCTCCGGTTACTCCAAATATGGACAAAGAGGTGGAGCGAGGGCGGGGCTGAGGCGGGTCGAATGAACGCTATTGGCTGAAAAAAGCTGCTGAAAAAAGCCGCTTTATTCGAAATAATCAAACTAGCTACGGCTAACCAGCTAGGTTAAATGCTAAATATCGTTGCTAGCCGGCTAACCCCACGACGATCTCTTTCCCAAACTCAGTGACTAGAATTAGCCGGGGTGTCGCCCTTTAGACCGTCAGTGGCTAGTTGTCAATCAAAGTGGCGCCACTTAGATTGACAGCTATGAATTGTGCATAATGATGTATGCTGTATATTTTAAACGAACGCCTTATAAAAAAAATTCTACTCCATTGTCATGGAGTAGAAAAACAGCTTATGAGACTAGAGCCATGTTTTGAACCAGGCTGTAGATATGTTTTTTTCTGTCGTAAAATTGGACATTTTAACATGGGGCTCAGATGTAATTGACTCCCTTCTGCAGCCTGCTCTAGCGGTTAGTGGAGGAACTGCAGCTTTTTTGCACTTCCGCATTGGCTTCATTTTTCAGCGCCGGAGGTTGCCGCTTGTGAAAAACACTGAATACAGAATATGGCAGACAGAACAGAAACCAGAGCACAGAACTAGAACAGACAGAATGTATATATACAAAAATGCAACAAGGCTGGACTGTGGCAAGACAAGGCTGAACTGCTGAACAGAGGCCTGGCTGCAGAACTGACAAGTACACAGCTTTGATGCTGAATTAACAAACATGATACCAGTCTGTGAAAATACATCTGTGACAATGCACACTTGAAATAAATTCACATGTATGACTGTAGAGTTTGAGTTGAGTTGAACCAAAAAAAAACAACAACTTACAAATACTGAGAAACATTAATCTGAAAATATTATGTGCATATGAAAAGTCCATTCTTGTGTTGACACTGTTGGTTGCTGGCTGAGATTTGCCTTTGTTTGTAGTACAGATTTGAGTACTGCCTGTTATTCAAAGTATCCCACAGTACAATCACGGCTTCCAATTTCAGACTGCAGATGGCTTTCCAATCAGTTTCAGCTGTGCTTTGTGTTCAGTATTAATTAGCAAATGTTCGCATGTTAAACATCAGCATGTTAGTATTGGACATGACAGACTCATCCTTGCTTTAGTCGCCGCTACAGATGTTTATTGTGTAGAGATCCATGTTCTTTCATGCACAAGAAAATGATGCTTTATTTAAACCACCAGATTTTCCCTGAAACATATTTCAAAAGATTTAAACTTACTTTTCAACAATCTCTCAACAAAAATGTCAATGCTACGAAGTCAAGTACGAGTCCATCGGTGCATTCATTTGCTTCTCTCTCTCTCTCTCTCTCTCTCTCTCTCTCTCTCTCTCTCATGTGCAAATCACATTTCTCTCGGAAACTTTATTTAGCCATTCAATATTACGTCCAAATCATCTTGAGGGTGAACAGACTCACGAACAGACAGAATGAAGCCATAATGATTTTATTCCTTCACATTATCTGGTCTGGCTCTATGATAGACTGGCAGCCTGTCCAGTATGGGAGAGGCTCCAACCTCCTGCAAACATGAACATGAGTAGATGAGTTCATTACAACAACACATAATAAAACAGTATATATCTGGTGACTGTATGAAACAAATATAAATGTACTGAAATGCCAAGACGAGCACCCGCTGCAGGAAACAGAAACAGTAATGTAAATATCCAGGTGTGCCGCTGAGCGGAGGAGAAAAACTGCAGCACTGCCAGATGTAAGAAATAACAACCAGAGGAAGAGAAAAACAGAAGTCTCCGGAGCAGGATGATAGGTTATTAAAATTCTTGAATTTGTGTCATGTAAATTTGCAACCCTTCATCCTTGAACTAACTGGACTGCCCACAGAGAGCCTCTATTTTCCGTGCCGGCTTGGTTTCCTCATTATATTCAATATTTCATATTCTATTCAATTATATATGCACAGGAACGGGTTCGCTGTTGCATGTTTTGAGCCTAGCAGTTTTTCAGTGGCTGCGAGCCAGGTGCTGAGTTTATAGTTCAGACAGTAGAGATTGAAAGGACGGCACATATAGACCTGTGAGCACATATAAAACCATGAACGCCCTCGTCCCACTCGTGTCAGCCTGGTCGTTGGACACTTTGGCCTGAATCTCTCTCCACGTTGCCCTTGTCTGTGTGTGTGTGTGTGTGTGTGTGTGTGTGTGTGTGTGTGTGTGTTTAGCTGACAGTGTGTGAAGAGCAGCCATCTGTTTGAGAGGAGAGCTCATCCTTTGGCTGCCTCTTTGTTGTTAGAAGTAAAGTATTCTCTCTTTTTTCTATCTCATTGTTTCAGAAAAAACTCAGCATTGAAATGAAAGAGCCAAAATGTCCACGTGGTGCATGTGTTGATTGCTCCTGTTTTGAGTTCAGGTTAGATAATGTGGTCATTGTGCTTTTATTAGACTATATCTGGGTGTAAGAACTCCTGAGTGGGAGCATGCTGTTGAACCAATGGTTTAAGCTGCGTAATCATGACCAATCACAATCCAGATGGAGCTTGTTGTCATTAACAGCTCTTTTGATATTTGCTCTTCTTTTCAACTATCCAATTAAGAAGAAATGCAGAAATATCTCAGTCTGATTATGTTGTATCATGATTTGAACAATTTACTAAGCTGCATTATCACCAAACAGGGACATAAATGTTGGTCACTTCTGTGATGGCTCAGAGGGATGGTGAGCATGAAACCAGAAGCATGACGCACAGACAAACCATAGACTGTATAAAATATGGACGTAGTGTCCGTGACGTCACCCATAGGTTTCTGAAGAGCAAAAATGAAGCAAATCGTAGTGCGCAGCCATCTTGGTAGCCTACCTCCAGTTATTCCAAATATGGACAAAGAGGTGGAGCGAGGGCGGAGCTGAGGCGGGTCGAATGAACGCTATTGGCTGAAAAAGGCCACTTTATTCGAAATAATCAAACTAGCTACGGCTAACCAGGTAGGTTAAATGCTAAATAGCGTTGCTACCCGGCTAACCCCACGACGATCTCTTTCCCAAACTCAGTGACTAGAATTAGCCGGGGTGTCGCCCTTTAGACCGTCAGTCCATAGCTGTCAATCAAAGTGGCGCCACGTAGATTGACAGCTATGAACTGTGCATAATGATGTATGCTGTATATTTCAAACGAACGCCTTAAAAAAAAAATTCGCCCCCCCCAGAGTTGTCATGGAGTAGAAAAACAGCTTATGAGACTAGAGCCATGTTTTGAACCAGGCTGTAAATATGTTTTTTTTCTGTCATAAAATCTGACATTTTAACATGGGGCTCAAATGTAATTGACTCACTTCTGCAGCCTGCTCTAGCGGTTATTGGAGGAACTGCAGCTTTTTTGCACTTCCGCATTGGCTTCATTTTTCAGCGCCGGAGGTTGCCGCGTGAGACAAACAGATTGAATTTACTTATTTGTTTGACTGAAAAGCAAAGAGGAGGCAGAACAAGTAAATGTATCCAGATAGCTGTTAAGCACAGAATCATCAATCAGAGGAGCAGCTAATGTTGATGCAGCCAGAATCAAGTGGGCAAAAAAAAAAAAAAAACGCTGGAAAGCTACAGCAGAAACAAACTGAAAAGTCCGACCAAGTGAAAGTGGAGATAGTGCTACTGATTGGAGAAATAGGAAGCAGCTGAGTGAGTGAGCGGAGGGAGGTCAGGTAATGGGAACAGCAGGAAACAGGTTGACTGCAGCGCAGGTGGGAGCGAGTGGATCTGGAATAACCTCGTCCACGTGGAGGGTTTTTTTTTTTTAAATGGGGTTTTGCCTTCATGGTTCTTGTAAAATCCTGTCCACACAAGAATGTTTTTAAGGCAAAAACCTCCACAATAATAGCACTGTTAAGAGCAGGCAGTGATATAACTGGAACCCTAAAGCCATGTTACTGACAATGTGTGGACTGACAGCGAAGTGGGCTTATTCCTCAATGTCACACTCGAAAATAAAGTTTACGAAACTTGGCGCCTTCTCAGACGACCTCGGACTTTCCTCATCGCCAGGAGGATTCAACCAGAGTCATATAAACAAAGGAGATACACGATGACACATACTCTGTTTTCTCTGTCTGTGAAATAAATGATAGTTCAGGTAGGAGAACTGAAATGTGATTAAGATCAGGGGAGGATCCTGGTTATAGTTAATAATGCCTGGCAACTGCTTCCAGCTAAGATATAGTCAAGAACACAACCTTTTGTAAAAAGTTGCGAATTCTGATTTCTGTACAGATTAAACAAATGAGATATGACGTGTTTATTAGTGAGACTGTTTATCCCTGTTTTCTGTCCAGCTGCAGACCGTATTCACCATCCAGATGTGAGTGTGGTATCAGTCATCTAACCCTCAGCAAGACACAGAATAAATCTGCCTCCCAAAAAATGTTGAACTGTCGGTTGCAGATATTGTAACAATGATCAATACGTCCATCCACAATGAGACAGAGAGCTTCTGCTGACCTCTGCCCGGCCTCCTGCCTCCGCACTGTGCCCTGCTTCATCCGCTGACTTCAATGACTGTTATTGTTTAACAGCAGCCAGAGAGCCGCGGCGGCGAAGCCACAGCTGACGCCATCATTTCAGCAGGGAATAGTGATGTTTATGTAAATGCACTAAACCACGGCTTTATTTGTTTACAGTAATTGCTCCGATGTATCACGACTCATTTGACAACGTTTCTGTATATTGGCGTTAAAAATGTCACGTTTAGCAACTTCAACAACAGTTTGATGTTCAATGTCCAAAAAAATGTATCCGCACACATCATGTCTGCTCGAACAGCCGCCTCCAGCTCTGAGGCTCAGGAGGGAATTAGGCTGCTTATATGCAAAATAATTATCCAGTCTTGTCTCATTATGATGATGCTCCGGCAGTAACAGTCTAAGGTCACGATTGGTGCGAAAAAGAGGCAGCACATCTTGAAGTCTTCTCATGAATTAATGGAGTTTTTTATAATGTGAAGTTGCAGGGGAGAGTTGACCTGGATGGAGCAGCTGGGTTTGTTTACAGCAGCCTGACAGCGCTCGGCCTGCTGGGTACTGCATGCACAGTTTGACATCCTCGACTATCAACCAGTCACTGGGAATAAGAGCTTGCATTGAGGTGCTGTGAAAGCGTGTCAACTCAGAAACAAATTATGTGTCGTGTTGATGTTTCAACAGACTGTTAAAGTAATCTGATGCAAAGTTTTTGAAGGTTTTTGGAGAATTTTTTTTTTGCTGTAATTCATGTTCTATAATATCCAACACAAGCAAAGCAGAAGACGTTCCACTTGATGGACAGATGGATATAGATTTTAGTATATAGATTTTTTTAATTTTATATTTTAATGAAATAATCCCACATGCATCCACATTAATGAGTCATGTTATAAATCAATTTTTAAGACAAAACAATGAAACACATTGTTTGCATTTCAAGTATTTTTGACAAGGCTGGAGCAAGGACTTGAATCCAAATGCACGACTCGAACAGGGGAAAGTTCAAATAAACAATTCTGTAATGACAAAGTATCAAATGAAAATCACTCTTTCGAGGCAAACGATGATGGTAGAAAAGGCAAGACAAAGTGACAAACAATACAAAAGTTGGACGAACACGATAACTCGGCATGGACTTGAGTAGAATGATGCTTAAACAAGAGGAGACAAACTGGCACAGGACAAAGGGAGACACAGACCATACATACCCACACACACCAGGTAATGGGGAACAGGTGGAAACAATCAGGGCGGGGCCAACAATCAGACCAGAGGGAAACACAAAAGGAAGGGGCAAGTTACCTGAGGAGAGTGAGATGTCAAAATAAAACAGGAAGTCACGAGACATCATAGACACAAGATACAACTAAATATAACTTCTTGGATATGACAAGTTTGCTTTCTTTACATACTTTAATAACTTGACTCGAATTGAAATTGGATCATGATAATCAACCATGTGGAGACACAACACGTAAAATCACTGTTATTTCTTTAGTGCTGGAAAAGATAACCTTCAAATAATGAATTTCCTCTGAATTTTGGAGGCATTTCACTGAATCTTACAAAAGAAATGTGTTGGATTTTCTCTCAGAGGAAGCTGCCCTTCAGGTCCGAGGTGCTAAAGTTAAATGGGCGGCCGAGCTGTTGCACACACACAACTCCACAAGTTCTTGTTTGCTGAACCTTTAAAGCACTGTGTGTATTATTCAGCGTTTAAGTGCCGCTATGGCTTCATTAACTGCCATTAAATTCCCTAATTATAGCTTTAACAGGCCCTCCATTATTGCACCCTTTATTTTGCAGACGTGCCAGGTTTTATCTAATCATCTCGCCCTCGGCCTGAACAGTTACTCCATAAAAGGTTATTGTGCTTCGGGTCATTGAAAACCTTTCACAGGGCCCTTAGAAGTAATTATGAATTCTTTATTCTGAGCAGCTTAAAGTCACAAAGGCATGAAGCAGCTCCGTCCTCGCTGCTAAGCCTGGACAATCTGAATGGAAGCTATTCAGCGCAGAGCATGTTTTGGCTTAAATCCTACAGATGAAGGTGCGTTTTATTAAAGAGGATTTAAAGCCCACGAGGAGCAGGAGAGGCGGCCGTGAGGAGTCTGTGGTGAGAGTGCGGCTCTGTGTGGTGAAGTGTTTGAGAATTGCTCTTCAATGACTGTTCCATCGTTTTCATTGAAAGTCAACATCTCGTGGGATCCTAATGGTCGAGATGCATGTTGTGTAACCGCAATGTTGAAGTGGTAGCACTGTTTGTCTCCCCACGCTTCCTGTCTGTACCTCAACAGAAGATTCAACTGTCCAAACATGCCTCAGAGAAATAACAAAAAAGGCACCAAAGGAAAAAAAAAATGTTTAAAAGCACATTATATTTGACAGATTAATTTTTCGATCTTTGATATGTGAAATTGTCGGGTGGGTGAGGACTCAAACGCATCACACAGATCTGCTGACTCAAAAAATGACTTTAATGTAAAAATAAACAAAGTATCCACAAAACTCACGGCAAGACTTGGCAAGGAAAACACATGGACGTGAAGCAAGGACGTGAAGCAAGGACGTGAACATGAGCATGAAGCTTAGACATGAAGTGACGATCCGGCAAAAGCGAACAAAAAACAACTGACTTAAATAGTGACTGGTGGTAATTAACTACAACAGAAAACACAGGTGACTTGATGAGGTGGACGTGGCTGGTAAGTGACATGATGGAGAGACAAGACACTGGATATAGGAATATGATGGACAGAACGGAAACCAAGACACAGAGCTAGAACAGATAGAACTAAACAATACATATGACGAGGCAGGACAGGACAACGACAAGACAGGACTACACAGAAACAATGACATGAACAGGACTGTGGCAGAAACGAGACTATGCCATGATGGAGTGTAACAATAAAACTAAGGTGGAACAAAAACAAAGTCTAAACCAAAACCTGGGTGCAAATCTGACAGAAATGTTTAGTCAGCCAACTTAATGAATACAAACCTGATTCCTAAAACACTGAGATGCTTTGTAGAACAGAAATAAACGTGATCATTTTTGAATCATTTTTGACATAAACTCAATTGACAACATATTTAATGTTTGACCTCATCACCTTCACTGATTCTTGTAAATATCTGCTTCTTCAATTTGATGCCAGCAACAGGTTTCAAACCAATGTTGTAGTTTATAAATATTAATATGTTTTACATTAGTGTTTGGTGTCTAGAGAGGAGTGAGTATGACTCGAGTTGAACCAGCTCACATTTTAGGACAGATTCATTTCAGCACCAGTAGATGTCGTGTGCATCTTCTCGCCTGTAATTTAGTCTGACATATTTACTCTCTCTGGAAACTTTTGGAACTAGAATTGAAACTGAATCTCCGTGGGTGTGAGCACTGCTGGCTGCACAGCATGGGCTCGTGTAATGGACTCACCAGTAGGTTGAGCGGGGTTAAACAGGTTAACAAGGGAGCTGCCAACAACCAGAGCTCTGGGACATTTTAGGAGAAAAGGCTGAAAACACAGGCTAATGAAAAATCTCTGTTTTTATTACAGTGTTTAATGCAGCGATACTTCAGCTCCTTTACACTCATCAACAAGCTGAATTTATCTTAGTGCTGGGAGTTCATTTTTATTGACGTTTCTGGGCCTACTCACCGAAGATAAAAGCTGAAAAGAATATATATTATAACAATATTTGAAATAACAATCATGTAGTCTAATGTAGTTGACTCACTTAGTCCAACATATCTCAGGAGGAACTGCAGTTTTTGTTCTTTATCAGAATCTATATTGATCTACCAACGTCCCAGAATAGGATGGATATAATGAGTCCAAGGTATTTTAGACACGATGCATCAAAGCGTTTCTTTAAAGGAGTCGACTTTTAGATCTGAGATCATCTTATGTTTGTATTTATCATCAGTGTTTGATGTTCCTCTGATCATCTGAACTGAAGCCAGGCGATGAAGAGAGAGAGAGAGAGAGAGAGAGAGAAGTCTACTGGCAAATCCTCGTCTCCACGAAGCAACCAAAGACTGAGTCCGTGATGAGTCGAATAATCTGAGAATTTACTGTTCACATTACTTGTATTATTTCACTTCATCTCACTTCTCCTTTTCTGTCTCGTGTGTTTGTATCTAGTCATTTCCTGCAGCTTCTGGATCACGACCATCCGACACATCAGGCTGAGCTGTGTCTACATCATAGACTGTATAAAATATGGACGTAGTGTCCGTGACATCACCCATAGGTTTCTGAAGAGCAAAAATGAAGCAAATCGTAGTGTGTAGCCATCTTGGTAGTCTACCTCCGGTTACTCCAAATATGGACAAAGAGGTGGAGCGAGGGCGGAGCTGAGGCGGGTCGAATGAACGCTATTGGCTGAAAAAAGCCGCTGAAAAAAGCCACTTTATTCGAAATAATCAAACTAGCTACGGCTAACCAGCTAGGTTATTTTCGTTAATTCGGCCCCCCCAGAGTTGTCATGGAGTAGAAAAACAGCTTATGAGACTAGAGCCATGTTTTGAACCAGGCTGTAAATATGTTTTTTTCTGTCGTAAAATCGGACATTTTAACATGGGGCTCAGATGTAATTGACTCACTTCTGCAGCCTGCTCTAGCGGTTATTGGAGGAACTGCAGCTTTTTTGCACTTCCGCATTGGCTTCATTTTTCAGCGCCGGAGGTTGCCGCTTGGTCTACATGAGACAGCTGAGCTCTGCTTTATGCGAGGCTGTTCTTTGAGCTTAATGCTAATGCCCGCATGTTAACATGCTCACGATGACAACGCTAACATGCTGACGCTGAGCAGGTCTCACGTTTACCATGTTCAGTGTCTTCGTTTGAGGAAAAAAACAGCACAAGGTCGTAGAACAGATTCTGCAACTGGGGCTCATCATTTTCATGTTTTGCTTTCCTTCAAGGAAAAATACCCAGATATCGTTAAAGAGGCCGACACGTTTCATCTGATTTCACATTTCATTATCGTTGTCTTGTATTATTGAATTTATGTTCCCACACATCAAAAAGCTGTTGCAGTTGTTCCAGCCGACAAAAGACGGTGAGATCAGCTCAGAATATGCATCCAGTTATATAACAGATATCTGCTGAACACGCTGCTGATCAAAGTGTAAAAACACTAAACGGTCAAAGTATAAAAGCAGCTGCTGCAAATGGTGTTTTTATAACCTGACTCCTCCATATTTTTGCATCACTAATTTTTTTAAAATCCCATTTTCACCCATTTTATTATTCAGAGATAAATTCCCTGAGTCTCTGCAGGAGAAAATTAGACGAGCTTTACCAAAAATACTCACACATCCAAGTCATCACAGGTTACCAGGTGCTGTCTGCATGGCGGCAGCAGCATGGCAAAGCAGAACCAGCTAATCAGTCCAAAACTAATCCGCTCTAAAATAGCTTCACATAAGCGGCGCTGCCTCTTCTCGAAGCCGTTAACATGCCGTACATGGAGCGAATTGATTTTTGCGGCCTGATTAAACTCACCTTCCCTGTGATTGGTGCTGTTGATTGACTGCTTGGTGATTTCCCAGACTGACTCTGGCGGCGGTGATTGCCAGGGCCCGTTGTGTTGGCAGAGACTACATTTAAACAGGGATTAGTAAAGAGGTGCATGAAGAATACACGACTTTGCTTTCTGGAGAAAAGACGACTGATTCCTAGTTTGCAGAAAACTCTTAAATATTTGTTGTGTTTTTTGTTTTCTATAAAGCAAAAATCCTGAAAATAATCGCATGTTTGTGTTTTCTACTCTGCGTCTAAACTTAAACCAAGTCTCATAGAAAATGTCTTTTTATATCACTGATTCGTTTTCTCAGTTATGTTGTGACAAACATAATTGCCTGCTGGATTCTGTACAGAGGAATGTTTTACACCAGTATCTGATGATCTGAATGGTCTGATATGAAATGTGTGGCCAAACATTTTAATGATACATTCAGTGTCATTTTTGTTGCTTGCACATAATTAACATTCCCTCATTGTTGGAAAATGTAATCTAACTAGAATTACGCTTCTTTCGAAATGTGAATTAATTATGATATCGTTTCCAGGAGACACGGTTAAATTTTGTCATATTCAAAGTGAAGATAATGATTTACTCAAACTCCAATTCTCAACCTAAAATGATTCTTTGCTTCTCTGCACACACAGAAAACATTTCTGCTCTTTTCTGTGGAGCTTGTTGCGACCAAAGACTGGAGGTGGGGAACTTATCAACATAATCACCAGAGGAGGCAGAAACTTGTCATGTGAACAAACTTCTGTGATGGTGTGAAATCACAACCGGTTCTCAACCTCAGACACACACACACACACACACACACACACACACACACACACACAGACACAGAGTTTCATAGAAAAGAGGAAACTTGAGTTGAGAATGACAACTTCAGTGTTCAGTTTATACAGTGAAAACACATTTGCAGATAGATTGTATTTGCTGTAGATCTGATTGATAATGCATTACAAATCAACATTTTGTCTTTCAAGAGTTTTTTGAATGTCAACATCACTTTTTTTTTTTTTGTAATGAAATACTGAAAACAAAACATACGAAAGTAAAACTAACCAGACTCACTGCAACTTCACTTGACTTTCTATGAGTCTTAGGCTCAGGGATTCTGAATATACAGCCAACAGTGTTATTTTTTGGGAAAATATAAAATGTGTGAAAACAGATTCTCGATGCTTGTATGCTAATCTGCTCTAATATCTGATTAGCATTTGTCCTTGGTGGAGACCAGCGAACCCTCAAGTCTGTTATAGAGTGAAAGGATTAGAGTCTGCCAACGGGGGGGTTACACACACACACACAGAAACACACACATATTCAGCCCACACATTGATAAATAAAATACAAAATTCCATACACACATGCAAACGCTCACACACCGTTGAACTTCTATAAACAGACACAAACCAAAGCCCCTTAACATACATGTTTAAAACGTCATTTATATTTGATGTGAGGGCTTTCATAGATTCCTTCAGCATCAGATTGCACCAGTTGATAGCAACATGTATAAATCATACATGATTGTGTTTTAATGTTACTCCCCACTGTAGCTGTAATGAGTTAATGCACTTACTTCTTTAAAAGTTATATCCATGCAACCTGTTTTGCCTTGTCTCATTACAGGTGAAAACATGTTTAGAAGATTATGCGAAATGAATGTTTACAAATTCATCTGCTACATATTGAATTATAGTCATTTAAACTTGATGACAACCGGTGAACTGCTGGACTCAAAAGTACAACACACAGAGCAGAGTTCAAGAAATCCAAAAATCTTTACCCGCACAAATGAGGTTTGACCAAGCGGCAACCTCCGCCGCTGAAAAATGAAGCCAATGCGGAAGTGCAAAAAAGCTGCAGTTCCTCGAATAACCGCTAGAGCAGGCTGCAGAAGGGAGTCAATTACATTTGAGCCCCATGTTAAAATGTCCGATTTTACGACAGAAAAAAAAACATATTTACAGCCTGGTTCAAAACATGGCTCTAGTCTCATAAGCTGTTTTTCTACTCCATGACAACTCGGGGGGGGGGGGCGAATTTTTTTAATAAGGCGTTCGTTTAAAATATACAGCATACATCATTATGCACAATTCATAGCTGTCAATCTAAGTGGCGCCACTTTGATTGACAACGAGCCACTGACGGTCTAAAGGGCGTCACCCCGGCTAATTCTAGTCACTGAGTTTGGGAAAGAGATCGTCATGGGGTTAGCCGGCTAGCAACGATATTTAGCATTTAACCTAGCTGGTTAGCCGTAGCTCGTTTGATTATTTCGAATAAAGCGGCTTTTTTCAGCGCTTTTTTCAGCCAATAGTGTTCATTCGACCCGCCTCAGCTCCGCCCTCGCTCCACCTCTTTGTCCATATTTGGAGTAACCGGAGGTAGGCTACCAAGATGGCTGCCCACTACGATTTGCTTCATTTTTGCTCTTCAGAAACCTATGGGTGACGTCACGGACACTACGTCCATATTTTATACAGTCTATGGGTTTGACACACAGGTTTCAAGGTAAAAAGAAAAAAAAAACGAGAGGTAGGTAATGGTCAAAAACACCTGTTGCAGAGGGAAGTGGAGACAGAGAGGGGGAGGAACTACGAGACACAGGTGCAGCACATTGAGGAGATGCAGGATCTGACAAGTAAAAGATATGTGAGTGTGAAAAAAACAAAATGAAATGCAAAATTAAAAAAACTGAAAACATGACCTTTGGCAGAGGAACTAGACTTTAGCTTCTATGTAACAGGAGACGTCTTCAAAACTTCAAAATTTAAACCCTGGATATAGCGTTTGTCGTGCAAGTTTGTCGTGCAAGTCAATCACTCCGTGCTTACTGGTTTTAAAGCAAAACATCCTATTTGTTCCTTGAAGTTAGCTACAAATCAAAACACCTTGTTCTGACGACCAGAAAGTAAATTGAAAAAGAAAGTTTCCCGCTTTTCCTCTTCACACGATGTTCCTGTTGGATCTCTCCTCTAATGAATAATCCTGCTTTTATCTGTTGTTGTCTGCGTTGTTTGCCGTCCTCACTCGAGGCAACGGGACAAATTGTGCCTGTGCTTCTTTTGAAGTCTTGTCATGTTGTCAGCTCCCGTGTTTGCAGCACCCAGAGGAACCAGCTCTTTACTGTAGCTATGAATTGAACGAATAAGCCTCGTTCCTGAAGGCTTCCAGTAATGGATTTAATGGTGTGAAGTTGGAGTCTTGTCCTCTTGTTTAGCCTGTGGGCAAAGTCTGCTGTTCTGGCCACTAAATGATCAATCTGAAAGGGGAAGAAATGCCACTCGATCAGCAGATTGGCCTTTCTGGATAAATCTCATTAACTCAGGAACATGCCATTCCCCCGTCACTCATCAAGCCAAAATGTCACAGAAAATTGGCACCTTTGCTCCGGATGCAGAGAGAATTCATATGAGCCCATGAACTGTTGAGAAACGTCCTGTTCATCACCTTGAATGGCTGAAGAATCTGATTTTCATTGTATTCATCTCAGATTTATCTGGTCCCGCAAGATGGTCTGAAAGAATTTCTCCTCCGAACAATAGAGGAGAGGCGGCTCGTAATATATAATATCGCACATGGTCCTGAGGAACGGAACAGATAGACCCTGGAAAAAGAGCAGTCGAAGAGATTTTGTGGTTATGATGTTTTAAATAATTTCACAGTCTGCAATCGTAGCCCGTCGTATTTTGCGAATATGTGAAAAATGCATGAATGAAAGTGCGAACATAAAAATACAGGAATTCAATCGTGTGTGTGTGTGTGTGTGTGTGTAATCTCGCTGTTGAAAACATATCACAACGCATCTACATGATAAAAATTAGTGTCACAGTCATAAGACATCATTTTGGGCATCATGTCCAAACTGGACTCTGGGTTATCTTAATATGAACTTTTTCCTGTAATGTATATCTACTTGAAGGAATAAGGCTTAAAGCATTGATATCACACTAATGTCTGCACATTATATATGAGGCCAACAGATGTTTTTTCTTATCTTAGCATAAAGATATTGGAGCAGACAGAACGAGATTAGTCTCTGTCTTCAGTCTTAATGCTAAGCTAAGCTAACCATCACCTGGCTGTACCTTCTGATTTAATGGCATGATATGAGGGTGGTATTGATTTACAGAGTCTCAAGAATCAATTTGATTTTTGTGTTCTTGATGTGTGCAGACATGCAAACGTCTTCCATCAGAATGAATAAACCTCTGTGTTTATAACATCCAGGATCAGATTCCTCTTCCTGGAGTGAATCTGAGCAGAGAGAGATGAATCAGTCACGCTCAATTTCCTCAACAGGTATCATCATGACATCCTTGAGGAAGACGTTCATCATCGGGTAGAGGCGCACTGGGAGGCAGCGAGGTCATGGAAAAGGTCTGTGGTTGGCTATTTATACCAGGTAATTCATAAGGTTATAGAATTTCTCTGTGTGGCTGCTGAGGGCAAACATAAGCGTGTCCACTATATGATGTTATTTTAAAGGAAATTCAAATATATCATTCAGAAATGTGACTCTGACAAAATCATTTTATCAAGCACTCCTGAACATTCGCTCTGCTCGCTGTTGTTCAAGCAAACTTTAAAACTTAAATAAAGCACAAAAAAAAAAAAAATAGAGAAACACATAGAGAAGTGAGAAACTGATGAACAGTGAGAGGAGGAGGGTGAGAAAACAGGAAGCTAACGAAGGAAATGCTATTTAACATGTCTAAATCTCAAAGGTTTCACTGTCAGATTTAAATTTTTGCTGCGTTAAACATCTGCTGAGAATCAATTGAGCCCTGCAGCTGATAGCAAACTCTGCGGAGTAATGGTATTTTCAACTTCAAGTGTATTTCGATGAAAATAAATAGAAGCTTCAAGAAGTCGATATCAAATCAATGAAGAGACACCTGGATGATCACAGCTCAGCGTCTGGCACTGTTTCCATTCACTTCACTTCAAATTCATCCAGAGTTCACACTGATTTCCGAGCAAAGGAAAACACTAATTGATATGTATATATATATGATATATATATGTATATTGATTGATATGTGTCCATCTTTGCCAGAGATCATGTCTGTCTCGAGTTAATTACAACTTTAAAAAAAAACTTTATAACTTAGCTCTGTGTTGCTAACAAAAGTCTAGTAACAGCCTCCAAATAATCATGCTTTTTATCGACGGCTTCAATCTTAACAGCTGTTTATATACGTGTGTCGAAAGCTTAGGTACATGTTGGATATTGCCTCAAGCTATATACAGAAAAACATGTCAGCAGATCTGCTTTCATGTTCAGCTGAAAGCTACTCGAGCAAGGTTCGGAGATTCACGTCCCCTCCTCTGTGAACACAAAGCCAGATATCTGTGCCACATGTTCTCACCATCCCGGGTCGCATCCTAATAATCCGACAGATGCTGAGAGGGAGGAGGCTCAGCTGAGAATACGATCAGAAGGAGAGAGTAAAGAGAACAGTAGGGCATTCTGCAGTTTGTTGTATTCAAAATGCGGAGGAAAAAAAAGAAACAAGAAAGAGACTAAACAAGCACGGCGGGCTGACACGCCGCGAGAGTGAGGATGCTTTGTGTTGATCTGCTGTGTGTTTTTTGCTTTTAAGCTCGAAAGCAAGTCTTCGGTGTCGTACCTTCGGGGAGGGAGCGAAAGTTTCAAAGATACAAATCAAAAGCGTTGAAACGTTTCCAAAAAACAAGAGCGAACATGAGCTAACGCAGAGATGCTTCTGAAAAAGGAAGGAAAAAAAAAAAAGAGGCTGTTCTCGAAAAAACCCACAACACAGAGGATTATTCCGGAGACAGTTGGATGGCGTGCTTTGTTTGGCCTGCAAACGTGGCAGCTCAAACAGAAAGGACAATCCCGATGTTGTCATTTCCACGGCCTACTGGATTTACTATCTGGACGCAGCCCAGCGTCGGAAAGCTTGACTGCCAACAGCGTCAACAGAAATGCAGGTTCGCTGCCTCTTCACAGGTGGTTTCAAATGAAATCACTGACACATTCACTGACCACATGTTACACGCAGCTCACACAGACTAAAAACAGGCCAATTATTTCTCCACAATCTGTGATGTGACATCTCCCATGAGGACTGAATGTCACTGTAGTGAGAGGGGAGTGGGAGGAGAGATGAAAATAAACAAGGTGTTCGTGGGATTTAAAGCCTTTGAAATATGTTCGATGGAGAAAATACACTCCTGAGTCCTTCCATACGTTCACCCTGGCTGGATTGTGAAGAGATGCTTGAGTTTAACTAGTTTAATAAAAAGACTGATCAGTGATTATTTAGTGATACTTTGTTCCCCAGATGCTAAAATGAAGCTCTAGCGAAAGTTCAGCCAGGAAGACATCATCCTTCAATTCACGATCTTTGGCTCACCTTTCCTACTGCGCTTGTGCATGCTCTTTCCCGCTGTCAGCGCTGGGGGCGTCACTAGCAATCAGCTGTCTCTCCAGCTGTTCTCTACCAGCCAATGGCACGCTGTCACATCTTCACATGTAACCAATCATCTCCATGTTCTCCTTTAAAATACGTGCTTCTCTGCCCTAGCTCTTTCTCGTCAATGATCTGCGCACCCCTCCACCTCCCCATCTCCACCTCGCCTTGGCAGTGTCGTCATCCTCTCCCCACTCTCCCATGGAATCAGATCCTCGTCTGGGTCCAGGAGGCAGCCACCCTTTCCTCATCTAAGAGTCCCCGCATCACTGGAGCTGCGGAGTCAGGACCCCCGTTCGCAGGCCTCCGACTGCACACGTCTCGTTCAATTCCGTTATTATCACTATCATCATGTATGGATTGTAGTATTGCATGTTCTCCCTTCCCCCGTCTGTCTCTCTGTCTCTCTCCAGCCCAACCAGTCGCGGCAGATGACTGTCCCTCACTGAGCCTGGTTCTGTCCGAGGTTTCTGCCTGTTAAAAGGAAGTATTTCCTCGCCACTGTCGCCAAGTGCTTGCTCGTGATGAGAAATGTTGGGTCTCTAGCAGTCTTTTTAAAAGTGTGGTCTAGTCCCGCTCTGTTAAGTGCTTGAGTTGACTTTCATTGTATTTGATGCTATTTCAAATAAGGTTGTATTGAAACTGAATCACCCATCCGGCTTCTCAGCCTCCATTTGCCACCACCACCGCCAGTGCAGGACTCTGGGGGGGGTTCATCCAGCGCCGACTGGGATTGCATCTTCAATCAAGTCGTCTCCCCCCAGAGCCTAAATCGCCAAAGATTCTCTGTCAAGTTGCTTATCAATTCCTGTCATGTCTCACGTTATAATAAATTATTTCCTCACATTCTCGTCTCTCCTGGTTGAAGTAAGTGTTAAAGAGGGATGAGCATCTTCTAGTCTTCTTCTCTGATTACGATTGCAGATAACAGATTGTCATGTCCCAGGTTTCCCTCAGAGTTTACTGAAATACATGCACAAATAATGCACAAATTCCGGTTTCAGGAAACTCAGAGGAAACCGACGCCCATCTGACTCACTGCATGGTGGTTTCCTGCTTTGAATTTTCAGCTTCCTTCAGCACTCGTCTCCGACTTTCAAAGTGCCTGTATCTGTTACAAAATTTTTAATGTTGCGATCTAAAATTCATGCTTGCAGACTGGTAGAGCTTAGTCATCTAAAAGTAACACCAAGATGATATTGAGCAAGAGGAGTGATAAGTTAAGCAAAGACAAATCTAACCAAGTTTTTTTTTTGTTGTTGTGGTAACACAAGATGAAGCTGGTTGGAAACAGATTTTTATGTCGGCCGCTCCTGCTCAAACTGAACACCCAGGTCTTAGACATACAATCATGTGCAAGATGCATATGAGGAAAAAGCCCAAGATTATGACTTTAACATTGTCATCATCTGCAGCTGGATGTAGGAAAGCGATACACAGCCAACCTTCACTGTAAACACAGGTGAAATATACAAAGCAAATTGTTGGGCTCTTTGTCCTAATGGAGCCCATAAATAGGACAAAAGAGTCCATAAATACAAAACAGTGGTCTGTGAAGCAGAACAGCTTCCCAGGGGTGTTATTCAGCGGGTGTTATGCTTGTCTTCCTCCCAGTCCTGTTTCAGCCTGGTTTGAATTACTTCCCATTACCGGCTGGAGAGAGGCCGCTCGGCTCTTAAAGCCTGCAGTCACTCAGGCCTATCTTAATAGAGATCTCCCTCCCAGACTGAACACTCTATTGAATCTCATCACTTTGGAAGCGAATGCCAACAAAACAAAAGATGGTGAAGAGTTAATACCTGTAGTGCGAGGGAGAGGGGGGGGCAACATGAGGCCAGCTGAGCAAATAGACTTTACACTGGTCGCTAAAAAGAAATTCATATCTGAAAAATTGAAATGTAGGAGTTAACTAATTAAAAGTTTGAATATGAGACATTCATGAGGATGAAAGTGAAAACCCAGACATCTCGATGATCAGTGTTATCGACGAGAACAGATGTTTCATCAAGTGTAAACTGAATGTAAATTAATGGCAGTCGTCCAAAAAAGCTCTTTCTGTGTTGAGATTTGCCTCAATGGGGTCAGAAGGATGGACGACTTTTGGAGCAGTTAATCAGATTAACTTGACTGGACTTTGAGGCTAATCAGTCTTATGATTTGTATGTGTTTGAAAGAGTAGAGATATCAAATAGAAACAGCCATATAAATTTAACTGTTAAGATTTTTCATTCATGTTAATTTAATATTAAATTATGTGTCTTAAAACAAAGCGAGTCTGGTTTGATGTAGTATCAACATTCAACCCCTCATACTGTTTCTGATCATAATTCACGTTTGTGAGGATCAGTAGCTCATGAGAGTTAAAGTAAGAGTTCAAGTCAAGGTGCCGTCAGCAGCTTTCATGTAGGTTGAGTAAGACTCGATGTCTAACCTTGATACCAAATCGAATATTGAGAAGTGTTCAGTATCCAAAGTTGGCATCAAAGACTTGTTTACACTGTGTTTGATTTTTTTTTTTTTTTTTGGTCAGACATTTTCTGATCTATTTAAATCAGCTGACTTTGCTAACTTTATTTCATCTTACAAACTTTTCTATTAAACACTGATGCATTGAAGAGTTTTTAAGTGAAAAAGCGTTAAAATGTTTCTTTAATTATCGTACTGAAGAAAGTTGATATAATATTGGCACCGATATTGAAAATCTTCAAGCGATAGCAGCATGTTTTCCTACTTCAACATAATTCTATACGTCCGCTGAGAATTCAAATGAAGCTCAGACGGTAATGTTTGCTGTCATGTGATCGCAGCCTGTGCCCTGTTAATGGCTTGATAATGTCATTCATAGCTGTGAACTGTGTAAGATCCTTCCCTTCGCTTGATCGCGGCAAACACCTGTAGCTATTAATGGATCCAGAAGTGCGAGGAACTGAACATGAGTAGCTGTGAAGTTTTTTTCAGATCAAACTCCCCAGATCGCTACTCATGAAATATTAATGCAATGCTTCTATCGATCGCACATTCCCGCCGAGTTCCCCTCTTTTAAAATGCTGGCAGGCTGTAAATTGACTAAAAATCCAAAGGCCAGTGTAAGTGAACAGTTCGCCCCCACAATATATCTATGTATGACTAAAATATTATCTTTTAAATGGACATTTTTCTTTCCCATTTGCTTCTATCCTTTGAAACTCTTCACCTCTTGATTTTATTTCATTCGGAGAAAAAGCCAGATATTTTATTTCAGACGAATTTTCAGCATCGGAGAAAAAGCAAACTAATGCATCAGAAGCTCTGAAACTCCACGTGCTGCCCTGTTACTTCTCTCCTCAGCCTCTCCTCCAGCCGGGCGGCGGGGCGCTAAACCCTGAAACCCTCATAGATCACACAGAGACACCGCCGCTATCCTTAAAAACAGCCTCCTCCTAACGGCGTCTCATTTCGGAGTAAAATAGGTCGACGCTCAGCTGGAAGTTTCCACTGCCCTGGAAAAGAGGAGGGCAACGAGAACGGTTCAGCACAAAGTAAAACAACCAGATAGATAGATAGATAGATAGATAGATAGCAGTGGCGAGCGGTGACCTGTTACAGTGGTCATGCTGAAGTGTGAACTACACCCAGCGCCCAATTGTTGGCTATTTATTCATTAATTAAAACACGTCATATGTTTTTTACGGGGCCCCGGAGGTGTCAGGTTGCAGAATAATTTATCAAGGCGAGGGCACGCCTTCTATAGTGTGGGTGCACGTTAATAAAGCGCTCCCTCCACGCTTTGTTATAGTGAGGGACCGGGATAAATAAAGCGTTTCCTTCACGCTATGTTATAGTGAGGGACCGGGATAAATAAAGCGCTCCCTCCACGCTATGTTATAGTGAGGGACCGGGATAAATAAAGCGCTCCCTCCACGCTACGTTATAGTGAGGGACCGGGATAAATAAAGCGTTTCCTCCACGTTACGTCATAGTGAGGGACCGGGATAAATAAAGCGCTCCCTCCACGCTATGTTATAGTGAGGGACCGGGATAAATAAAGCGTTCCCTCCACGCTATGTTACAGTGAGGGACCGGGATAAATAAAGCGTTCCCTCCACGTTATGTTATAGTGAGGGACCGGGATAAATAAAGCGTTCCCTCCACGCTGTTATAGTGAGGGACCGGGATAAATAAAGCGTTCCCTCCACGCTATGTTATAGTGAGGGACCGGGATAAATAAAGCGTTCCCTCCACGCTGTTATAGTGAGGGACCGGGATAAATAAAGCATTCCCTCCACGCTATGTTATAGTGAGGGACCGGGATAAATAAAGCGTTCCCT
>JBBMOC010000028.1:5042981-5065916 GCA_037975185.1 Centropyge bicolor
TATAGTGAGGGACCGGGATAAATAAAGCGCTCCCTCCACGCTATGTTATAGTGAGGGACCGGGATAAATAAAGCGCTCCCTCCACGCTATGTTATAGTGAGGGACCGGGATAAATAAAGCGTTCCCTCGCTATATCATAGTGAGATGCCTCTGGGGCTCTGTATACCCCCCGGCTCCGTTTTCTAACTAGTGCATCAATGCGATTTTAATAGACACTCTCACACTCAGAGTTTTGAAGTGAATCCAGTTATGAGCATGCGCGTTGGCAGATAAGCTGCTTCACTGACAGCTTTTTTGCCATTCAAAATGCTCATGTACAGTAAACACAGCCTCGAGTGCGGGTACTACTCAATATTGCAGTGCGCATGCGCGAAACAAGCTGTCAGCTTTCCAGCTTTTCGCAAACAAAACAGGATAAATAAGGCAGGAATTTCAGACCAAAACGGTAGAACTAAGGTATTGTATTATAGAACACACTGACAGATGAATATTTTCAATTATTTTATTGAAGGGCTTGGGCATGCACTGCATTTATAGCTTATTATGACCGCTCGCCCCTGATAGATAGATAGATAGATAGATAGATAGATGAATAGACAGATAGATATTGCTCTCTCTGTGCTGTGTCTTCACTCTGCCATCTGTCATCGCTCCCGCTGTCTTGATTAAAACGCCCATCGCTGCAGACTTAATTCAGCGGTCAGTCACTTCCCTCAGTCAAGCCAGATATGAATTAGAGTGAGAGCAGCAGACAGGCCGCACTGACAGAACATAATTACAGTAAAAGGTCAACAGAGACCCAATCTGCTCTAATGACAGGATGGGAAACGTGGGCCGAGCCAGAGAGCGGCGAGCGCTGGCAGGACGGAGACGCAGCTGCCGGTCGTTACCGAGCTGTTCAAACCGGAGCGTTTACACTTCAGGACCTGTTTGTTGTTCTGAGCAGATGAACCTGTGTTACTGTAATGCACGACACGGTCGGTTTGATGAATGAGTCGGTGTTGGTGGTTTCCTCAGCTGTAACCCACTTATACTGTCTAACAGCTAACAATACTGTTTCATGGGTCGCTGGTTTCTAAGTATTTCATCTTCATATACAAGAGGTGCTTTACTATCAGGAAGTGATGCAATGTGTGCACCAAAGGATATCAGTCAAACTGCAGCTTTGAAATGGAAATGAAACCACACAATAGACCTTTGCTCTGTTTGCAGACTGTCTCAGGGAAGGTGGTGAAGAGAGCGTCGTGTTTGATCAGAGGCGTTAACGGTTTGGGTTTTCCACCTCCGATGAAGGGCAGGGCACAGCTGCTTCTCTCAACTCTGTCAGGGTTATGTGTCTGTCACAAGGTCGGGTCACTCTGTCAGCCTCAATGGGAGACTGTTGATTTATTGTGTTTTCATTTTTTTTTTCCTCATGTGGGATTTTGAACTGAACTGGATCATGGGACCATATCAAGCATCGACAACACACTCAGACAGATTTGATAAGAAAACTGCAGCTTTTTGAGTGAACTTCATTTTGTCACTTTTACAGTATGTATTCATAACAAACTCAAAACCTGATGATCAGTGTCATCGACGAGAACAGATGTTTCATCAAGTGTAAACTGAATGTAAATTAATGGCAGTCGTCCAGAAAAGCTCTTTCTGTGTTGAGATTTGCCTCAACGGGGTCAGAAGGATGGACGACTTTTGGAGCAGTTAATCAGATTAACTTGACTGGACTTTGAGGCTAATTGCTCTTATGATTTGTAGAGATTTTTGTATGTGTTTGAAAGAGTAGAGATATCAAATAGAAACAGCCATATAATTTTAACTGTTAAGATTTTTCATTCATGTTAATTTAATATTAAATTATGTGTCTTAAAACAAAGTGAGTCTGGTTTGATGTAGTATCAAAATTCAACCCCTCATACTGTTTTACAGTATGAATTCATAACAAACTCAAAACCTGTGTAGAGTTGATTTTGTGATACAGCCTTGGTTCTATTAACTGTGGTGAAAACCCTGGTTCCAAAAAAGTTGGGACATTGTGTGAATCTTAAAGCTGCACTGATTCTTATAAATATCTGCTTATTCTGATTTTGATGGCAGCAACATGTTTAAAACAAATTGTGACAGGAGCAACAAAAGACTGTGAAAGTTGTGGACTGATCCAAAAACACCTGTTTGGATCATTCCACAGGTAAACACCTTCATTAGTAACAGGTGATGGGATCATGATTGGGTATGAAAGGTTCATCCTGGGAGAGAGGTTCAACACTTTGTGAACACATGATTGATGTTCAAGGTTGTAAATTATTTTGTGTCAGTGCCGAACATACTGCTGTTAATGCTGATGCAGCAAATATACAATGGACACACTTCATGATTTTTTCACCATTTTTTTTACACGATGGGTTTCAAACAATACTTATGAAACTTTAATCAGATGGTGTAGGTGGAGTCCATGCTGTGATGAATCACATCATTACAACAGACCAATGATTATGTTAATGATAAATGAGAATAAGCAATAAAAAAAAACAGTTTTTTTAAATCAGGAATAGATGTGAAAGGGATATTACACCTTTAGGCTATGAAGATGGTAGAATGATATATACAGGCCCATGAGGCCCCACCTGCACGTATGCACAAACATGAGGTACGAACAATGCACCTCAAAATATACACACGCAATGTAGCATCAGTGTTTCATTTGCCCCGGGTGTTGTTTTCTGTTGCTGAACTCCACCTCAGCTGGCAGCTTCGAAACAACCAAGTGATGCTGTGTTTAGGTGTAAGGCTGCCGAAATAGATTCATTCGAACAATGCTCGCGTGCATTCGCATTTCATGACATAATAAGGCAGCGAATACAGTTGAAGCAGAGAAAACAGAATAGAATTAGATGAGTAATCTATAAAGCAGAGGTCACCAACAGGCGGACCGCGGTCCGGGTCCGGGCCCAGAGGCTGTCCCATACGGACCCGGACCTACTAATAATATTAATAAATATTGTGACTCTACAGTGCAGACAGAGGCAAGTTACGCATGAAAAGATGGTAGAAAGAAAAAGAAAGCTAGCATATATGTAGAAAACAAAGCGAGAGATAGAGACGACTGAGCCGGAGAAAGTTGAGGAAAAAGACGAGTGTGACGGAAAAAGTTGAGAATAATAAGAAACAAATGGCTCTCTCCAAATAAAGAAAAGTGGACAGCGAAAATAAAGCATTTTAATCCAGAATGGACAGACTCATTTCAGAAAAGGGGAAATTCAAGCCTTTCCTCCCTTTATTTTATTTTATTTTTCTGAAGTTAAGCACGTTGTTTGAACATGCACAATTTTCACATTCTATTTATATTCTCTTATTTTGAAATGCAGCCCTTTTTCATTTAGTAAATGAGAGAACATTATACATATCGGCAGTCATACATATAGGTTCAGTTCTATGATACTTGACCATAAATATTGTCAAATAGTTTTCGAATTGTCCCGAATTTGTTTGATTTGACAGTCAGGTATTGAATACATGCAGATGCTGATACAACTATTGAGCTACTTAAATATACATCACATTAAATAGTGAGACATTTTGATCTTCCGGACCTTCGCGCCAAGAACCTTTCTCCCACTGGACCTCTTTAAACTTTAGTTAAATACCCCTGCTATAAAGGAAATGCAGGGTTTCGTTCCCGTTGTTTCGAATTGTGTTATATGATAAAACACCAAAAAAGCATGACTTCTTGGATCATTTGCTTTTTGATTTGCCACCTCTGTGGTTTGGATAAAGGAATGCTTCTGAGGCGATTGATGCCTCTCTCATATCTGTTCTGCACTTGAACATACTGTAGGTCTTTTACTGTAAGCAGCGTTTTTTTCAGGTGAGCACGAAATTTCAGCCACACTCAAACTCAAACTCAAACTTTATTTATTTATATAGCACTTTTCATACAAGTGTAACACAAAGTGCTTTACAAATCAGACAAGTTAAAAGCAAAACAAACCAAGCACGCATACACGCACGCACAAATGCACGCACACGCAAACACACACACACATACACGCACTCACACAGATATAAAATGTTGATAAGGCTCGACACTGAGGGTCCAGGTGAGGACAACGTGAGGGGGCCGTCCGCAACAAGAGGCGCCACAACTCTCACCCACAGGGAGCACCGCCCCAGAGACCCCCACCTGGGCCGGGGTGCACACTGAGGGGTCCCCAGGACAGCGCCCCCCCCATTGAGAGCAGGCATAACTACCGCTGCGGAGGGCCCCCATGAGGAAACACTGGAGCTAAAAACTACAATATGTAGCAGTTAAAAAATTATAAAAAAGAGAAAAGAGAAAATTTTAGAAAATTTAAAGGTAATATAAATGAATAAAAATCATTAAAAACATTGAGGATTAATAAAAGAAATAAATAGCTATAAGAAAATAAATTAAGAAGTCAACTAAAAGCTAAACTAAAAAGGTGGGTCTTGAGCCTCCTTTTAAAAATACTACACTGCTGTTGCGAAGGATCCTGCAGGAGCTGGAGCACTGAAGGTGACCCCCGGTCGGTTGGATGCTTCTTCAGACAGTGTAATAACAAGCTGTGATCAACAGTATTGATGGAGCGGTGGGAGGGCGGAGGAGGAGCCCGAGTCATCAATAACCAAAAGATCGTTCGTCATTCTGGTCAGTGTGGCTTTGGGGAGATAAAAATCCAGTGTGAAATTTGTCAAAAAGCTTATCATTGGATAAAGAAAGAGCTGGTGAACTAAGTGAATCGCTGTGAGCGGACTGAACGTGGATTCACAGGTTTGATTTTTTGGTGAGTCTATTTTTGTGTTTGAGCGCGAGGTCGAATCAATATGAAATCCTCCACCCTCGTGTGTCACTGTCTGGACCTACTCGACCACAAAACTATGATCCTTTAATACCCAACTCTCTCTATTTCTCGCTCGTCCCTCCGCAGACAGCAGGTACATTCATCATCGTCTTTCTTACATGAATTTGATTGAACGAGAGAAAAACAAGCGGCGCTCTCATATCAAGCTGTCCCGAGGTTCACTGGCTGGCTGCTGAGCGAGCGGGCGTGTCTGTCTGCTCGCCCGTCGACCTGATCGCACAGTCTATCTCTGTTGTTTCTCTGCTTTTAGAAAATAAACACGCTCCTGGCGACTGTCTCCGCAGTCAGAGCGTAGTGTTATTTTAAACAAGTAAATACAGTGTGACCTACAAAACAATGAAGCTGGAAGTTCTGCGCAGCATTTTTATAAATCTCCTGTTGTTCATTTCAAAATTAGCATGAGCTACTTTACGCTGGAGGGCTACAGATGACGACAAAATGAGACTTACATAATTCCGAAATAGCTTCAGGGTGCATTTGGAGCAGAAGGAAAAAATGCTGTCAGGAACATGCTGTAGGCCTGAAGCCCTACATTAAACACAAGCCTGAGGTCGACCAGCTTTATGTGGATCGACATTTATCTTTATAATTCTTTACTGATCCCCCATAGGGGAAATTCGGGTGTTACAGCAGCACAAGCATACAATCAGATAGAAGTATAAAGTATACAAAATAAAAAACTAAAGAACTATAAGAAACTATATGAAAAAAAAGTACAAGTGGAACCTAATAAAAAAAGTACAAGTGGAACCTAAAGTGGCTTAGTGAAGATAAAGTGACAACATCAAATAACATCAAATAACAAAACAGCAGCAATGAGAATATGAGGTAGGTAATGCAGCATAGTTATGTCAATAAAGCAGCCAAATGTAAATATTGCAACCTGAGAAATAAGATAACGGTCTAATGAGTATATATATATATATATATATATATATATATATATATATATATATACACACACACACATAAGAGAGGTATGTACAACTGAGTGTAGTCAGTGTATGTGCATGTGCATGTGTGTGTGTGTATGTGTGTAGTGTGTGTGTGAGAGAGGGGGGGGTGTGTGTGTGTATGTCATTGTCCTTATGTTTCAGGGGCTGTTGAGTGTGAGACATTGTTGGTACAGTAAGTAGAAAAGCTTTTTTTTACAATGAGACAGAGAAAGAAAGTGATCGATTTTATGTCCTGTCACAGCAGAACTGAGGACACAAGCACAGTCACTGAAAAACTGAGGATCACGGCACAAAATCCAAATATGACGAGATGAGCGATGGGTCGTTTTCTTAACTTTAAAACTCAGCACATCTCTTCTAAGGAATGAAGTAACTAAACTATTTCAACTCGCATCCAAGGCCGAGCAGATCTTCAGAAAGAATAAGAGACATCAAAAAGTTTGCAATCATCCAAAAGCATGTATTTTCAGATTTTTTTTTTGCATCCCACACACACGAGTAGTCGAAATGTTTAGAAGTCAATCCGAGAAAGCACGAGGGAACAAAGCAACTGGGCAAAGTCAGAGCATCGATCTCTCTCTCTCTCTCTCTCTCTCTCCAACATTTGAAATGGAAAAAGGAAAATAAAACCAACTCGTCCTCTGTTCTTGCCAGCGTGAATTCGGGCATTAGCTCGCGCGGCTACTTCTGAAAATGTATGACCTCCGAGGGTTCAGCCCACACCAAACTTCAAAACTGTGATCAAACTCAGCTTCGCAGGTCGTGTTGGGAATTTAATGAGCTGTTATAGATTCTGGACGTGGTTGGACAAACCGCACAGAATCCCAACAGCAAAAAAGTTAAAAAAGAGGATCTGTTGACTTTGTAATGATGCGTGTCATGTTTTATTGGAAATGGAAGCAGGGCTGGGAAATAAGTGAGTACATTTACTCAAGTATTGTTAAGTATTACCATTTGATGCTGCTGTTTACTACATCACTATATTTAAGAGGGAATTTCATTTTTTCCCCTCTACATTCATCTGACAGCTGTAGTTACCAGATACTTTGCAGAGTGAGACTGTACAATCAACACATACAGTCAGTTTATGAAATACCTTTAACTAACTGATTAATTAACTAATTGTTTCAGGCCTTGACTGAACTACCAACAATATAAACAGCAGCTAAAAATAGTCTGAAAGGGTCAATTCTGTCTAATATGCCATATAAATTTTTATATTTTACTATTAAATATCTCACTTTTTGCTTTACTCAAGTAAACGATCTGATCTTCTTCCACCACTGCAAAAAGGAAATTTAGTGTTGCAAATTCCTACAGTTCGCTTTGTCATTACTTTATAGCTGATGTTGTTTGTATTGAAGTTATGAATCTGACACTGAAATGATGAAATGATGGTCAACAGAGTTCATTCACAACCCCCCGCACAACTTCTTCTCCCTCCATGTTTGTGTGTGTGTGTGTGCGTGTGATTGATGGATGATGTCGCCTGTGCCGGAGAGCAGAGATCTGAGGCAGTAAACTATTACATGTTACTCTCAGGGAGCTGTCATGTTGTTCAGCCCTTTGTAAAGGCTCATTTCCCCTCATCGTCATCCAGGAGGCGACAGATGAAAACACTGCTCTCTGTACAGGAACCGGAGATAGCTGGAGGCCAGAGTTTATGTGACTGTCATTAAATGAACTGGGAGTGAAGCTGTGAGGAGAGAGGCCACCAATCAGCTGGGAGACCTGCGTGTTGTGTCCCACGTGTTGGTGAGTGTCAAGCTGAATCCCACCTCAGTGAGGGGAAGATGAAGCTGCCTGGAGGAGTCAGGTCTTTAGTCTGTGGAGCTAAATGACACCAACAGAACAAGAAGCTGGGTGTAACAGGGAGATGAGTTCTGTGAAGTTGAAAAGTTGAAATAGATTTTCAAATTCAAATCAAATACAAAGGAAAGCTCCAGGTTTGTCCTTTAAAAAATTTACTTTGTGTAGCAGCTAAAAAAGGTGACCAAGGAGGAGATGTGAGCTGTGTCAGGCTCACCTTCTCAGCTATAATCTGGGATGTCAGCAGAGGCAACGCTTTGTGAGAACGGCAGAGATTCAGATTGACTGGGAACTCCTGAGAGCCACGTCACCATTGACCATTGTGGTGTCAGCAGTGATGCAGGCGTCGTCGTGCTGAAGAGGAAGCCGAGCCAGAAGCTTTTTAATTACCAGCTGATTGATGTTCCAACCTTTACCTTTGGTCATGAGCTTTAAGAAGTGACCTAAAGAATGAGCAGCATAAAAGCAGCAAGTATACACGTGAGCAGGGGCGGAGCTAGAAAAATATTTATCGGGTGGTGAAAGGGGGGCAGGAATTTTTGAGGGGTGGCAAAATATGGCAGGCGCATGTATACTGAAATTAATCACAGTTATCACAGTTTGATGAGAAATAGCAGATAATATAATTTAGACTAAAGTGTATCTGCTTGCAGGTCTTTATCAAGCGGCAACCTCCGGCACTGAAAAATGAAGCCAATGCGGAAGTACAAAAAAGCTGCAGTTCCTCCAATAACCGCTAGAGCAGGCTGCAGAAGGGAGTCAAGTACATTTGAGCCCCATGTTAAAATGTCCGATTTTATGACAGAAAAAAAACATATTTACAGCCTGGTTCAAAACATGGCTCTAGTCTCATAAGCTGTTTTTGTACTCCATGACAACTCTGAGGGGGGGGGGGGGCGAATTTTTTTATAAGGCGTTAGTTTAAAATATACAGCATACATCATTATGCACAGTTCATAGCTGTCAATCTAAGTGGCGCCACTTTGATTGACAGATATGAACTGACGGTCTAAAGGGCGACACGCCGGCTAATTCTAGTCACTGAGTTTGGGAAAGAGATCTTCGTGGAGTTAGCCGGCTAGCAACGCTATTTAACCTAGCTGGTTAGACGTAGCTAGTTTGATTATTTCGAATAAAGCGGCTTTTTTCAGCGGCTTTTTTTCAGCCAATAGCGTTCATTCGACCCGCCTCAGCTCCACCCTCGCTCCACCTCTTTGTCCATATTTGGAGTAACCGGAGGTAGGCTACCAAGATGGCCACGCACTACGATTTGCTTCATTTTTGCTCTTCAGAAACCTATGGGTGACATCACGGACACTACGTCCATATTTTATACAGTCTATGGTCTTTACACATACTTATATGTAACTTAGAACATGTATCTCATGTGTGTATATATGTACACACTATAAGGGCACGGACTGCCATTTACTAATACAATTTTTATGCAGTCAATGTCTTGCATTTCAGGTTTCATATGAAACATTTCATCATTTCAAGTGGCAAAGTGGTGGTCATAGATTAATGAATTTTGTTGCCAGACAACGCCAACTGGGGAATTTCACCCCAGGAAGCACTCACAATTTTCTATGAAGAGAGGCTAAAGGTTCGAATCACCATGGCCATAACTTTTTTTTGAATTCATTGCTGCCAAGTGGGGTGGCAGCAGGGGTGGCAAGGCTTTATTTTAGGGGGGCATTTGTCACCCTATGCCCTCAACCAGTAGATCTGCCCATGTAAGTGAGGTGGTTTGGTTTCCTGAGTGTCTCCTTAGGACGCCCATGTTCAAGTGGGAGGAGACCCTGAGGTAGACCCAGAACTCATCTTATATGAATCTTCTGCCTCGGGATTGGGAGCTGGAAAACATTGCTGGGTAGAGACACATCTGGAATATCCTGCTTAGCCTGCTGCCACCATGACCAGGGATAAGTGGAAGAAATGGAAGGATGGATGGATGGAAATAGCTGTGATCCAGGGAATGTGGATCCTGATTTTCTGTCCACACACCAGGTGGCTTCAGGTTTCCATTCAACACATCTACAGTTGTACGTCTGGACACTGCAGAGTTGAGTTTACTTCTTCAGTTCTGCGTGGCTGAACTGAAGTGGATTTTTCCTCTCTGTTTCTGAGGACGATTTTCTCAGCGACTGAACTGAAGTGGGTCTAATCAGCTCGCTTGACATTCGGCACGGAGGAGAGTGAACGATGACAACCCCGAGCGGCACGAGAGACGACAAGTGCCTCAGTGAATAACCTGTTCCATCTCCTTCTGTTCTCACCTTTCTCTCTCCTTCTGTTGCTCTCCGCAGACACTACTGAAGAAAAGTAATGATATTATTAATTAACGCTCACTCGGGGAGGAAATCCCATCCCACTGCAGGGTCTCATCGAACCCGCGCTGCACAGCCGAGCAGCATGTAGCATCGAGCAAAACGAGCGCTGGATGAAGTTAAATGAGGCAAAATACTGCAGACAAATTGGAGCTAATTTATATCCTGCCATTAGTCATACACACACAACAATGCTCTTAAATCAGATTTATGTGTGGTTGAACCAGCTAGACAGATAAATAGACATTTAACACATTTAAAACATTTTAACTGCAGTGTTTTGTAGCAACCTGAATAACAGCACCATAAAATCTATAATTTAACAAATAAAGTTTGGGTGTTTCTTCACAAATTTCAATGAAATAGAAAGTCTACCTCTGACTGTTCATAAAAGAAGAAGTCATCCTCTGCTGTCTCTTCTTCTGAATGTGCACATTAATATGAAACAAAGAGAAAAGTTCTTAAATTTAACATAAGACCGTTTCTGATATGCTGCAATTATTAGCTTTTCAACTGCAACAATACAGTGTCTTTATTGACTGAATGTTGCGTCATCAAAAAAGAAAAAGATTTCTAAAGTGAATATTTTAAAAATATTCCTCTTCAAGTGTGAAGCATGTGACCTGATGTCGCTGTGCGTTTCCAGGAGACGAGAGTTTGAGGAAGAGAGAGAAGTTGGACCCTCCATCATTGAGTATTTTCTTTGTGTTTTCTGAGTCACAGTTTGACCTGACCTTGCAATTGCATATGCATGTTTAATTTAGTGAACCAGAAATGATGGACAGTATCTCTTCCTGTGAGTGAACGCTGCGCTGCACTGCTTTATATTCAACATATTCTAAACTTCGCTGTCACTGTTCAGCCGACATTTGTTGCTTTGAAAAAAAAAAGTTTCTATCTAGTTTGTATTTCGCAGTCATCGGTTTAACTTTGACCTTGCAGTTGTATATTTAATTCCATAAATCATAAATGGAGCGCATCTCATTTTCTGAGAAAACAATGAGGTTCACTATGGGACAGCAAACCAAGGAACAAAACACAGAATGTATAATACATTCTGTGTACTCCTCCGTGGCCACAATCTATACGGTATAAAAGGCTGTGTTCTCTGTGGACTTAATTATACAACTGGAAGGAAATGTTAAACAATCTAAACCTGTCGGTGTGAAATATGTGACTCACACTCAAAATCAGTTAAGGTGCATTCATACTGAATCAAGCCAGTTATTGTCGCATTATGGCCTTGGAGCTATACTGCATTTACACACACACATGCAGGTTAGTGTGTGTGCCTTTGTCTCACTTCTCTTGAGCTTCAGTTAAACTCACCAAAAGCACATTAAAGCACCATAAGACTCGTATGATGTACCAGGATTAAAACATGTAGAAGATGTAACAGCGGTGGTTTTCTGTTCATCACAACCCAGAATCATTTTATTCTAAACGACAGGAATAATTTACACATGATCCAAAAACACAACAATAAATAAAACAAGGTGTAATATTCCCAAGTAACTTGCAGCAAAAGACATAAAGGTACACACAGGCAGGTTACCTGAGCTACCTCCCCAACAAACACAAGAGAAAAAGACATGAACAAAAAGTCCTCTCACCCTCCAAATACCAGGACTGCTCTTTTAGAAGTTGTACAGAGAGCAATACATTAGCACTAAAATCACTTGGCACAGCACAGCATGGCCTGGTTGGGAACCAGGAAAGAGATTTGAAAGCAGACCCCATCAGTCTCCAGTCTAATAAACAGCCGCCACCAGCAAGTCAACATGCTGGACTGGAGCAGTGTGAACAGCGCCCCCTTGTGGCATAGAGTGGTACATTCAAAGACAAATACCAATCATAACTCAATGTCATCACAGGAACGTGTGCCAAAAAGGCCTAAAGACCTCAGCGGTTTGTACTGACTGTATCTGACGACCAGAACACCGGGGCTCATCAGAGGAGCATCTGAGCCAACCAGAGTGGCTCTTTTACTGTTCAGAGAGACATTTAGGGGGCAAGAGCCGGGCTCCTTCTAACGCCACGTACACTGACTATGACAACCACCAGTTACTGAGCTCTGATGAGGGAGCCTCGGGGTACAATGGCTAACTTTTAAAGCTTTGAATTAGTCGGCTTTTCTAAGCAGTCATCTAACTTGGTTAAGAAGGATCTGGGGGTTTGACCTCATCTAAAGGCAACCATGATTATAGCTGCAATTCAATACTTTTATGTGAAGCATATCTCTTAAGAATACAACTAAGACTGGTTTAATTCTAAAGACCAGTCTGATCTTTGTGATTAAATCCTGAGCATGTTAATGATCACATTTGGGAGAAGACTCTGCCTTTAGTTCAGTACATTGCTGCCCTTTTGCCTGCTGCACTGGAAAAAAGGCCCCTCCAAAAATCAGTTAAAAAAAATAATAATACAAGATATTTTTGCTTGTAATAAATGAAAAAAATCTGCCAATGGAACAAGTGAAATTTGTCTTGATAAGATTTCTTGAAATAAGACAATATGTTAAGCCTTACAAGATCTTTAAATTAGCTGGAAAAACTAATTCTTAGCTATTTTTTTGGTTGTATAGTAAAGTTTCAAGTTAAGTCTGTTAACTTGAAACAAGTTGATTCATCTTTTACAAATAGCACAGCATCTTAACCCTCCTGTTATCCTTGGGGTCAATTTGACCCCAATCAGTGTTTATCATTCAAAAAATAATTGTTGCCTTTTTTTGTTTGACTTCATATTTCATGACTTTTCCTAATTTGATTGGTACAGTTGATTAAAAAAAATATCATCATGATAATTTTATGCTTAATGTGCTAAACACATATTACACGCATTGGTGTTCCTCTGGGGTCAATTTGACCCCAAGCTGTTTTAGCTGTGTAAAACTTGTCTGTCTGTGTGTGACCCATCTATGACCTGCTGGTGCAGAGTTGATACTTGCATCAACCACCAGCATCAACCAATATAGATCATTCTGTGAGAATCATGAATGTGCACCCCAAATTAGAAAAGATTTGGATGAAAGATTTTCAATATACACTAACTCTAAAACCCGAAAGTTTGACCTGATGGTGCAGGTTCATACTCTTGTGGTCACTAAGGTTGTCAGTAAATTTGAGAAGATTTGGAAGAAACCCTTTCAAGATAAATTAATTCCAATTTTGGCCTGTTGGGCCTGTTTGTCCCGATGGTGGCGCTAGAGGAAAGGTCAAGATTTCATTATCAAGGGGTTATTTATGTTTCCAACAAATACACAAAGTGGCTGACACAAAAAATGGTCAATAATAATCTGCAAATCATTTTTTTGGATTGAAATACCCATGGGGTCAAATTGACCCCATGGGTGAAAAGTGTGAGTAATATTTGAGGAGAATAGGAGGGTTAAAAACCTTATGACATGTCAAAAAAGCTTGTTTCATCTGAGATATGACTCAAAACATGATGTTTTTAAGACTGTTTCACTTAACAAGATTTTCAAGATGCATCGTCTAAGAACAAGTTAATATATCTTACTGAAATGTTACTCGTTAGGTGATTGTGTCTTATATTAAGTGTGATGAGATATTTTGACTAGAAATGAGAAAAATATACTTGGTAAGATTTTGAGTTTTTGCAGTGTACTTATATCAAACATTGTGTGTTGGTTGTCAGCAACTTCATAGTCTTATTATAGGCACATCAGGTGTACTTCTCTCGGCCAATCAGCAGCAGAGAGTAAATCATCTAACACACACAGTGCACGACAGCTGAGAGTCTGCATACACGTAGTCAACCCCACCGATTCATTGGTATGCTTAATGATTTTATAAAGACAGTTTAGATGCAGATATGCTGAAGTAATACCACTCTGACTGTTAAAGACACATCAACATTGTTCGTGTTGACAAATGTTTTGACTTTAAATAGCTTATTGCATTGTTTTTCTACAGGATGTTGAACTATGAAAAGATCAGCAAGAACCTCGACAGCCTGCAGAAGCAAACTCTTCTTTGTCATTCTGGTTGTGTCCAGCATTAATCTGAGGTATTTAACTCTCCTGCTTGAGTCTCATTTCTGCATTACGGCGGCAGTTTGCTTCAAATTATAGATTTCTTCTACACTTTTCATCCCAAAACGATTAAGCTTTTTGGATCATGTATAATTTCAGTGGTCCCTCATTATGTGAGTTATAGATTTCTTTAGAAATGAACATCTCGAAGGATTTGATTTCAAAGGAATGTGTGATGTGGTTTTGATTTTTATTGATTAGTTGACTATTTTTTTTCACTGACTTCTGCCAAATGATAATTTCGATCTGATGTGGTCACCTGTGTCTCTGGTGATAATCCTTGTAGGGATGAGATCAGGAGCAGAATGTGATGCTGCTTGTTATTAATAATAACTGTACACCCACCATTCATCCGCTTCCTCATACAAATTTGACTGTGGTTGGCAAAATGATTTATTAGTAGGGAGAATGTTATTTTATGAAGCCATCTTTCTTAAAGTAGTTCTATCAGCCATGTAAAAGGTGGACCAGTGTGTCTTAAGGTTTTTAGCCCAAATTGTCACAATTAGCAGAGTATTTTGCCCTTTTCATCTGCTGCTGCTCTTCTGCGTGACATTTATATTACACATTACTTGTCACGTAGGTGTCGGCAGCTATATGCAGCCTCATTATACCCATTTTTTCAAAAGGTGAACATGCTGAACTGAAGTTTTTCGTATTGACCCGTCTCCTTCATGTCCGCTGACTTCATCAGCTCGTTAAGACTCTGTCTGGATGGAAAAGGTTCTGCTGGTGATGATCTTGTCACATATTATCATTTAACCCAAGATACATTGACACCTACATCACTTTGTTGGAGCTATATTAAGAGGTGGAGTGGAACATGTGCTCAATCCTGTGAGGCCAGGTCTGCCCTTCTCAGACAGTGTCTCTTGTGGCTGAGATGTCCTAAGCAAGACTTTCTATTGCATGTGGTCACATTCATGTGGTTTTGGCTCTGGCTGTATCACTCTTTTCTGTGGGCCCCCTTCTCTGTTGCAACATCCTCCAGTTTCTGTTCCCCTGTCTTGAGGTTTTGGTGCAGGGTGTTTCTCCACCACAGCTGCAGGAGCCTCCCAGGACTTGCAGGATCTTCTCACCTAAATTAACCACGGCTGTGTTGCATAACATCCTGCAGAGTTTCCCACTTTTTGGTAGCAGTGTCCTCAGGCAGTGAGGCATTAAGCTCTCTCCCAAAAATCTTTGCAAACTGCTCCACGAGGTCTTGCTGAGACATCTTGCTGGGGTAGATATGACTGTTTTCTCTGTATCTCGTTGCAGTGGAATTTCTTTGGTGGCAGCCTGATCCTGCAGCTCACCAAAGAGTGGTCTGTGTCACAAAGCTGCAGGGCTGTTTTTCTGGTGATAAGTTGGCTTTTTAAGGACAGCGACGCTACAAACATATGATGAATTTATATATTATGATGCATTGCTGCTGGTTTAACTATCCAACAGTATATAAAGTAGTTAAAATGAGCTCCACCTTAAACAACTACAGCAGTAAAATCCAACATACACAACAACATAAACATTAATGCAGCAGGAAAATGAATCCAAAAACATCAGATAGTAAAAATTGACAAGGAACATTTCTCTGCAGAATGAGCACTTTTGATGCTTTTTGAAGTAAATTTGCCTACTACTACCTGCCGACTACTTAACTAAGGCAGGATTACTTGTAATGCATTTTCACAATGCAGTATTAGTACTTTTACTTAAGTAAAGGATCTTGAATGCTTTAACATAAAGTTGTTTTATAATTGAAATTATAATTAATTATAATGGTACAGCTGTGGACACCAGTTTAATTACAGAGTAGAGTGAAAGTGAGAACGGACACCTGCTGTACGTTCAGATGTACAAGACAAATCACAATCATAAAATCACGACCTGTTGCTCCAACTGTTCATCGATATTTGCTGTTAATGGAAAAAAAAAAAGTCCATGTCCCTCAAGGTACGGATACAATGGGACTGTGTGCAAAAGATGGAGTTGTGAAACAGAGGTCAAAATTAAACTATTGAATGACAGCTTACAAGCAATGAACTCGAGAATTATTCTTGACTTGACTAATCATTGTCATCACAAACTGCCAAGACGTTGAGGCAGATAATTTAAGCATGCATCTTCAATAGACAAGAGATTTGGATTAACTTTGGCTTCTGGGAACTAATTTTGGTCTTTGTCAGTTTATTTCAGGCTGGACTTTTAAACTTTTAGTGGTTTTGCTGTTGAGGGCTAAAATAGGTAAATTCTGCCATCTGTCGGTCAATTAGAGAATCACGACCAGCTAGTAAAGGGACATTTAACCCCCAAACTTACAAGACTTCTTACAAAACCTCACTTTTTTTTTTAGATAAATGAAACACACACGCACACATAAAAAGGACATCATTTCTCAAGAAAGTTTTTATATTACTTGATATTTGATAATTTACTGGATATATAATTATCATATTATATAAAGGTATTATTTAATATGATTATTAACCTTGTTGTCAGCAGTTTTATTTAAAATATCTTCTACCTCCTTTTTAAGGGAGAGACTGTCCCTTTAAGACTTTCCCCTTTCGCCTTTTTGATCTCAGTCGCTTTCCGTTGTTTTTCAGGAAGCGCTCGTGTTGGTATCAGTTGCGCAGTTGGTGGCTTTCTATACGTCCATCCTGTGCATTGGTGCAGCATTTAAAAGATTTCCTGTTGATCGTGGACTGGATTAAGGTGTAAAAATGTCGGGTGGGACCCGTCTGGAGAACGCAAACCCTGTGATTTTCCAGCGGTCGGATGAGAGGCTGCTGACGGCGACCGACGAGGATGAAGATGTTCATGACCCCATCGACGACAGAGAAATATTCGATATCCTGTTTTTAAACTTCTGCTAACTTCTCTTTTACAGCTGACAGATACATGTTTGCTTGTTAAACGGCATTTTAACTTTGGATGCGAACCACGTGTCTTTTCACATAACGTTACAAGCTGTTGCATCATTTGTTAAGTAACAGTGAAAAGTCTGTTTTTGTTAAATTCATGGTCATTTTTATTTTGAACTTGTTTGGGGAAAATACTGTACTGAGTAAATTACTTGCAGGTATATCAAGCTAATGGAATTAACTTAAATTGAGAGGAAACATATTTAAGTGATAACAGTTATATTTTATTAAAATTCAAGGAATATGTTCGTATGTGTCATGTAAATACAACTCATTCAACCAATTTGAAAAAAATAGCTTAGTTGACTATGAAAATGATTAAACATTTCAATTCTTCAAACAAAAACAACAAACATTTAGGGGTGCTAGTTTCTTGGATTTGTGAGTTTTCAGATTTCCCAAATCTTCATCTTTAAGGTGTGGACAACGTTTTGAAGGTGTCATTTTTGGTTCTGGGATATTGTGATGTTTTAAACAGGCTATGGTGGTAATGGGAATGTTTCACTATGTTGTGACATTTAATCAACTAAATGTTTAAATGATCATCCACATTGAAAATGATCATTAATTGTAGCATTTTGTTAATGTCAAACTTAACTGGAAACGGCCTAAAATATAATGACAATACAAGTGTTCTCCTTGTCCTAGACCAGCATACATGCTCTGATAAGTCACATTGCTTAATATTTGAATATTAAGTAATATTTTCCAAGTTTTCTGTTGACCTTCTTTCTTTCATTCTTGTCATATCTTTGTTTCATGCTGGCATTCGACTCCCATGATGACCTGAAGTGATGGGATGGTTAGTTAGTGCTTCATTACAGGCAGCTACCAGAATGTATACATGTGTTTTAAATAAGTAGACGGTGTTGGGAAGAGTTGTAAATTAGATATTACTACATTTAATTTAAGTAAGTGACAAACATTTCTTAACACACTTTATGCTCCTAGTTTGTTTGTTTTTTTTTGTTTTTTTACCTATATGCACTATATGTGATAACAATGACTGGATTAAGGTGCAGACAGAGCCTGTGATGTTTTTACTATGTTATCTTAAATTCTTTAATTAAAGTTACATCTGATCAGATCCATCAACGACCCAGAGCATCCTCTGTCTCTGGAGGAACTCAATGTTGTGGAGCAGATCCGAGTCAAGGTAGGCACTATTTTTAAATCATGTGATTTGGTGTTTTTTTTTAGGTTTACTAACAGGGTGAATGGAGAATACAGCAAACAATCTACTTTGTATATTAAGTCCTCATCTATCTGTATTTTTCTTAGGTCAATGATGCAGAGAGTACTGTGGGTATAGAGTTCACACCCACCATCCCCCACTGCAGCATGGCAACTCTCATTGGCCTGTCAATCAAAGTCAAGCTGCTTCGCTCCCTGCCAGACAGGTTCAAAGTACGTCTGTGCATGTGTTTTTCAATTAGTGTTAGTTAATGTGAGAAACATGTTGTACAATGTGTGATTTCTGTGTGTAACCATTTTGTTCAACTCCATGCTGTGTGTTTTTCTTTTTCCACTCAGATTGATGTCCACATCACCCCAGGGACTCACGCTTCAGAGGAAGCAGGTAAAAGATTTCAGACAGAGACAGCAGGAGTGATTAGATATTAGATCAAATATCCCATGTCAAATGTGTTGAAATTTTATGGTTGTAAATTATGTATTTTTTCCTTATTTTATGTGCAGTGAACAAACAGCTGGCAGACAAAGAGAGAGTGGCAGCAGCTCTGGAGAACTCCTCGCTGCTGGAGGTGGTCAACCAGTGTCTGTCCACCAGGAGCACCTGAGCAGCCAATCAGCTTTATCGTCTTCTACTTTCAGTCACTTTTTATCGCAGCGGAATTCTCTGAACAGCCAATCATGTTTGGCTACCAAGCTTTCCAGCCACCCATCATTAATCCATGTGTGAATAGGTGGAACTGATGGTGGCAGCAAAACAAAGTCAGGATCATACAGAGTTCAGACAGTCTGTTCCAGTGTTTCCTGGAGAAAAGTACAGGGAAATGCATTTCTTAAATGTGTCCACCTAGGTAGAGCAGTAAAAACTGGTGATCATAATGCAGAATAGTTTGGATAAAACTGAGAAATTACACTTCAATTCCTGAATTTTGGAGTCATAAATGTGAAAAAGTTGAGAAACTTGACCTGTTAGATCATTTAATATATTGTGACATATACAGTATTATTATTATTTCTAGAATAATATTTGGACTCAACATTTGCTGAGACTCTGTTGCAACAATTTTCACCTCTATATTTTATTAATGGCTTTGACATTGTATTAAAAATGTACAGGCCTTGAAATTAAAATTAAATGAAGATACTTGTGTGTGATACTGTGTGTGTGAACAAGTGTTTGGTTTTTCATGATTTATTTCTCCAAGGATACAAAACAATTATTCAGACATTGAAAATAAGTGGAATTGACTGTACCTTATTGTGAATTATTGCACAAACAAAGCTGACTGTCCTTAACTATCCACATAGTGAAACAGCCTATTTCAATGTCTCCATTTATCCAGCAGGAGGCGTTCTTATCCTATCTCTACAAATTCACTGGTAGAGGCTGATAATGACAATCTGTTCTGCCAGGTCTGTCCATCAGATCTGGCAGAACAACCAACATGCTTGTCCACCCACTCCCACCTCACTGAACTCACTTTCCTTTAAGTGTTTTTCAACCAGACAAGCTCACTGAGATCTTCCACAAATCTGCCTGAGCTGAAGAACAAGGCAGGTTGTGTCAAAGTGATGGAAGTTAGTACAAATATGAGGAGAGAGTGAACATTTTAATCTCTAGCTCTTGTTCCCATAGAGTTTAAATGCACATATTCTAAGTTCCTTATACATAATTTAGTTTTAAAAGTTCACAATAAACACATTGATGCGCATTAATTTAGTTAAAAAAACTAAAAACAAAAAAGATGGTTATGTAATCAACTGTTTGACGGTCTTTAAGTTTCCTATTTGTTACCACTCTTGTCAAAATGCAACATTTTAGTGATTCTGGTCTGACATTGAAAAGAAATACATGAAGTAATCCTATTATAAGTACTATTCTAAAATCCTATTAAAGTACAAAACAGTCAAAGAAACAATCAAATAGGCCTTTTAAGACTATTTGTCACCAGAGGGGATTATAGAGCATTTTCAACATACAGTGGAATAATAAGTATATATTTGTTTGGGGGAAGTAATTGCTGTTCCTCAGGCTAGACTAATAAGGATTTTTTCCCTCTTGTTCCACATCTGGAAACATTGCATCACTGCTAAAAGCCCGGATGAGAGACCCAGCCGGCACAGCTGCAGGAGCCCGAGCCAGAGCTGCATATACACAGAGTTCAGTCAACTCAGGCCTGAGAGGATGAAGAGGAGCACGTTCAGGACAGAAACAGAGAGACACCTTGCGACCAACAAACACAACATACAGGATACTTTGACTACAATAATCTGCACTGTTAATAAAAGCAGTGCATTTAGGTGAGGGAGGCGGCCTTCATCCAGGCAGAAGGCCAAGAAACCTGAGGCCGATTTTAATTGTTTTCATGGGGCCTACCATTTCTGTTTCAAAGTTGTGACAGCAGCATGTTGGCAAATTTAGATTTTTGCTCAGTAAACTTAAGGATTTTGAGTTTGACAATGGCAATCAGAGGGTGAGGATATTGTTTTATTATAATCACATTTAGCATGACATAATACAGCAGGACATGGCTTTAACTAAGATATATTTAAGTCTCATTTATCTGACTGATCCATCCAATGGAATCAGTTTGATCAAGCAGAAGGTAACACTGAAAGATAATAAACTTTAGTATTAAATTATTGCCAGTATGATCAAGCACCTCTTCTTTGTCCTTAATGTTTCTCACAATATTGCTTATAATAATCAAGCTCTTTCTTCTTTCTTGTTAAATATAGCGTTTAAGACAGTTTGAGTTGTGTTGTGATCATATCATCAAAATAAGGTAACACTGGAAAAAACTAGCATTAAATCATTTCCAGTGTGATCAAGCACCTGTCCTGAATGGCTGAAATAAGAATATAAATAAAAACATTTCATCTGACTTCCTGTTTTTATTTATATTATACTATATTGCAAACACAAACAGCCCTTATGATAATCAAGCTCTTCACTGATTCTCCACTTATGTTCAATATAATCTTGTTAGTTATCATTAAAGTTTGTCATGAGCTGTGATCAGATCATAAAAATAATAAACTATAGTGATAGATATTTTCCAGCATCTCCCCTCTCTCTCCCTCCTGACAGCAGCTTTACTTCCTCCCAGGACTCAGGCAGCAGAGTCTTAGCTCAGCCCAGTGTCTGCAGGGAGAGTCCAGTCTGTCAGAGCTCTGCAGACTTCAGGCTGCACCGAGCTGCTCCGCTCCGCTCCAACCTCAGCAAACCGACGGTCGATGGAACAGTATTATTCGTGCACAACACTTCACACATCCAGAGGTAGGTCGAGCAAACACTGCGTGAAGTTTTCTCTGAGTTTTTTTCTTTTTGTGCGCATGTGGAAAAATAGCTCCAGTGAAGCGGAAACCGAGAGAGACCCGAGTTCGGTTTTAGAGGCAGAAAGGAAAGTTGTCATCTGGCAGAAAACAGCTGGAGCTGATTTCAGCAGATGATCCGACACCGAGCGTTTACTTCACCGAGCGAAGGAGCGATTTAGTCGGACACAAAGCTTTGGCAGGCTGGTACAGAGCTGTGGAAGAAGTTCTGGCAGCGGGCCAAGGTTTGTCCTTTCTTCCACCCACAGATGATGAAATGATGGCCAGTTTGTATTAACGGTGTTTTTGTGTTGGAGATGTGAGTTTTCTGCTGTGAAGCTCGAGCCCAACGTGTGTTTTTGCCAAAGGAGCTGCTGCAGACAGAGGAGAGAGGCAGCTGCAGTGAGCTGCTCACATATTTGGGTTTTATTTGTAGGGAGCAGGGACCACTGGTGGGTACACACACACACACACACACACACACACACACACACACACACACACACACACACACACATCATGCATATGCAAAGAAATGCATCCACATCATGAAGCGGCACAAAGTCAGAGGAAGGAAAAGGAATGTGTGTGTGTGTGTGTGTGTGTGTGTGTGTGTGTGTGTTCCCAACCTGTTTGACTGAATTCCATTTGGCTGTAAGCAGTCACTCTCCATGCACTCACACACACACACACACGCACGCACGCACGCACGCACGCACGCACACACACACACGCACACGCACACACACACACACACTCACTCTGGTTCTGTAAACATTTAGTTTATAGAGAACTTCTTGTTTTGAATGAAGGAATTCAGAGGTTACACATGTGGACATGACACTAACCTGATGGGCAGCAGGAATATGAATCAGTTTTCCTCCTCTCCGGGGCTCAGAGGCCTGATGCCTTCTCACCCAGCAGTCGAGCTGATAACATACTGTTAGAGTGTTAAAGTTCAAACTGTCTGTGAGTGATTCATTGATATTGTGCAAGTGTGCATCTCTTACTTCTTTTGACTGACTTCTGCAGAGTCGGTGCCGTGTATGTGCCTGATGCGAGACATGAAATACAACATGCTAGTTGAGGACTGGGCAGCCTGGTTGAAGAACTATATGAACTATAAGAATGTTTCTCATGATATTGCAAACATAGACAAACCCCTTATAATAATCTGTCTCTTGCTGAGTGCAGACTGTTTTTTTTACTATTAAATATACTTTGTTTTTTTTACAGTTTGCTTTGCTTTGTGTTGTGATCATAAGCAAAATAATATAACACTTAAAGTATAGTATTAAATCATTGCATAATACAATGAACAGTCTTTCTGTGCATCTTTACAGTCTCAGCACAGGAAGCACTTCGCACCAGTTTGTTTCGAGCCATAGTGAGTCAACTTGAATCCAGTTTTCCAAAGAAGAACTGAGATGCTCTCTGCGTCATGTTGTTTATGGCAACATGTAAATATGTAAATTCAACATCTGTTCAACTCTGACA
>JBBMOC010000028.1:5070482-5102004 GCA_037975185.1 Centropyge bicolor
GCTCCTGTTGCTGCACCAGGCTTTAGTTGTGATATTGCTGAAGCTGTAGAGAGATTAAGAGGAGATGCAGTGATAATATTATGGGAACATTACAGGTACTTGACAATCCAACAGCCCTGAAATACTAATTTGTTGAAGCTTTTTAAATGAATTTGTCAGAGTTGTTGATTCATCTAAGTGTATTTAGTAGGGATGAGCGAGTACACCACTATCTGTATCTGTATCTGTATTCGGAGTGGGCGGGGCCTAAACCGGAAGTGAGCGCAGAAATGGGTGAGGCTTAAAACTGTACATTATTTTAAGTCTGAAATTGATATGGATTGATCAGAAGTCGCTAATCTACTGTATTCAAAGCCTATATACAGTATATATCAATAATATTTATAATATTATTTTCATGAACTGCAGAGAGAAAGTGTCAGATACTGCATGCAGCCACATACAATAAAAATATTAATATAGGCTACTTTGTGTGTTCAGCTATATGTGTGTATGTGTGTAAATGGTCTGTAAGACTGTTTATTTTTTACTGATCTGTGTGAACTTCATGATTCATGCGAACATCCAGTGATGGCAAACAGGGAAATAATATGTCAGCCTTGTTCACTTCTTCTCAAAAGCACCGCGTTCAGTACGAGCAAAGTTTTTCAATTGACTTCATATCACCAGCCAAACTAAGAGCAAGCAGATGGTTAAAAAAAAAAAAAAAAAAAAAAAAAATCGGACCTGAGCGGAGGCATTTACCGACGCGACGCGAGCCGTTTTCAGCTCTGTCTTGTCAAATGCACCGCGCGTATGTTGGGAGAGACGTGCAGAGACCATACAGTCTATGGCAGAGACGTGTCTGTGTAGGGAGGGGCGGGCGCTGTGTGTGACTGGCCAATCACAGAGCGCGAAGACAGTCAGTTCCACAATGAGGATTTTCCTTCAGCACGAGCACAGATATTGACGGATTTTACTTGTATCATAATCATATTCGTCAAACATGCTTTATCCGTAACGGATACTCGTCTGAAACGAGTATCCGGCTCATCCCTAGTATTTAGTACATGTTGATTGGTTTCCTTTTACCCTTTGCCACATAATGATTTAGTGTTTGCAACTGATGCATCAGCATTCTGGCCAGCAACCTCTCAGCCTCTTTGAACCTCATGATGTCAGACTGATGGGAAACTCACTCCTCAGCTTAGCCCAACATAAGACTGGGAGCAGGTAGACTGGCTCTGTCAAAAGGTATGAAAAGGTTTTTCCATACAAAGCCACAGTGTGTTTTATCCATCTCCTCATCTGACTCTGCACCAGAACACCACCACTATTCCTTTAAAGCCGACTTCCTAATTGGTCTCTGCTCAGTATTACTCACACATGTTCATTCTAATGTTTTGTGATTTACTTTAGTTGCACTAAGAACTGCTGATTCAGTAGTCACTAAACACCGAAACATGATGTAATGTGGTGAATGGGGGGGGGATCTCAGACATGACGGCACAGGCCAAAAAAAGAAACTGCATTCAGCAAAAAAAGGAAAAAGAGTCACCGACGCTGACCTCACCTCTGCATCCACCATCTTAAAATACAGCCAGTTCCATAAATACAAACTGAACTTGCCACTTAGTGTAAGGTGTTTTTTGTCACCTTGTCCCCACAAGAAAAATTACACAGAAATATTCGTGTTCTCTTTTTCACAATGATGCGTGTGATTAAGGAAACAATCCGCTTTTTCACAAATAACCTTTGTTTTTTTAACAGTTTTCAGGAAGTCATGGAGGTACGTTTGGGTTTTGTTTCAGTATCAGTTCCAGGACCTGAACATCTGAAAATGCTCTCATAGCTTCACATGTGGAGTCACATTACGTCCCTGTCGCACATTTGTTTTGTGTAAAGCCTCAGAGCTGATTTAACTTTTTTTCTTTCTTGATGCATTAGCCAGTTGCAGCGGCCTCTGTGGGGAACACAGGCCTTATTTTTTTATGGTGAACTGCAGCACCAGCTCAGACACGTTTTTTCCCTCTCTCTGGAAACTGGTGGCTGGTAAAGAAAAACAGCTGAGCGCAGGAGACGGAGCCAAGGCGTCTCTTTAAGGCTGGAGTCGGCTGGAAGGGGGAGAGGAGAGAGGCAGAGTATTGAAGCGCGGCCGGCGGTGGGTTGGCAGAGCGCCCCTGACTGCGTTGCGAGGCAGGAAGTGTGACACTGAGAGCACAGGAAGTGGCTGCTGCGGAGCTATGCTAACCCTCTCGTCCAGCAGCTTTAAGGGCTGGGATCAATTCACTGTCAGTTGAATAGAAGCTGTTCTTCATTTTCCAAACGATCAAACACAGGGTGGCTTGTTTCTCTTCATACTTATGATGCCTTGTATATCTCAGAATGCATTTTGAAGGAAATCTATTGATTCTGATTAACAGTCCTATTCAACATACAGCGACTCAAGACAGCAACATACAGCCAGAAAAGAAAAGGTTCAAGCTCCATTTTTCTGAACAGAGACAACAGAAGGCAATTTAATGAGAATGACCTTAAACAGAAAACCTGACCTATTTGCTTCTATGACTTTGCCTGACATCCCTCCATCACCTCGTCCCTCCCATCGTGTCTCCTCACTTGTTCTTCCTACTCATCACCTACTTCTCCATTGTGGTCGTCAGCCTGCGCATGTTTTCACACTTGGTCAGATTCGTAACCAGACGGCTCCTTGTTTCTCATGCTAATCGTGTGAACAGAGGAGTGAACAGTCACTCTGCTCTGACGCCTCGACATCGTGGACTCTCCTGCCTTCCTCCTCCAGAGGATGCACAGAGGAAGTGCGGTGTGTAGTTAATCGCCGGTCGTGATCTCAGACGTCACTGACCTTTGAGGAGATGATGGATTTTCACACTGTCGGTACAAGAGATGCACTGATTTGTCTGATGTGGCACGATAATTAAATTGGCCTGATTTTGATCAAATGAACGTGATGAGGATGACGACTAGGATCTTGTTGTTGTGCGTCTTTCGAATCAAATAACACTTTGACTTGGGAAGAATGTCTTTAAGAATATAAATTGAAAACATACAAAACTGATGCACTGTGTTTAAGTGCTAAAAATCAAATGCAATACTTTATACTAATGCATTTTAATATAACAGTTGTTTGATTTTGCACATTTGCCACTGATTGAATTTGTCAAATCAGAAACTTTTACTGTATATTTTTGACAAAATAGAAAGATAATATAGAACCGATGTAAGATCTTCATGTATAGGTTTGTGCAGCCTTGGTGCATGACTGCACTCTGAGTCTTGTTTTGGGCTGGACTACTACCTGAATTGACCTCCACAGATATCTGGCAGGATATGGCGTAGTCAGCCCTATGGAAAAAGTACTTTATTATTATTGAATACTACATGATTGTGTACATGATTGTAAAGTTATAGTGAATAAAAATGTTCACTTTGTTACACACTCAGCAGGAGAGAATGACTCAATGACAGGGAAACTTCAAATGCATGATTTGAAGCATCTGACATTAGTTTGCATAATTGTTTAATGGCAAAATATCCAAAAGCATTCTAGGAAATGTGGAGCTGTAAGACTTCATTGTGAGGCTGAGGCAGATCCTACAGTTTCCTCATATGACACAACGTTGCCTGTTTTGTCATCTGTCCTCACGCTTGCATTGTTTTGAGCTGGATGCTAGTGGATGTGAAAATGATTTGCAACTTGTTAATAAAAACTATTTTATTGGAATCAGAAATTAATATAATTTACATTTTGGATTTTACTATCTTCTTATCTTCGACTTCATTTTGATCACTAGTGAGAACCCCTCCCCCCCTCCCCCAGGTGGGGAACTGAAAAGAGGAAGTGGCGTGTGCCATATATAAGGTTTGAATGTGTTGAAGTGGGACTTCTCTGAATATGAGATGCGAGTTTAGAGGAAGAGGAATCAAGAACTTCTACATGGTGCAGAATGTTTTTTAAAGATTTCTGGATGCTGCTAATCTTCCGCTTTCTTCTCTGATTACAGCTGCATGTGGCTGCTGTTCACATTTTGCACTTTTATGAGGAATGAACTAAGGTGCTTCTTCTACTGTCTTCTGAACATACTGCTGATTCTTCTATGGACACAGATTGAGTAAGTAGACGAGCTGACCTTTTCTCCACTGACTGCAGAAATGGAAAAATCATTTTTAGAGGTGGCTTTTTTTTGGTGACAAAAATCAAAAGTAAAGGTGACACTGGGAAAGTGAAAGCTGTCTCAGTCTACTGACCACACACAGTTATGTTTTGACTGTTGCGATGTGTTTATAATGAAGTTTATTAGAGGAGTCCAGTCTTTATTGAAACCAAGTGAATTAGTTGTAAAGATGATCAGGTGATTAATCATTTAATCAATTTTGATTTTTGATTAATTGCATAAGTCATTTTTCCATTAAAGATGCATTCAGTATTTTAAACACTCACATGGCAAAAGTTTGACTATGTGCAGGGAGTGGCAGACTCTCTTTGCTCAGACCACACACAATACACCAGCAATGAAACAGAAGGCGATTGCTTTGTGGCAGCAATAAGAGCAGATACGCAGATGATGTATGATGCCTGTAAGAGTCTGTTGACGTAAACTGTGTAAGAGGCCAATACACTCCACAGAGTGCAGTTATGTTGTGTGTTTAAGCTGATTAGTGTAATGTGAATGGTTTCCATGTTTTATGGCCGTGTCTGAATTTGATTTGATTCATCACAGTAGAGACTGAGGTATGCAGACAGCAGGCTTTACATGAAACAAAGATGAGCGAATGACATTAAAACACCAAACAGTCTGTAATGTGCTCGTTGCATTTTGAAATTAAGGTCAGCCGTTTTAAGCTCACCAGGAAAATCACACAGAATGGATCTTTAAAGAATCACGTTTTTTGCAGGGTAACACAAAGTAAAGGAGGTTTCACTGTTGCATTGTTTGTAGGAAATGATTTATGCCGTTGAGTAAAACCAGAAAAAAGAAAAAAAACATGAAGTCTCTATTGCATGTTGCTCAATGATTCGATCAGCCAGTTCTGGAGTTTGGTAACTTTTAGAAGCATCTGTGTAACAAATGTGTGCAAGAACTTTTTCTAGTCTGCGATAACTTTGTCGAGTCCATATTTAAGCGTACGAAGTCACATCTGGTTAAAGAGCACATATGTCAAGAGAGGAAACACACACACATAGAGAAACCTTGCTCAAACCTCAATGGGACTTTTCTACAGAAGTAGTTTATTTGTGTACATTTCTATCACAAGATGTGTTCAGCACTAATTTCTTTATTTTAAGAATGTTCAAGAGGTAAAATTAACCTGCTGAGCCGAACTCTAAAACAGCAGCATTAGAACCACATCTGTTGCCAGATACAGCTGCTGTGTGTGTGTGTGTGCGTGTGTGAGTGCGAGCAAGTGCACATGAACACACCACAGGATGTTAGCTTAGCCACTCAGCACTGTTCCTGCACAGCCGACACATTTATTACAACCCTGGGCTGCGTTCAGAAAGTCTAAAATTACCTTTTCCCTGAGCTCGTGTTCAAAAAATCAACTCAGATCACATCAGATTTGGAACCTTTTAGTCACCAGCAGCACTTTGACTTGTTCCTGATCTCCAGTGGAGACATGTAAATATACTACATTTCATCGTTGTTAACAGCTGAACTACATGAGGTGCTTTTGATTTTTCTTCTTGCTTCTGGAACGTTAACGCTGACTGTTGAGCCGTGTCAGACTTTGGGCGGAGTTGAGTCAGAAGTGAAGGGAGGTTTCCACATAATGATATACCCACCTCCACCCAGCATCACCCCTGTGAAAACCACATGTTTTGACACTGAACCACAACCATTTTTTTTCTTCTTATTCTAAAACAAAGGACTTAAAATAAGCCACTTTCTTAAGATAATGAAGTCGTTATGCTTCAGCTGCTAATTTGGATCTGATTTTAAATGTGTTTTAAACATCTATATTATCATTTGTAGTGTTTGCAGTATTTTACTTGTGATTTGTTTTTTTAACTATTCTTGAAGGTCAGACCGTCTTAAATATCTTTTCCCAAATTTGCAGAGTAATTTAAAACCAGCTTGCCAAATTTCCATGATGCATGGTTTTGAGCCTGCATTTTGCCACACCAATTTTGATTTACTATCTGCCCTCCTCCACCTGGAGACACAGGTCTATCGCTGTACCAAACATATGACCTTTAACTTTGGTGTGAACAGAGTATATGAGATAAATCAGATCAACCAACTGAAAAATCTGAATATATTCAACATCTCAATTTATCAATGTTTCGTGAAGAACAGGTTTAACACTGGAGGGCTAAACATTTCAGACATGTTGAGATTATTCATTATGTGTGTGTGTGTGTGTGTGTGTGTGTGTGTGTGTGTGTGTGTGTGTGTGTGTGTGTGTAGTAACTCTAATGAGGTCGAGGAGCACAGGAGGTTCAGTGGCAGGATGAAGAAGCTTTTTTTATGGCCATTTGTAAACTGAAACATATGTGAGCTTTGTGTGTGTGTGTGTGTGTGTGTTGACTGGATCTCTTCAAAGGATCCACACCCTGGAATCCCTCATATCTCCTCTCACTCTCTCTCTCTTTCTCTGTCTATCAAAGGAGCCATTGTGAATGCTTAGCTAATATTAGGCTGTGTGTGTGTGTGTGTGTGTGTGTGTGAGTATGAGGCGAAGGAAGAGAAGTCGTATAGTGCATTTAAAGTTTCAACACGTAGGCCTGTTTCCTATGGAGGAAGTCGATATCTCTCTGCATTCACTCAGAGCTGCTTCAGTATCAAACCTTGCACCAGCTAACTGTGAGCTCAGAAATGAACTCTGCTTGTTTCCACTATTTTACATTTTGCTGTATTTCAAAGATTGTATGAATTGTGTTTGGGGGGGGGGGGGGGGTCTAAAATGTCTACATGAAACCAGGGAGGGGTTTTCATTACAGACCCCCTCCATTGCAACACACACTCCGTCTCATTGACTCTCGTCTCTTTGCCCGATTTCATCAAGTTGTGTCAGAGTCATTTCATCACTGCTGCCGGAAATGAGTCGATGTGTTAGCCTCTATATCCTGATCAGAACCGTGAAAGCCACTCAGTCATATCTGAACAACTTGATAGACTAAAGTAAAACCTCTCAGCTCTCTCTCCTGACGACCGGCCTCCCCTGTAAGTTCACCGTGGTCTGCTTCACTTTTTATAAGTTCAGCATATTTTAAAGTAAAGTAGCCTCGGCACAAAGTGGTAGAAGTACATTCTCCTGTCACAGAGGGTTCAGTCTGGGTAGGTGGTGGAAATGGAAACATGTGTGATTGTTAGCACAGTGGAAATATGCACATGGGCATTTGGCGTCTGCAGCTTCAACAGCCAGCTCATTTGGAGACGTTGGCTGGTGTGAGTGACGTTTTCCTGTTCAGCCGAGTTTGTCTTATTTAGCCAAAATCTATGGTTGTTTCATTTGCCTTAACTGAAATATGACTTAATAGTTATTGATGAATTGTGTCTTGGTGATTATTACTTAAAAAGCCAAATATCAGCTGATTGACAAATGCAAACCATTGCCATTTTTTTCTTCTTTCTATCACCAGAAAATTATGACTCTTTGCCTTTTGGTCACAATAATTAAACATATATGAGGCTCTGTTGACTTGTGATGAGCTTTTACTTTGATTTTGACATTTAACAGTGATTAATGGATCATTCGAAAGAAAAGATAATGGCGACAGCAGCTACTGAGTCATTGTGACAGTTGACGGTTCATGTGAGGAGGATTGTAATCTTCATATTTAGATTCAAAACGCCGCCAGGCCTCTTCTTCTGCTCTATGTTTGATGCTTTGATTCAACAGTTAAAATGTGTGTGTGTGGCTCTGCCTGGCATAAGTAAAGGTTTGGCATATCCTTTATTCTAAGATGATGTTGCCCCAAACGTTAACAATCTGCAGAAATTCAACATAATAATGTGAAAAAGACACTAAATCAACAGCAGTGTGTTTGCCTTCTAAATAGATTATAATTTAAAGTCTAAAGTCTCTCAAATCTGTCAGGGTTTTAATCAAAGGCCCCACGTTTTTCTATTGTTTCTAGCTAATAATATTATATGTGAAGATTTTTGTCTCATCGACCTCAGACTCTGCTGCTATCATTTTCAATCCACACTGAGTCTTCACTGATTCAAACATGACTCTGCAGAACGTGCAGGAATCACGTCCTCCAGCATCTTCATGATATCGTTCGAACTTTTTAAGTATTCTATTTTCGTCTCCATGAAAAGTACAGCATGTTTAAACTCTTTGTACTGAGGCATGTGTGCTGTACATGTTTATACTTGGCTCAGCGTTCAAGCTTATTTTCGGTGCTTTTTTAAGAGTTTTTTTTTTTTTCCATCATGGTCTATATTGGGAAAGTAGTGACGGTCGTAGGAAAGATGAATGTAAACAGCTTATCCTTATCTGGCTCATGAATTATGATGCTGGAGAGTCTGTATTAGAGTCGGGTTGGTAGATTGATATTTCTAATAAACATTAAATATTAATCTATGTAGCTCACAGTACAATGGAGACAATGCTTTCACAGCATCACAGAGGCAAACCCAAATGTGAAATCTGCTCATGTCACCCTGTTAACTCAGACTGACATCAGTCTGGAGCCTACTGAGTATGACCGAGCATAAAATCTTTCACGTGTTTTGTCCAGGAAGAATTTGTCCTGGTGATGGCACAAGATAAAAAGTCAAGTGAACACCAAGTACAATTCACCCTGAGGAAGTGCTGTATGTGAACTGTGATTCATGGCAATCCGTCTGATTTTGTTTTTGAGAGATTTCACACTGAATTGCAAAGTTCAACCTCATAGTGACGCTGGAGGAAAAGTCAAGAGATCACCAAAGTCGTAAGGATTCATCTTCTGGGGACCATGACAGTTTGTGGTTAAATTGTAGATGGACAATGGAGAACCTCAATTGTAAAACAAGACGTATTTTAACTAATGTGACCTTGTGTGGGTTCATATGAAAATAAAATAATTTTTAGAAATATTCCTCAGGTTTACCAACATGCTCCACTACTCAGTGTGTGTGTATGTGTGTGTGTGTGTGTGTGTGTGTGTGTGTGTGTGTGTGTGTGTGTGTGTGTGTGTGTGTGCTTGTTTTAAGATATGAGACATTCAGGTGTCGTCTGTTCAGTTTTTCTTCTGCAAACTTTGATGCATTTGAATAAGGAGTTGAATTTTGGTGTAAGATGATACAGATGACAAATCATGCAGGGACTGGCAGACCCTTTGAATACAAGGCTGATAGGCGAGGATGGATGTCAGATAAAGAGAGCGAGCAGACACAGGAAAGAAACGGAGAGAGAGGTGATGCATTAATGCAGCGTGGTAGTGCTGAACGGTTGAGAGAAAGAAAGAAAGTGAGAGGAAGGAGGAGAAATGATGCGAAGCTGAGATGTAGCGGCATCATCATCCTGGCAACCGGATGGCTGCGGTGCTGGAGCTGCGTGGTGACTTCCTGTTTGTCAGCAGCATACAGGAAGTAAGAGGCCTCTGGAGGATGGTCTGACTCTGTGTGTGTGTGTGACTTAACATGAAGTGAGAGGCCGAGCTGTGTGAGGGGAAAATGGCTTATTTTGGTGTGAATTTGAATGTGCAAATGTGTATGAGTGGGAGGGAGAGTCTATAACATGCAGGTATATTTAACTTGTTCCTCATCTTGCGTCTCGCGGATTTCTGTTTCAGGGCATTTTACCTGATCTAACCTCTGTGATCTCGGTGCAGAAAGCAGGTAGTCATTGACGATAAAGCAGGTTAAATTAATGCCATAGACCTGATATTACGGGCCTGTAGTTGTAGCTAGTGTCTCAGGTTTATCCTCACAAATGTTTGGCTTTAACAGTAAGGACGACATTGTTCATATGATATCTGCATCTTTGCCTGTTACACTTGTCACACTTCCACTGGGTTGACCTTTCTTTGATGCTGTCATTGCTGCATCTGACTCTTCTCATGCAGAGAGAGACACTGAAAAGACTCTCTCCCATCTCCTCTTCAGTCTTGCTTGTTCATTGGTTGCTTCACTTGTGTTGCACTTCGAAATAGCTCAAATTATAAAATTAGAAGACGAGTGACAGTGCAGCTTTATTATGAGAAAATCTATTCCAAGTAGCATTGAGTTTCCTGCACATTACATGGTGTCATGGTTGCAGGAATTTGTCCTTGTAAAAATAAACTCTACATATACGTGTTTTGAAGTCATGTTTTAGGGAACTTAAAAGTCCAGTTCCTGTTATATGAAACGTTTATTGCAAGTCTGTCAACTCTTATGAGCTCACTGTCCGCTGCAATATTTGGAAGAATTTTTACAAATCTTTGAAATTTTTTCCACAAAAAACGATCGACTTGGAAGAAAGCTTTGCATGTTTCAACAACGGCGGCCGTCTGGGGCTCACAAATGATTCATGTCAGAACCACAATATGAAGCCACAGTGTCAACAGAGGGAAAGAGGACTTCCTTTCCCAAGAACTTGTGTTTTCAGGCCGACCATCTTGGCCATTCCCTTGTAAGTGAAGAAGTGTATTGATCCCTGAAGTTCACCACTTTCACCACCACTCGAGTCCTTAAACAACACCTGGATGGAGCTGAGGTGTGGTGAAGAAGACAACCATCATTACTGAGTGTGATAAGAAAGGATCCCTGTAAATCAAGCAAAGAATCTCTCAAAATATCAATATGCATTCTGCAAAATGATTCTCAAGTTTGTCACCAAGACACATTTAAGGAAGTGAGATTAACTACTGTGACCGCTGCTCGTTGCGGACAACATGTATTAACTTTGAGAGAAGTTCATGGTTCTGTCAGTCACTTCAACACAATCAGATGCCACAGCTTAATGCAACTGAGCTTTGGCTTCAGCAAAGCTTTTGCTCAAGAAATGTCCATCTAGTCTCACGTTTTGAGAACACACAACATCTTGTGATACCAGTGTGTTTCATTTTTTCTATTGTTCTCTGTGTGTGTTATCTGTCCTCCAGGGTGCGGTGTCCAGTGAAGATAGAGTAAAGTGGAGAGAGGAAGATGCCTGCCCCGCCTCCCCCACCACCCCCAGGACCTCCCCCTCCTCCTACCCTCGCCTTTGTAAGCCTGTCTGTCTGTCTGTCTGTCTGTCTGTCTGTCTGTCTGTCTGTCTGTCCAGTGGGATCTGCTGCTCTGTCCTCGTGAACCTGCTCAAAAGAGACCTCTTGTGGTTCAATTGTGTCATTACACATCTCTTCCTCTTTGGTCTGTGTGATCCTGTCATTTCCACTCACCACTTCTTGTCTGTCATTGTGGATTTAATGGATTTAACACACAAAGATCAACAAAGTCAGCTTGACTCAGTGACTGTATGTCCCTGTGTGTGTTTGTGTTTCAGGCCAACACAGACAAGCCAAATCTAAACCGTACAGAGCAGCAGGGTAGAAACGCTCTGCTGTCCGACATCTGTAAAGGATCCAGATTAAAGAAAACTGTTACCAATGACCGCAGTGGACCCTTACTCGACAGTAAGTTAAGATTTTTCTAAAAGCAGTGGACACATCTATCTTTACTGACCCCAGATAGGAATGATATTATAATAATCAACATATGGAAAATTAAACTGAGATCTTAAAATGTTAAATCTTAGAGTTTATTATATATGTAGAAAATGTATCCTGCCATTCATTTAACGTTTCTTGTTTCAGAACCCAAAGGAGGAGGCGGTGGAGGCGGTGGAGGAGGAGGTGGAGGTGGTGGAGGAGGAGGTGGAGGTGGAGGTGGCGGAGGTGGTTTTGGTGGTGGGACTCCTGCTGGTTTAGGAGGCCTGTTTGCAGGAGGGATGCCAAAACTGAGGTCTGCAGCAAACAGAGAGTCCAACGGTAAAAAAAAAATTATCTAATAATAATAATGATAATAATGTTATTAGATTATTAGGCAGGTTAAGCACCTCGTATCTAGAGAATTTCCCCACTGTGGGAAGATTAAAAGTTTATCTTATCTTATAGTTAATTTTAATTTTGCCTTTTCTCTCCTCTAGATTCAGGACCCAGTCGAGGACCCGTGCTCCCTCCAGGAGGACGCTCTTGTGGTCCCACCCCCTTTGGTGGCGGTGGAGGCCCACCTAAACTCCCAGGAGCCCCTGCTGGTGGCCGTGGCAATGTCCCTGATCTTCCCAAGGGCCGGCCCAGTCTCTCATCCAGACAAGACACTCCAGGAGGCCCCCCTCCTCCCGTACCCAACACACCTCGACCAAACCAGAGCTTCCAGTCTCGTGGGGGCCCACCACCACCGTCATTCCCTGGAGGACCCAGGCCCAGCCCGGCCTCCGGACCTGCACCTCCTAGTGTTCCGCCAGGGAGGCACGGACCTCTCCCTCCCCCACCAGGAGGTTCCTCAGGTGGTCCAAGACCGGGATTCTCTGCGCCTCCTCATCCACCCCCAAACAACAGCCGACCTTCCTTTCCACCTGTTCCTGGAGGGAGGCCTCCACTTCCTGATGACAGACCACCGCCTCCGCCAGCTCCCATGGGAGGTCATCGGCCATCGATGCCCCGCGATGTGCCCCCTCCTCCTCCCTCTGTCAACTCCAAACCGCCTTCCTCTGTCTCCTCCTCCTCAGCCCCTCGGTCCTCAGCTGCACCTCCTCTCCCACCGGGCCGACCGGGTCCTCCTCCTGTCCCACCCGCCCCGGCTGGAGGGGACGACCACAGCACCCCTCGCCTGCCCCAAAGGAACAGCTCACTCAACAGGTACTGGTGAAGTTTTATCAGTGTCTGCCCTTTATTCACATTTGTTCGGTGTTCATGGGTGAGTTGCATGGACCAGGCGTGCACACAGCACTTCCTGTCAGGCATCAGGCGCTGAGAGAAGGTTCTTGACAGCTGAATCGACTTCAGTGTCAGAATTTGCATAGATTCAGATCTAACAGCTGTTCTGTGATGCTGAACTTCACACATCATGCAAACTTCTTCATGTAGCTTCCCTCTAAACAGAACAGTCCCTTTTTTAAAGCCTAAGTTGTTTTGACTTTACATTCAAACTCTTGCATGCTTTTTATATGTTGGAGCCACCCATTGTGGAGCCGAGACCTGTCACGCATGTCCCTCCTCAAAATTCATTTTGTATATTCTATTAAATATTTAAACAGCTTGTTCTTCAAAGTCATAATGACGTTTCATAAGCAAAGGTGATATTCACAATAATTGGCTCTTTACCTAGTGAGATCTGTTTAACTGCTTGTTGACAGTAGTTGATACATAGATTAAAATTCAGTTCTTCCTTGCCAGCCATGGTCCAGCTCCGCCACACGGTCGGACAGGACCTCTCCCTCCTCCACCCAATGAGAGGCCACCATCTCTTGGAAGGAACCAATCCTCACCACGCACAGGTGAACAGCTTTGATACTAAAAAAGTTTATGATACAGTTTATGCCTCCTATGTCATGTCAGGAGTTGCTGGAGTCACTTCTCATCATCTAACATGTCAATTTTTACTTCTGTCTCCAAAGGGCCTCTTCCTCCCCCTCCTCCCTCAGGGCGTAGCTTGGGTGGGGGCAGTGTGAGGTCATCGCCAGCTCCTTCTCCTATTGGTCGGCCAGGCCCGGAGCCCCCTCGCGGTGGACCCGGCGGTAGACCCCCCCTCCCTCCGGACAGGCCGGGGACAGGAGGGCCCCCTCCTCCTCCACCACCCATGGGTAACGGCTTCCAAAACTCCCACCACAACCAGATACAGGGTGAGTGAATCTCTGAAGATGCTAGTTTGGTTCATGTTAGTATTAATAAAGAATTTGTCAGGAAATGTAGAGCAGAAAGCAAATATGATCAAAGTTATGGGAACAAACAAAAGTGAGGAGGAGAATGGTGCAAAAGTCCAGATAAGGATTTTTATAAGGAAAATAAAAACCCTATCATTTAGCAAAACAGAGGTCCAATAAATTCTTGTGTAACAGTGGTAAATTTACAGGCAGATAATCCAAAATCTAGCCTTGTCAAAGACTGTGCTGTCCTACTCTCTCCAAGAGAATCTGCTTGCCCTCAGTGTTGTTTTTACCACATGAGTTCCAACGTGTTCAGCTATGGCAGAGAAACTCACTGACCTCCCGTTTGTGTTGTTTTTATCCCGTTGAACCAAAGGAGCGAGTTTGATTTGGAAGGCAACGGAGACAAGAAGTGACAAGGGGTCCCCAGTGTCCCGCTCCAGAAAAATCACATTTATTTTTGACACAATCAGTCTTTGTAGTGCTGGATGTCAACCTTGTAAAGTAGTGAGTGAAATCTGTGTAGTCAGTGGTTCAAGTTGGAAGTCTTTTATTCTTATTTACTTATTATTTGATCCGATATTTTCTGATTCAAATAATAGTTTGTTGAAGTTTGTATTTTAGATTAGAGTAAGATATAGCTTGATAAATTATTCTTGAGACATTTTTTTTAATCTCGGAATAATATGAAGATTTATAGTTTATTACACTAGACTTTTTTTCGTTCATAAATACATTGGAATTTTGGTGAAAGAGGTTTTGGCACTGATATCAAGTTGGCACAAAAAGATCAATTTTATGTTATCAGAAAAGTAGTAGTTTCCCAACTTAATTCACTTTCTTGGACTTCAAGTTGCTCCACACCAGTTGACTCCTGTTACTGTGTGTTTATGTTGCCTATCTTTTATTGAAGTGTTTCAAATCAGACTAGCTATGTTTAAAATGAACAACAAACTCACTGAGTCCCTAAACTAGAAGACTCACCTGTGATTAAAAAGTCACTTTCTGTGTGTGCACTACGTGTATATTCATGATGTGAGCAGTCTCAAACCACTGACCTCCTTTTCTCTGTATTAAACAGATGAGTGGGAGGGTCGTTTCAATTTCCACCCTGTGTCGGACCTTCCTCCACCTGAGCCCTACGTGCCCTTCCAGAAGACCTACCCCAGCAAGATTGCCAAGACTGACGGCAGAGGTCAGTTCACACACACACACACACACACACACACACATACACATACACACACACACACAGACAAATTTTTCACATCTCCAAAATGTTTTTCAAGAGCTAAGAAAAACAGCCTTGCTCTCGGTTCAACTATCATGCAATCTCTCTGGAGTTTCCATGAAACCGGGAGTCACTGAATTTTCTCAACCATGAAATCACATTTTTTTTGTTTAAACATTACAACTTAAGTTACACGGTTAGTTTTTGAGATCTGCTGTAAACTGTCAGTAGTCTATGAGGTCAATCCAGCTGCAGCCCAGCTGGACTGTGACACAGTGCCACCTGGTGGAAGAAAGTTAAATCTCTGGAAAGTGAAAGAAAATACTAACCCCTCTGTGCCTTTACTTCTTTCCAGGTTCTGGTAAAAAGGAGAGAGGAGCTCCTCCTCTTCCTCCTGTACCCAGGTGAAGAAGAAGCGGCAGCAAACACAACCCCTGGAACTACTTTCTCCGTTTCCCCACCTGTGTGTCTCTCTCACTCTCTCGGTTGCGCTCATTGTGCTTTTACCTGCTGCATGCGGTTCATCTATGCACTGCAACATTTACCATGGACCTGAAGTATGGTTGACCAAGTAAAAGGACAGACTCACAATGTGGAATTACATCGTGTCCTTCTGTAGCAGCAGAAGTGCAGCGTTCAAAGACCAAAGCTTGTTCAGACTCTGGTACACTGTTCAGATAAAAAGAAAAAAAAAACTTCACCTCTCTTCAGGATTACAACCATGCTGTAGCTGGAAGATGTTTTTTTGGTTTCTGTGAGATGGAAATCCCTCACAAACAGTATTTCCATGATCCTTGATCCACATTGACTTTCTTCCATTAACTAACATCTGCGTCCTTTCCTCACAGTGGCTGATAGATTCCATAAATTGTTTGCTATATATTATGTCTTACCTACCAACTATACTTTTATAAAAGAATACAAACTCTTACTTGACAAATAAACCAGCATTTGGCAGGTAGCACACGTGGCTTTCCCAGCATGTTTACACAGACAGCGATAGGTAAAGCTAAATCTGCATCTTACAGCAATATGATCGTCAGCACCGGAGTCCCAGGGTTACAGTACAGGGCTTATAAAGCAACTGCTCTGCATCCTCAAGTGTGTTGACAAGCTATTTCTCTCTTTTTGTATCTGTTTCCCTTGTGCCTTTTTCTATTCAGGACTGTAATTTTCAGGCTGCTTAAATGATTTAAGGGAATTAGCCTTTTGTGCCTTTAAATTATGTCTGTATGTTTGTTCAGCTGGATTGGATCACCTATGCTGATGTAAATGTAAGAAACAGAAGCAATACAGCAGCTCGATTGCCACGGCATCTAGAATATTTTGCATAGCAAAGTGTCAAATAACATTGATGCATAGACACATGGAACCAAAACTAAAAATGGCCACGACCTCCTGCGACCGCTGCATCAGGGGTGTTTAATTTGCCAAAGCCACACGTGCCTTCACAGTATGTGTATTTACACCTGTGGGTTTCTGTTGGAACCACTGAACGGTACTTTTCATTTGTTAAATGTGACGTGAGCATGCATTTAATGTTTGATTGAGATGTTTTAAAGGACATTGTATGGTGTTACGACAGCATTGGTTTACAATAGAACTGATTCTCATTTTGCTGTTTTGTTACAAACTGCCTTGACTTGCTATGAAGGACCTGTGTATGTATCTGTATGATTTAATCTAGTGGTATTGAAGGACTGTATTATTTTAAGTTATGTGTCTGAACTGTGCAGTATTATGTTTTTTGTTTGTTTTGTTTTTTTTGCTTCACCCAGCACTGCTTTGAATGGTTCTTGTATTCAGGATGTATTATTATCATGTGTTGGTCAAAGAAACATTTTCTTAAAGACAATCATACGGAAGTAAACCTATTCACATCAATAAATAAAATGCTTTAAGATGCTTTATGTGCTCTATGTGGGGTGAAATGTGCTTTTATTGGACTATACAGTTTAAATAAATTGATATTCCTGCACATAGGACAGATTAATCAGATTATCAGATTTGCACTATGAGACTAAACTGAATGAGCATTTCTAGAAAAATGCCCCAATAAGCTTCCTGCTATGCAAGATTCTGCCTCAGAGTCAGGACTTTGTGTCTGGGTGGATTTTTGGGAGCTTTGAACAGGCAGCTGTGATGGCCGAGTGGTTAAGGCGTTGGACTTGAAATCCAATGGGGTTTCCCCGCGCAGGTTCAAATCCTGCTCACAGCGTGAATCACCATATATTTAATTAATAAAATCAAGACTATAAAGTCAAACTATTCGGCAAATTCAAGAAGTGAAGAGACAAGAGTAGATGTTTGGGATTTCACTATCATTTTTATAGGCAGTGAATATTTAAACCCTCATTACAATACATTTTCACTCAGTTTGAGGCACTGGCACTTCTTATATGAAGGGATATTATGTCTGTACCACTGATTCGCTCTTGCATTTCATTTGGTTTTTCATATTGTAGCCGCTATGAAACGCAGCTGAGCTCTGAGGACCAAATATTTAATTATTCCCTTTATCACCTGAATGCAGCATCGCGCCGCACGCTCTCATCCAATCGCAATCGGTGAATGAAGCGTATCTCGGCCACGATTGGTCGAAACGCCTGTCAGTCATTTTTTAGGGCGTTGCCACTCGGCAGCTGTCAGATTCAGGAGCAGGAGCTTCTGACAGAAACGACAAAAACACGGGCTCTTTCAATCAAGATAGATGAATCCCCAACATATCTGAGCAGAGATGGTCTTCTAAACAACAGAGGTGGGCACTGAATTTCAAAACAAGCCATTTTAAATCATATATCAGTGCCAGATGTTGAAGGTATGTCTCACCGTCCCCGTTATGTCCCTGATGTTTTTAGCATGCAGCTAGCTTTAGCGCTAACGTTCAGCTGACAGTGACAATGGTGGTGTCATGGAAAACAGTTAAGCTTCTTAGGCTGTTTAACGTGGCATGACTTTTTAAGTTAGCTGTGGTGTCGTTCGACTGTGAAAGTGTTTTGTCATTGAATGAAGCGGGTTGACTCGGCTGTGCTAACATAGCTAACGGTATGTTTAGGCTCAGGGGCGTAAATAGGGATTCTTGGCACCTCGAGACTCTGTTACTCAGCCAGCAGCTCCTCCTGCACCTTTTATATTAAAACAATCCGTCTTGGTGTCTTTTGGGTTCCCTCCAGCAGGGAGACATAACAATTTGCATTTACTCACCCTCCTCCTATGCTTTATATAATTACACAGTTTCTTGTTCACTAACATGTTCTGTTTTTTGCCTTCCTCCAGATTTGATATTCCCCAGCCATCCCCTAACCACCCTGACCCCCATCCCATCCTCACCATGGAGGCTGCCAACAGCTATGTGCTCATCCACGGGAAGAACATTTCCCACAATACCCTGGTGGGCTCTGCTACGGTGCCGCCCATGTCCATCGACAAGCTCTTCCCGGCTCTCCTCGAGTGCTTTGGCATCATATTGTGTGGCTACATAGCCGGAAGGTAGGGCTGTGCAAGAACAGATACACAATTGTAAAGGATCCTTTTGTTTAAAGTCTGAGACTATGGGCCTCCCCTCAGAACAAACTTGGAAACAGATGTCCCCTAATCCCTACCGAGATTTACTTGCTGAGTTTCTTTCAATTCTTGGATGTTTATGGGATCCTGATTATGTTATTTGATCCTATAGACACTCAACAAATGAGCCAAGATTGGTATAGATCCACTTCTATTCACTCCCCTGAAACTGTTTAAAGCCCCCCTGGGAACGCCTACCTCCCTCTTTGAAATTTTTTTTTGGGCCCAGTTTGCCAGTGTGTTAATGGCCATTTCTTCCATTTCTACCTACAGGGCCGATATCATCACAGAGAGCCAGGCGAAGGGTTTGGGGAACTTTGTGTCTAAATTTGCTCTTCCAGCTCTGCTCTTTAAGAACATGGTGCTGTTGGACTTTGGAGACGTCATCTGGGCGTTTCTCTGGAGCGTTCTGGTCGCGAAGGTTGGTGTCTGTGCATCTCAGTGGTCACACTGTTGCAATATGTGCATGTAGGGAAAATTGGATCAATTCTCTGTGGAAGTCCTGAAGAAGCCATGTGAGACAATTCTGTTATAAAGACCCAAACATAACAGGACCTGGCTTTGATGCTCCCTCCTGTGTGTAGGTGACAGTGTTCGTGCTGGTGTGTGTGCTCACTCTGATCGTGGCCAGTCCAGACAGCAGATACAGCAAGGCTGGCCTGTACGCCATCTTCGCTACGCAGAGCAATGACTTTGCCTTAGGATACCCCATAGGTGAGTCCGACACAAACCACTAATACTGATGTATTCTTCTAATAAAAATTGTCAGTGAAGAGAGAGAGTATGAATTCATCTCTCTCTCCCTGTCTCTGTATTTCTAGTTGATGCTTTGTATCGGAGCACGTATCCAGAGTACCTACAGTACATCTATCTAGTTGCTCCGGTCTCCCTCATGCTCCTCAATCCCATTGGCTTTGCTCTGTGTGAGGTGCAGAAGTGGAGGCAGGCCAGCCATCCACAGCACAGCACTCTTGGCATCGTGGGAGTTGTAGTCCTACAGGTATTGTTTGTATATTGTACTAGTTTGACAAAATTAAAGTTAGACTTGAAGATCTTACCCACTGGGTTTTAAAGGTATTTCATGTAACCCTTGTTCTGTCACCTCTGCAGGTCTTGAAGAACCCAGTAGTATTCATGGTGATAGTAGGAATTGCAGCCCATTTTGCCCTGGGCCAGCAGATCCCTGCTGTGCTATCAGAGTTCATAGATGGCCTGGCTAACTCTTTTGGAGGAGCGGCCTTGTTTTACCTCGGCCTCACTATGGTGAGTTTGAGTTTGTTCAGTCTTTTGTACTGTCTTGTTTTTATTTTGAATTAGTTAAAATTGCAGTGCAGGAATTCTCCATATAAATGAACGTCCACACTGCAGCTTTAAGCCTTGCTGTATATTTAGCTTAATCGTATCATATGACTAATGTAAATTGACTTACTTGAGTAAGTTGTTTTAAGCTAAGTATAATTTATTTTGCTTAACTTAGTATTAACAATATTAACCCTGTGTAAACATGAAGGAAGTCATCATAGTAAAGTCATCTCTCTGTCTCTGTGGCAGGTTGGCCAGCTTAGAAAACTAACCAGAGACACTGGAGTTGCCTTGATTCTGCTCATTACAGCCAAACTGTAAGTGGGACTGACACACTGGTATAGCACATACACGGAGGGGCAGATGATCAAACTAGTACTAGTTGAAAAACTGGCGAATAATGACGTTTCATACGTTTATGTTCTGCCTCTTTATCCCTCCTCTGCCTGCAGCCTGGTGATGCCCCTGGTCTGTAAAGACATGGTGGACATTCTGGATGTAGGAGTGAACAGTACAAGTGCCAACCACACTAGTTTGTCTAACTTTGCTTTCCTCTATGGAGTCTTCCCAACTGCACCTAGTGTGGCCATCTATGCTGGACACTACAACATGGAGCTAGAGGTGGTAAGTACTGTTGATGCAGTAATCCTACCTGAAACAGCAGTTTATAAGAAAATAGTTAGTTTAGAAGCAACAAAACCATATTTGGGGCTGAACTCAGCTGTCTTAGCTACATTTAATTCATTGTTGTAATTTACCTTGTCGTTAGTTTATGCGTTAAACTATGTTGTGCCTTTTTACATTTCTTTCTCTGTGCCCTTCCTTTAGGTAACATCAGGGATGGTAATCAGCACGTTTCTGTCGGCACCGATCATGTACGTGTCGGCCTGGTTGTTAACAATCCCTCTAATGGACCCGACCCCCCTGGTGACAGAACTTGAAAACGTTAGCTTCAACATCAGCATCGTCAGCCTTGTAGCACTGGTGAGTATATTTCCAGACATCTCTTGGTCTCTTGGAGTTCAACCAATGTTTTTAAGTCACCCAGTGGTTCAGTCACTCTGGCAGTGAGGGATATTGAAATACTGATCACACACAAGAAGCATGGAGAAATATGAAAAACATGAGAATATGAATGTGAAGGATAACTATCTTTCAGACCTCATTATGGTTAGGTCACATGTAAACAGTAGTTTGAGCTTAAGGACAGAATGAATAATTGAGTGATTTCCCAAATACAGTAATAAAAATCTGTGATCTTGTGCCGTCTCCTCTCTCAGGTGTGGACCATAGCGGTGATGCTGCTAAGCAGGAAATTTAACAGACTTCCTCACCTCTTTGCCTTAAATCTTTTCCTGGCTCAGGTCAGTCTCCAATCAAGTCAAGTGACTCAAATTAAAGCAGCTCATTATTTTACAGCATTGTTTTGTTATATTTTGAGGTCATTTTTTTTTTTTTTTTTTTTTTTTTATTCAAGAAATGTTAATTGTGTAATTTGCATCCTCACTTTCACTTTCCTGTTCTACCTTAACCTTCTGTACCGTACTCTGCTCCTCTAGTTTTTGGTGTGTGTCAGTATGATCCTGTGGAACTTCTTGGTGAAAAAAGAGGATAACCTGCTCGGGAAAATTCTCACCTTCACTCTGCTCTATGGGTCTCTGTACAGCACCTACATTTGGACAGGTACGTATGTACATTTATAAAAACAACACAAACATTTTGCTTTTTATGTACAAACTGGTGCTTGCATCTAGGAATTTTGTTCTGTTCTTTTTCAGGTTTAATACCTCTCTGCCTGGCTCTGACTAACAGAGATGATCTGCTGAGACTCCGACCAGGAGTCTTCATGATTTTGGGTTGGGGGTAGGTTAGCACAACCAAACACCTCAGGACCTTTCTGTGAAAACTTTGAAATCTTTGTTGTTTAAATAATAAATGACTGGATGTATGCTGTGCTTTGCTCAGTGCCACTGAATGAAGCTATGCACAAGAAAAACGTACTTTGCCACACTTAAATTATTAGACTGGGATGTCAGCTATTACAGTATGAACAACATTGTGTGTGTGTGTGTGTTTGTGTGTGTGTGTGTGTAGGGTTCCCTTCCTGATGGTCGGAGGTCTTCTGATATCAGGAGAGAGGACTGATACCATAGACTCAGCCTTCTTCTATGGCAGAGCCCAGGTTAGAAAAACACCATTCATTCTCTTTTTCACTCTCAACTGTTTTCCCTGTCTTCTCTCTTTGGTCAAGTCAAGGTCAAGGTCAAGGTAACTTTATTGTACCCGCAGGTAAATTTGTTTGCAGAGTAAAACACAGGACAAATGACATACAATAAAAACACAGACCATAGACATAAAAGATAAAAAGATAAAAAGATAGAAATAAGATAGGATAAGTTAAAATACAGATAAGAAAGTGTAAAGTGCCAAGTGCTATGGTTCCGAGTAAAAAAAGATGACTTTACATTCGGGACGGAAACGGGAGGGTCTGGACAGAGTCCCGTCGGTGACAGGTAAAAGAAACATTTTTCATTTTGTTGTACTGAGTGATGGCAGCTGGGATGAAACTATTTCGATAGCGTTTTGTTCTGCACCTTGGGAGTGTGAACCTTCTTCCTGAGGGAAGAAGCTGGAATTCAAAGTGCAGAGGGTGTGTAACATCTTTTAAAATCGAGCTAGTTAGGCGCCCCAGCTGTCTTGTATACAGGGACTCTGTATTTAGCTGGGGCCGACCAATCAGCTTACTGGACCATTTAACAATCTGGTTCAGTGAATGCCTGTTTTTCAGAGAAAGGTTTCCAAACCATGACACCAATGAAAAGGACAGTGAGGATTCGATAAAAGAACGATAAAATAGAGTCATCATGGTTCTATCAATGTGAAAAGAAGACAACTTTCTCAAACAGAACAGGCAAACAACAAGTCAGTTTACTTCCTATTTAAATCTGTCTTTATTTGGATTCTGTTCTCTCTTACTCCAGATAATCAGCACAGCAGTAGTGCTTGCAGTCAGCCTGGTGCTTGGTGCAATATCTCTGATGGGTCTCAGCCAAGGAGACAGGGAGCAGAGAGGATACCAGGCCCTGAGCAGAGCTGCTGTAACAGGCATCAATGATGAGCTGAGGGCCCCTGCTGGCCTGGAGGATCCACAACAACAGCAACAACAGCCACAGACAGCAAATTCACCTGCCTGCAGCATCAACTCAGGTAGACTATTCTGTGCTAATACTGTTTTTATTTATTATTGGATTAAAAGCAGCCCTCCGCCTGTTTGTCAATTTAGGTCTCTGAGAGCCTAATGAGCCCAGTATTATTTACTTAGTAGACGATCTGTAACGCTTTTACTGTTTCTGTTGCGTTGGCAGATCTCCACAGTTTCTCTCCTCTCCAGACTTTACCTGACATGATAGCCAGCACGCAGAGGGAGCACACAAACAACACAGGTAACAAACAGAAGTGTGAGGATTTAATTTTCCATCTATTGAATGTAAATTCTGACAAAATGTTTCCAGGCCACTTAGAAAGACATTTAATATTTTATTCACATCCAAAAAGAAGAAAGAAAAGAAAACAAGTCCATGCACTTTCCTCTCCAGGCCACATTGGGGCGTTGTGTGATGGACAGCAGCAGGGTTCTTCTTCCTCTGAGCAGCCACTGAACCTGCCACCACCTGGGCCTCAAACCACTGATGACAAACAGACGGTCAGACATGTTCTGCTCTGTCTGCTGCTCTTTGTCAGCCTGCTAGCGGTGAGAATAAAGTACTCATTAAGTGTGTGTGAATGTGTGAGTGTAATTAGCTAATTAGCAGGAAGCAAAAAAGGAGTCTGGTGAAATCAGACAGACACTTTCCAGATGCTAAATGCTAATGGAAGGCTTCCATAGTTTACTGAGGTGATGCACACCAATTAGAACAACCAATATCTCTTTTTATCTGCACATTATCTGAAAACCATTGAAACAATATGCAACATGCTAGTGCTTTGAAAAATGGCTAACTTGCATGAAGATAATATAGGAAGCTGATTGGTGAATGTCTCTGTCTGTGTGTAGAACCTGTCCAGCTGTCTCTGGTGGCTGTTCAACAAAGATCCAGGAAGACTTTACCTTGAACTCCAGTTCTTCTGTGCAGTAGCAAATTATGGACAGGTACCAGTGTGTCATCGCTGTTAAATGTGTAACCATGTGTTTAAATGTATCTACAACTGTACAAATACATAATTGTCATAACTGCCTGTTAAAAGGAAGTTTTTCCTCGTCAGTGTCGCATCAAATGCTTGCTCATGATGGGAACTGTTGAGTCTCTATATGTTGTTGGGTTTCTTGACCTGCTCTGTATGTAAAGTGCCTTGAGATAACTTTTGTTGTGATTTGGCGCTATACAAATAAAATTGAATTGAATTGAATTGAATTGTCTTTGTCCCAGGGTTTCCTGTCCTTCGGGATCTTTGGTCTGGACCGACACCTCATCATCCTGCCTTTTAAAAAGAGGTGAGACTTCTTGATGATTGACAGATTGTCAGACTTGTTCATCACGGTTTCCTTTGAGATCAAACGATCAGACACACAGATCTAGAATCATGTTTGTGTCTGTGTCAGGCTGCTCGGGCTGTGGCAGGGCAGGGACAGCGAGGATTTGAGCCCCTCAGGTGTACCAGAGGAGGTCAGACTCACCTGTACCCAGTTTGTCCGCTACCACAAAGACCAGTGTGTACAAGACATAGTACACACACGCAGGTACAGGCGCTACTTTGTGTGTGTTTTGTCTGCATGTGTCCTCAGTACATTTTGTCTTCTCTTTGGAAAACACATGTAAATCTGAGATCTGAATCGAATTAGTTTGATTTCAAGCTCCTTCCGTTATCGTCTGCTTGTACTTGAGTTAAGCTTGTGGAAAGTAGATGACCATATTTATTTTATTCCAGCTTTGATTTGGTTCTGTTTTGGATCTGAACTGCTGAGCTGTGTCCCTGCAAGATGAAGTCTCACCCTCTTAATTTTCCATATTATTATTGTTGGGTCATGTTTCCCTTTGATTCTTTTTTTACTGCTTTTCTCTGCATCCTCTTTGCATGTTACACCTCTGTTGATCTGTTTTGCTGCAGTTGCTGAGATTCTCTCTCTCTCTCTCTCTCTCTCTCTCTCTTCAAGATTTAGTTATTTTTCTAAAACAAATCCAAGCTGATCCAATTGACATTTACACTGTATGTTGCACCTTTTAAGGTTCCACCAGGGTTTGCAGTACAATTTAGCAGATATAAATTATTATATAGAAGAAGCATTAGCTGCTATTGCCATGTTACTGTTGGAAATTTATTGTTTAACCAATGTTTTAACATTTTCAGTATTATGCAAGCTGGAGTGATGATTTTTAAAAAAAGTAAAATTACTTTGTTTTAGCAGTAATGAATGTGAAATCTAACACAGAGATGTTGAACTTTCTACCACAAAAACACTACCAACACTTTCCAGATGTTGATGAATCTTGGATGCTTTTCTTTTCTTTTATTCTAACACATCAAATGCTTTCCACTATTCATTTCCCATTTCTCCTCTTTATTAATGCTTGTTCTTTTCCTTCTTCCCCTCATGTTTCCTTTTGTTCCTCCCTGCTTCCCTCGGTTTGCCCTTTTTGGAACCTCTTTGGTTCCTCCTCTATCACCCCCTAGTGGCTCAGGGGAGAGTGTGAGCGCTTCGACAGGTGAATCCTTCCTCTGATAATAACAGGTTTGGAGGAGAAGGAGGACGGGAGGAGGAGGAGGCTTTGAGACATCCCCCCTCCCATCAGCCCCAGCACCTACACCCGCATCCGGATCCTCAGGAGCAAGGAAACGTCGAGACACAGAATCTGCACCAAATTCCCCAAACTGACCATCCAGCTGAATCCTGCAGCCAGTGTTCCCTCCCATCCCGACCCCGGCTTGAGCCTGAGAATGAACACCAAGCACACGTTTCCAACTGTGACATCCCAGAGGAGCAGATTTCCCAGCTCCAGTCTAACCAAGCTCTTAATCCCCACCACCCACACCAGCATGATGTTGCTTCAAGCCCACCCCATCCCCATCGTCACCCCCAGCCCCATTTTGAAAGTGTGTTTCGGGGCAGTGACTTGGTGGACTGGCTGGTTGAGCGCGGTCTGTGCGCCGGGCGCGCCGAGGCCCAGCTGTATGGCGTTCGACTTCAGCTGGGAGGAGTGTTGGATCACCTGACAGGCCGGCACAGCTTCAGGGATGAACCCACCCTGCTGTACCAGTTTACACAGAGGAGAGGGGAGGGATGGTCCCAGAACATGTGAGAGGAAGTGAGGTAGAGGGGAGGAGGAGGTACTTAGCAGTTACCGCCATAGGTGACAGCCAGAAGCCAAAGCAGATGTGCCCTATGATGCAGTTTTTCCAACAACCACTAGATTCTGACTCTGACTCACAACTTCTCTTCTCTGTATTCTCCTGGAAGAATCTAACTCCTTCATTGCTAATTTCAACTCTTATGTCTGACAAGGTTGACATTTATGTTCCAAGAATTGAAGGTGTGTTCATGGTGGTTGTGCTTGCTTGTCCACTCAGGCTTCACCCAAATTCAAAAATATCTGGCTCCAGCCACAAAGAGGCTTCATCAGATGTTCCTTGAAAAGTGCACAGGTGACATGAGAAACAAACAGGAAAGAACAAACTGACAGGAGGAAAGTGATGGTTGGGGTTGTGGTGCTGGTACTTCATGTCTCCTGGCTCTGGACAAAGTCTTCTTCACTTCTTTCTAAAAACTTTCTTTGTTAAAATCTTTTCATTACTCTGAACTGAGCAGGCTCTGACCCGAGCTTTTGATTTTACTCACCTTCAGATGTGAACAGATGTGAAGGGATTTTCCATCCTCTTTTCTTCTGGATTTCTGTGAGCCAGTGAATTCAATAGACAAATAAGCTTGTTTTGAGGACGAGTTGCCATTCGTCAGCCCGTCGTCCTCAAATGTTTTATTATTTATGTGACATCTGCGTGCAAGTGGTGAGACAGTAAGAGCCGACCAGTAAACTGAATGCTATGTTTGCTCTTAGCCAATGAGCTGCAGGGCTGCTCACTAAAAGCCAATGGCGTTCTTGCCTGCTCCTTCTGTTTTATGTTGTCATATTTTCTTTCAGTTGAAAGAATCTGCCTGTTATTTCAGTATTTGATATTTTGCACGCTGTGTCTTTGAACCACTCTGGTCTACGTTGACTACTTGCATGACTCGGAGCAGAACAGACCTCTGCTCAGCACTGACCCTTTTGCACTGACTGAATAATGACATTCTTCACGTTTTTTCGAATTATGCAACTCACTGGATATTTGTCTTGTGATGATGCTGCGGAGGATGTTTGTTATCTTTGCATTGTGTAACCGTGTTGCCGCTGCCAGTTTGAAACATTTGTTGTGGACAAATGCAATGTGAGAATTCAACACAGGCCAGAACTCAAGTTACTTCTTTGCCACTGAGTTTTTTTGGGTGACTGATCCCAAATAAACTCCTAAAACTTATTTTCTTAAAACCTCAAGAAATGTGTAGTCAAGTGAGAAATTTTAGAAATACAGCCGAGCCCTTTATCTAAAACACTATTAGAATTGTTCGTTTTATCTGCTAGTCTCAGTTAAACTCCTAAACTAGCTTATATTGAAAACAAAACTGACTTGGGTAAAGTTTGAGTCTAGGCTGTAATTGTTAACCACTACTGAAGTGTTTCCAGCTCGTTTGGCTCCCACTGAGCGACTGGCACCACTAACTGCACTACAGCTGTTGTTTTGCCTGTTAAGTTGCTGCTGATGTGTGATATTGTTGTTATGAAGTTTACAGTGTGTTGGAAGGACTGCAGATGATATATGGAAGGTGATATATGAGCTAAGACCACATCAGCGTCAAACTGAGGCTGTGATTTGAGATTTTTGTTGCCTTGCTCGTAGTGAGACCTGAGGATGGTGAGGTCGACCTTGACCTTTCACCTGGAGCAGAATGTCCGGAACAAGGATGTTCTCCTGGATTTTTTTTCTTCAACAAAAACCTCCCAGAAACTATCTATGTGCATAAACGTCTGTGTGGCTGACTGACGCCACATTTAAGGTCATGCAATTCACAGCAGGTCCTTGTGTTTACTGAGTTGTTAAAATGAGTTGAGTGCCTGCCTGCGCCAATGTGAAGGTGTGTGTGTGTTTGTTTGTGTGTCTATGTGTGAGAGGGCACTGAGAGATCAGAGGTTTTAATGAGGTGTAAGTGTGCTGTTGATGGACAGGATCAGTGTAACTGTGGATGTTGTGTTTCAGGTGTGTTGCTGTAAATCAATCAGGGTCAATGATCATGTGACCATAAGAAAGGCACAAATAAACTGTTTGCATCCAAAATCAAACACATTTCACTTGTCACTACGCAATTACTGATTCTGATTAAAAACTGAAATCCCAGTAAACAGACATTACAGATTTTATTACACATTCCACATAAAAAACATGCATTATGCACAACAGGTTGGATTTAAAAAAAAAAAAAGCCTTTTTTTTGGTCAAAGAAGAAGAGAATGAAATCTCATCCCGAGACCTAAACCAAGCCCATTAAAACTTAAAGCAACATTAACATCAGAAAACATTTTTTACTTGCCACTGTTTTCATAAGACTGCTTCTGTTCTCTGCTGCTGACAAATCTCTTCAACTCATTCTTTAGCTGCTGCTGAGTGAGCAGCAGATACAAACAGGATATTTGGCACTATGGGTCTTTTTGACATTCACGACACTCACCAATGGAACCGACTTTTTCCCTTTTTTCTGAAAGATAAAAATGTGATTCATTGTAACTATAAAAATCCTGAACTGTCAGATTAATATACACGATTTAATATTCAAAATACTTGATAAACATTTTACAAAAGATCTATGAAACACCTCAAAACAGACGATCCAGTCCTTCTGTAGCAGATTGTCTCGTTCTACACTGAATTTAAAGCAAACTCCTCTGATGATAAACTTGAATTTAAGACTATTCTCTATAGACGCTCTTCTCTGCAAATTACTGCTTAAAAATAATTAAGTAGTACATTTCCAAACTTAAACAGTGGATCAGTTAGACTGACAGCAGCAGACATAAAGTGCAACACCACACTCAGTTCAAGGCCTCATTCACAGGAGCACAAGGTGTGATCTTCTCATGACTCATTCCAAATTAAATTCTATTGAAGAATAACTTCAAACCAGGTTTTGACTAGAAGAGGATGCATTTATATTTTCACAGTTCAGTGAGCTGCTAATTCCAAATCAGAGTTCAGAGAAGCACCAACAGTATGTTAGTTTTTCCATTTTGTCCTCTCTTTGTTGAAACCATCATGAGAAGATCACACCTGATCTGCACAGAGCTACAGAGAAACTCATCTGTGAATGCAGCCACAGCTACATTAAGACATGTGTAAGTGCTTTGGGAAAAGGCAGAGAAATCTGGAGACAAACAAATTAGCCAAACATTGTTTTTCTCTTTGCAATTCTGGGAACTCTTATGGCTGTACATCGAGTTACTGAGTAAACACATGTAAGGAGAAGAAATGAACATTATTGTCTGGCTGGTTAATTGATCTCCATAATTCACAGCAGACGGCAAAAATCAACAAAGGACAAAAGAAACATTTAGTGGCAAAGATTTGTGAGGACGTCCAGAACAGATTCCTACACAACAAGTTCCTGTGATATTCAACGTATTTACTACACAGGGCAAATTAAAAGCTCATGATAGGCAGCCCTTGATCGGTCCTGGGTTTGAAACCGTAACATTCTGTAGACAAAAGATCTGGGGCCTCATTTATAAAGCTTGAAATTTGCGCACGCCTCTTCCTATGCAAAGGTTGTGATCTATAAAAATAAACTTGGTGTGAGAATGTGCGCACCGGTACGCCAACTTTGATGCTGCCGTAAGCACATGTTGGAGACGGGAAACTGACGGTGCAGATGGTGAGGTGGTGAACTGAAGCCAGATTCATGTCATACGTTTAATGTCACCACATATCAGATGTATAGACATTTTTTTCTTTTTTTGGGGGGGGGGGCAATAAACAGTAAAATTAAAAAATAAATTCCGGGGGGGACATGGATGAAAATTTGCTTTTTCTGTCACTGCCGCTATTCTACATACTCGTTTGAGCCTGTTAGCGATCATAAGCTAGGCTATTAGCTTACCGGTGTACTGAGAGAGGGGGGGGGGCACTCAGTTTCTTTCTTTTTATTAGTGACGCCACCACTGTGACCGCCAAACAAAATACCTTTTCTGGCCTCTACCTCACCCACAAGCATCTCGGTCTCAGTAAAATGTCTTTTTCTTGTTTTCTCTGCCATGGTGTAGCGTAAGATGCCATGGATCAGCAGGTGTATTTACATGCAAAAACATTCACGAGGTGCTTTGCATTGACCATTCATGGTAAAATGTGGGCGTGTCGAGGGCGGGATGTGAGGTGCATCCAGCTGCGCAATCTTCCAGGCGGATTGTGATTTATAAAGGGAACATTGCGTGCAAGTGTGCGGACGCACGGTTTTATAAATCAGGATATTTCTTTGGCGCACGCCATTTTTAGCTTTTGGGCGTACGCAAACTTTTAGTGTGAATCCTACGCAATGTTTTATAAATGAGGCCCCTGGTTTGGAGAAATTCAATGAACACTAAGTTGTCATGTTTTGGTATCGTTCCTCAGTGTCGACACATTAAAGGCAATTTTTAAATTTGTTCATTTTAGAGCTGCTGTTTTACTGTCAACATGGATCATCAACACAGTATTTTCCCACGGATGTGAACTTTCATGTGCAGCCGTTCAGCCTCAACTTTTAAGAGCTTATTTTATTGTAAATCAATCGATAATAAAAGGACCCATCTCAGAAGATTCCCCTAAAACTTCCTGAAGACGTTTCCAAACTTTCAGAACGGATCATACTCAGTATACAGAGCCTTTGGTGTGACCTTACAGAAATCTTGAGGCTGAAAAGGACAAAAGGTCACATGCCTACCAGTGAGAGTTTCTTCCATCTCAATTCTTCTGACACCATGTTTGTCTTTTGGAATCAAACCCGACAATTCCCTGTTGATCTCTGGATCACCGTCTCTTCCGGTCCTGCTTGATCTCAGTCAGGCTGGATCCGTTAGAGTCCATGCCGTCCACCTTCAGGTGAGCTCTGCCGTACCGTTTAATGAGCGCTCCGGGGACCAGAGCCATGAGGGCGATGGCCAGGAGCTGAGCCAGCGTCCCCCAGGAGAAGATATCGTCCAGGGAGGAGATCTCTGAGAGGATGGAGCCCGTGCGAACGCAGATGAAGTTGTAGGGGATCAAACCTGGAGGAGAAAGAGAAAGCAGCAGCTGAGTGACGTGTGTGTGTGTGTGTGTGTGTGTGTGTGTGTGTGTGTGTGTGTTTGTGTGTTTGTGTGTGTGTGTGTGTGTGTGTTTGTGTGTTTGTGTGTGTGTGCCTGTTTTGCTATAGTTGTGAGGACCAACTCTTGACAAACAACCTTTCTTGTGAGGACATTTTGTCTGGTCCTCACAAGGATTATACTAGGATGCCTTGGTTTTAGGGTTAAGGTTACAAATACAAAAAGTTTATGGTTTGGGTAAAGGTTAGGGTCAGACATTCAGTTGTGATGGTTAGGTTTAGGGTAAGGGGCTAGGGATTGCATTATG
>JBBMOC010000028.1:5114988-5133353 GCA_037975185.1 Centropyge bicolor
TACCAAGATGGCTACGCACTACGATTTGCTTCATTTTTGCTCTTCAGAAACCTATGGGTGACGTCACGGACACTACGTCCATATTTTATACAGTCTATGGTATTATTTGTATTTCTCATTCTGAGTTAAGGGGTATGTGCTAGATTTGATACACCTGTTAGCAATGGGTGTGGCTGAAACACCTGATCTCAATAATTGTAGTGGCGTCTGCTAACTTTTGGACATCATCCTCTTTTAGTATGACAAATGAAAATCTTGATGCAAATAAGTCTGTCAGAAGCGATTTTTCAGATGGCTGTTTGCCTGTCTCCTGGACATTACGATGGAGATGAAAGTCAGACACACACAGGTCATGTGAAAGGGAGGACCTCTGGCATGCATTCACGCATTGGTTGTGACGCTCTACAGAGCTGGACGCCGGACAACTCCAGCTACAGCGCAGAGCATATGGTCTCTGTGTGTGAGTGTGAGCATGTGTAAAGCTGGCACGTCCCTGCTCTTTACCACTGTGAGACGTACTCGCCTGTGGAGTGAGAGAGCCATATAGATGCTGCATTCACAGGTGTGTGTGTGCATTATGTGAATGTGATTTCTCACCATAAAGCAGCTCACAAAACGAAGCCCACAGTTAAGCTTAACGTTTTAAAAAACGTCTTGGTTGAACTTTAACAGATCAGGTTCTGTGTGATTGTGTTAGTGCAGAACACAGAGGTCCTGTGTCTCCTGTTACTTTTCAGTGTTGTTCCTCAGATTCAATTATTAGCTTCCATCACGGTTCTCCTGTCCTCACCCTTGCTGTCTGCTGTTTCACTGCTCCACATCTCAGTGTTAAAATTGCTGTGAGACATCCCGACCTGAGTGCACTCGTCCTGGCCCTGTCGGTGACACTGACTGCCGGTGTCACACGGTCTCACACAGCAACAAACAACAAGCTAATTATTCACACACCCCTGTGGCCATCAATCAATGGTTCTGCTCAACAGGCAATTTATCTGTGGAATCTTTTGATGCTTTATTTTTGTCAGGAAAGTAGCTGTGTGTGTAGCAGACATGGCAACACACTGAAAAACAACAACAACAAAACATCATTACAAGCTCTATTGTAGTTTAATGCTGTCGGTGAAACAGAGAAAATACACCTGCCTACAGCAAGATGATTTATATTAGATTTACATTAGTAAATATTTCATTGAGTAAGAATTATATATTTTTTTAAATGAATACATCTGAACAATTGAGGACAAACATATTTCAGATAGATAATATAATAATATTTATAACATATAATCCTCAATAAAACTTTAGAGCAACTGAACTGTTTTGTTTCACTCTTCCCGCTCACATCTGTCTCATTTGCAGCCGCAGCAGGCAGCAAATAAGCTCTGATAAACCCACTGTCAGCTACCTGTACGACACGTTTGGCAGACAGACAGCGTTAAGCACTAACTAACAAAGTTGAGAATTTAGCAGCTAAAGAGAGAGATATTTTCCTCAGGAGTTGGTAGTGACAAAAATAAGCTGAAAGGAGAATAAATATTAGATTATTTTCATCAGAAGCCCAGAAACAAAACTCCAAATTAATGGTTATTGACAATAACGTCACCAGAATTTAGCAGTAAAAAAATACCAGATGACATCTTTCTAAACTTTGTGCAACAGTTTATCTGCTCCATGATATCACCAAGCAATGTGTGTGTATGTGTGTGTGTGCCAAAGCTTGCCCAGCATCTCCCTGAGAGGAAGCAGAAGCTTTCGGTCTCCACAGGTGAGCTGCTGATCCATGAGTGTGAGTTTTTCTGGGAGAGAGACAGTGTGTGTATGTATGTGTGTTCTTTATGTGTGTGTGTGTGTGTGTGTGTCGGAAGCATTACGTTCACAGTCTCAGTAGGTGAGCTGTTGATCTGAGTTCTCTGAGTTTCCCTCAACCATCTGTGGCCCACACACTCTCTCTTTCTCACACACACACACACACACACACACACACACACACACACACACACACACACACACACCCTGCAGGACTGTCACATGACTGCAACTACCTGCTTGTTGACAGGAGCCCAAACCACGACTTGCCAGCGTTATGGTAAACAAAATGCGCGATTTGTACGTATGTATGCGTGTCTGTGTGTGTGTATTTTTGTGTGTGTGTGTTGGCTTCCGTCCCATTGTCCGGGCCAGAAAGTCCGGCTCTCACACAGGCTGTCCAGAACACTGTGCTTCCCTGCCAAAGCACTGACGTAGCTCCCTAGCTCCCCTTCCTCTCCTTTCCTTTCTCTCCTCGCCTTGATGCTTGTGATGTTTTACTTCTTCTCTCCCTCGTGTTTCTACTTGTTAAGCTGAAGCGAGAGCAAACATTGTGATTATGGTTTCTGTGCTGTAATGCTAATGAGCAGGTTCAGGAGTTTTCGTGAACATTATGAATGGATTCGTTGGAAGTCTGGTGGGAGCTGCGATGATGGATGGGTGCATTTCCTCGGCCCACATTAGGCCCCGCAGCATCAAGCATCATTTAAACAGCACAGCAAACCTAAACCCTGCTGCTGACCGGCCCAAGCCCTCCACAGATGATGTATCTTTCAGGATAATGCACTTTGTCTGCGTTACGAGAAAGCACCAAGAACATGACAGGAGCTGTGCTTTGGTCCCCAGATTGCAACCCCAGCAGAGACCCTCAGGTTCAGCATGATGAATGTGAATGTGCAGCGCTTGTGAATCAGCAGGAATCAGGATCCATGTGGAACATTTCCCACAGTGTTGAATCCATTGAGGCCTCATTGAATGTGATCTGTGTGTATCAGGATTAAATGGCTTTTGAGTGAAGACATCAGCTTCGGCATTGGACCAATATCATGGCTCCCTAATAATCAGGCTGGGATTATAATGAACTGAAACCAAGTAGCTACAACAGAATAAGAGAATCAGAAATATCCATCTCTTTTCCGACATGGTTTTGCACCATTTAAGGTTTGATGCTCTTTTAACTAGTCATCTTTTTGCACTTGAGGAGAGTTAGCATCACCATGTTAATCTTTATGAACCAACCCTTTATATTAACGTAAAAGTAGTGAATGGAAACGCATATTTATTTGCATTTTCAAAATTTTGCACATTTTACATTTGGATGGAAACCTGACGTTAGACTCCAAAGAAGAACCAAGACAACAAGGTTAAATTGATTTGCTTGACTGACTTCATCAACACAGTGTTTTTTCACCAGCTGTCTTGATGAAGCAATTCTAAATTTACAACACCTGTGATTTTGCACCTTTGAATATTTTCTTTTCCAGAGCAATGATAACTGAAGGCTAATATATTAAATGCCTTGGGGTGATCATAGCATTTAGAGCCTGTCAAGCCAAACTGAGGGAAAACAAAATTTCTCAGAATCTAACTTGAAATATCACAAATGCCACAACATAACACTACATCTAGTCTTTCTATGATGAAGCATAAGAAAACTTTTAAATAGGACTTTACTGAAGGGGGGAAATACTCAATAAACCTTCATACTGATGCTGAAAGTTGTTAAATTCTGAACTTGTCAGCTGGTGACCAGGGACACGGGAAAGTCAGATAGAATTGTCTAAATCAGTAATGAACTCTCTTTGAATGAATAAATAGAAGAGATAAGATACTATCCGACCTCTGATCGATTAATTTGGGCAAAGTGAGTGAAAGCTTCTGAGGGAGAGCGAGGAGGAGAATGAAGCACACACACACACACACACACACACACACACACACACTGCAGGGGAGGGATGTATGTGAATTATTAAAGTTGCCAATTAGACCAGCTGACATTTAGATCAAAAACACCATGACATTGGCCTTTAGCGAGCTCTTTCTTTCCCCCATTCTCTCACACACACACACAAACGCAAGCTGCACAAACACTCATTCTCACGCTCTCACAAAGGGCAGGGAAGGTAGCGGCGCTCACTAATAAATGAATTACCACAGAGGAAGGGTCAAACCAAGTGTACGGAGAGCGGTGGGGGACACGGGCTGAATGGCCAGTTACAGTTTAGATTTGACATTTGACATAATTGGCGGACGGAGGCGTGGTCTGCTCGCTGGTGTATTCTTTCCTTTCTACCACCATCTACTCAAACATATAAGCATGGATATGCGAGTTGTGAGAGTTTTGGTGTGTTTTTTCCTTGTTTTTGGACTTATCCCAACTTCGTCGGGGGCTGGATGCCAAAGACAAGGAAAACATGTAACATAATGTAAATACTCAACCTCACTTGTCACTTTATTGTCTTATGCCACTTATTGTTTCTTGTTTTTTATTGCTGCCTTATTTCTCTAGCCACTTACTGGTATTTATTTTTGAGTTAATGTTTACTGTCTGTTACTGCTGCTGTGACAAGTAAATTTCCCCTAAGGGGGATCAATAAAAGTTATCTTATCTTATCTTGTGGACTCCATTGAGGAGGTGGGTGAGAGGAGGATGTTAGCCAAGCTGACATCTATCATGGACAACCCCTCTCACCCCCTGCATGAGACTGTGGGAGCTTTAAGCAGCTCCTTCAGCAACAGACTGAGACTCCCACCCTGCAAGAAGGAGCGCTACCGCAGGTCTTTCATACCCACTGCAATCAGACTCTAACACCTCATTATAGTAAATAACTGCATTTTATAATGTAATATCTGTTCAGTGCAATAACATGGAAGTTTCTGTGCAATAGCATTCATAGCATCTTTATTCTCATATGAATAATAGTATGTCTACTACTTCTGGATGCCAAAGACAAGGAAAACATGCAACATAATGTAAATACTTTACCTCACTTGTCACTTTATTGTCTCTATGCCACTTATTGTTTCTGTTTTTTTTTATTACTGCCTTATTTTTTTAACTAGCCACTTACTGGTATTTATTTTTTGAGTTACTGTTTACTGTTTGTTACTGCTGCTGTGACAAGTAAATTTCCCCTAAGGGGGATCAATAAAAGTTATCTTATCTTATCTTATCTTAAACACACGGCGGCCGGTGGTGAGTGAAGACAGTCCGGGTTTGAGATTTTCATTTAATTTTAATTCCTGAGCAATAAAGGAAAAATTCACCATTTTGGAAAATATGCTTTTTTACTTTCTTGCTTGAGATGATTGATGATGATCTAAGTCTCTGTGAGGCGACTAAATGTTGAACTTTTCCTTCAAAAACAGGATTGCGTGCATGAATGATGACCACCTCGTCCTGAATGAAACCATCATTCTCTTACATAATGACCATAGATTCACAAGCACCTACCGTGGTGGCGAGTCGGGGTACAAGCTGTTGACCTGTGACAGAGTCTCTCTGTAGGAATCAAAGTCCAAACCAGGAGGAAAGTCTTCTAAGCAGGTAGATCTCAGCTCTCCTACTGAGCCTCCATAGGAAAAACCGTCCAGACCTGCAGAGACAGAGATGTGAAGTTAAAGCTCTGTTTGAATAGTAATAGTATTATTGATGTAAATGAAGAAATGGACTGATACAAAGACAGGGCGATTTCAGAAGAATGGATTAGGTAATTAGCTTTTTCCATCCATCCATTTAAAGTCCTGGCACCAACCATTGTTTAATATTTTCTTAGTGCCTTGAAATATTTACATTCTCTTGAGAAACTGAAAACCTGCTGAAGATTTTGGATGCGAGTCGAGTGCACGACGGTGTGGGTGTTAGGAGAGCGAGCAAGGAAAATGTGCAGGGGTGTTTCATCAGTCCACACATAAGAAACATCCTGATTAAATAGGCCTCGAGTCTTAATAACACATAATGTTAACAGTGTGTTACTTGTACAACACGGCGTATCCGTTTCTAATTTCAAAATGACTTCATGTTCTGGTGACTTCAATCTGTGGTTCATTTAATGGCTTCATTGTGTTACTACAACACATACGGTGTTTTAGTGATAGTGCAGCTGTATGTTTTGCTCCATTGCTGCACAATCTGTCCTGATTACCGTGAAAATGACAGGTTTGGAGAGGCGGTAATTGCAGCTATGGGTGAGCTCAATGGTCCTAAAATAATATGATATTTCAGGGTGTTTCTGCAAAGATAATGTTCCTGGTGATATGGAGAAATTTACAACTTGGCAAAGAGTCAGCAGTGAAGTTTGTCTGCTTGGTTCAGAGCTCAGAATAATCATAGCTGCTTTGGCTCGAGCAAATAAGTTTCTTGTAATGTCCCTTTAGTTGTTACAGTCTTCTTGCACTTCTTACATATAACTGGTTTGTCATACATCTGATTTTTTTGTAACCAAACCATTTGCACATTACTATAGTTGCTCCTCTTCACGGGTAAGCTGATGTTAAAAATATGATGTCATTACTGCTACTATTACTGTACTACTACTAGTATTTCTGTCACTGCTGTTGTTGATATTGATGCTATATAGTACAGGGCAGTATAATATATTATTATTATACCACATATTAATATTATTATTATTATTAGTATATTATTACTACTATTATAGTTATATGTAGTTGAGTGTAGTATATATAACATTACATTACTATATCATTATATTATACACGTACATGTATGTCATACAATGTATATGCTATATTATATTATACTACTACTATATGCTATATTGTATTATTTTATATTGTATTATTATAATAGTACTGTAGTACCATATTACTAGATTATATTTATCATAATGCACTACAGTATTAGCATTACCACTGCTGCTATTGTACCTTGTACACACTCAGGTATACATATTCAAACTTCTGTTATCTCTACTGCCTAATTTATTGTGTCTATTCTTAGATTTATTATTTTTTCTACTTTTTATATTCTACTTTATATATTGTATTCTAAACAGTGCAATATAGGAGAAGCGATGGAGATGTCAATTTCCCGGAGGGAACCTCCCAAAGGGATTAATAAAGTACTCTGTCTGTCTGTCTGTTACATCAATACGTTGGATTATTGATATTTTGTGATTCTATTTTATCATGTTAAAATTAAGCCAATATTATAGTGGATGCACTTAAGGCATGCTAACATCCTTAATGACACTTCAGGGGGAAGGGGTTTGTCAGGAAGTCGAAGGTTTTGGCCTCAGACTGACCGTAACTTGCTCGGAGGTGTGGGTTTCGGAGTCGACTGTCTTTGCGCAGGCTGCCGACGATGATGGTGATGCAGGAGAGGAAGAGGACCAGACCTATAACGATCCCCGCCACCACCAGCGGAGACACCAGGAGAGACGCCTCCCCTCCCGACTCCCTCTCACTCCGGCAGTCTGGGTACTCCCCATGGCTCTGGTTGGAGCTCACTGCAGGGGGGACGGAGACAGGTGGAGGTCAGACATGTGTTTGTGTCTTTCAGTGTGTGTGACGATGTGTCCTCATAATCATCTGTCTGTCTGTCTGTCTGTCTGTCCTTATGACAGTCGTGCACCCGGGGGTCGTGTTGCGTAACTGCTGTCTTGTCCTGCACACATCTTATCATCGAGGACTTATTCCATTTCAGTGTGTGACAGATAATTAGAGCTGGAGTCTACACACACACACACACACACACACACACACACTCGCTCTCAGTCATCATCATCATTAGATTACAGGACGACGCTGTTCCCCTCCATTTCTGTTTAATGTCTCATCTGTCTGTTTGCTCGGCCCGTCCACCCTCGTCCTGTCTGTCTCCCTCGCTTTCTGTCTCGCTGCCAGTCACTCTGGATCCGTCTGTCCATGTTAACAACACAGCTGATAAACATGAAGAGCACAAAGCTACATGGAGTTGCATATTTCAGTTTTAGACCTTGTGTCAAGTGACTTGCTCAAGATTTGAATATCGTCAAACCAGGTCCAAACTGGACCCTTGTGTCAAAGTGGACGTCTCAGTGCTGTAACAGCTTATGATGAGGACAAAGGAGGAACGTTATAGAGTCACAAAAGGAGTTCGGGGCGGGTGGATGGGATCAACAAAACGTCAGATGTGTTTGTTTTAATCAAAACGTCTGTTTCCTGACCTTAAAGGACTAGTTCGGATTTTTTTGAAGTTGGGCAGTATGAGGTACTTCTGCATAGTCAGGGTATTACTGACAGTTACCTACACCTAAAAAACCAATATCAGTTTAAGTGTATGCTATGTTCAGATTATCACTTTACATGGCGTCAGATGGCCCGTTCCAAACATCACTGTTGGAGAGAGCATAGATGTATATAATGGTTCCAGTCTCCCATCAGAAAAGACTGTCTGAAGACAAAAGACGGTAAAAATATTGTGTGTGTGTATATATATATATATCATACACTTTTAGTTGGCTCTACATATTTTGCAGCTGCCCCATCCACAGCAGCAGGTCATACACTGACCATGGACAACACCACTTCTAAAAAACACAAACTAACCCTTTAACCAAGTGTTTAATAATGAGAGCATGAAGTTCCACTAACCTTACATAATTTAAAACCAAACTACAATGTTTCCCTAACTTTGACAAAATAGTAATCAGAGCAGAAAACACTTTGTAGGACCAGTTGGTAACAAGTAATATCCTGTATAAGATATAAACTATAAGTCACCCAAACTGCAGGTTTCTCAAAGTGCTGAGAAGCTACATTATTTTTTCAATTACTCATGTAAAAGTATGTTGGAAATGCCTTGTTTGACTTGTTTGATACAATATGCAAAATCTTTAATTTCCATCAAATGTGCTCTATGTAACACAGTGAAATACATGTATGTATCTGTCTTGTCAGAACTGGGCTGACTACATCCTTCGTATTAGAAGACCTGCTGTTTTCTGTCTCTCTTTGCGTCTATCACCGCTCTGAATATAAAGCAGGAGAAACAATCAAAACCACAAAATGATTTACACTCACAATATCGTTTTCATTTCACTCTCTGTGCGTCTCTATTGCTCATTTCTCGCCTCTTTCCCTCCTGAACGTCTGCGTCCGTAATTCTGTTGTCTACAGTAATTTGGTTTCACACAGATTCCCGAGAAGAGGAAAATGTTCTCTCACTCCAAACGATTCCCAGCAGACCTCTCTCCTCTCTCGGTAACGTCTCCTCTCTCACACACTTCTTTGTCTCCTCTTTCTCTCTCTCCTAACATGATTTCCTTCTCATTTCGCTTCTCATTTCTTCCTCATAAACTCCATTTTCTCTGACGGCCTCCAGAGAGAACGCACAGGGAAATCTATAATTATATAGATTTAAATTCACGTAAACCTCCCTCCTCTGTAGCATGAACACACACACACACACACACACACACAGACAAGAAAGAGACAAAGTCCTAATAATCTTGGTCGCTCTACTAATCAGAAACATTTCCTTTCAGCCGTGCATGACTCGAGGGACGGTGATGTTCATCTGTCCACCACTTTGGTCCAGACTGAAATATCTGCATAACTATTACATGGAGTACTTGAAATATTGTACAGACTTTCATGGTCCCCAGAGGATCAATCCTATTGATTTTTACTGATCCTCTGACTTTTTCCAAAAGAAAGTTTTATGACCAAATACTAGTAATATAATGATGTTCATCATCACTGTTAATGTTTATAGGAAATTAGTGTTAGCATGCTAACACGCTAAACTGTGATTGTGAATCTGGTATAAACATTAAACCCTGTCTCCTGGAAACAAAAAGTGACAACAAACTGTAATCAGTGCAAACATGAGGCGACGTGTTTGACAGATGGTTTGGCACTGATGCAAACTCAACATCACTCAGGCTAAATTTGAGGCAAATAGATCTGATGTACAAAGTTGTTCTAATCACCGCCTTCAGTCCTTTGTCACGTTTGTATTTTTAGGTTATGTTTTTATGCCTGTAAATAAACTGTCTGTGCTTCTTTCTGTTTGCAGACTCTCTTGCCTTAATTTGCCCCATGAGGGACAAATAAAGTATTTTCAAATTGAATAAGGAGATGTGATCAAACTGCAATTAAATTAACAGTGCTGCTACTTTCTCCTTTCTTGCTTCTCCTCTCTTTGTACGACGTCATGTTAAAATTATTACTCACTTCTCACGAGCAAAGACTCGGCGTCATGTGTGCGGCTGCATGAGCACGTCTCTCTTGTTGTCTCCACTCCAATGTGATTTGAGACAGATACAGATACAAAGAGAGGAAGAACAGAGGAGAGAAAAGGCAGCAGCAAAATAATTTGGGGAGGAAGAGATAGGGAAAGATTGTAATAAATGGTGATAGTGTTATATTTCAGAAGCCCGAGGGGCCTGGACCCAGCTGCAGAGAGAGAGCAGAGAAATTCAGTTTGCATCTGTGTGTGTGTGTTTGTTGGTGACTGTGGGTAGTGTGAGTGTAAACATATTAGCTCATCGCATGAAATAAATCAGTGTAAATGAACAGAGGGAAGCAGGTTAACAAGAAAGCTATAAATCTCGGGACGTGCAACATTAGAAGACGTCATAAATCGTCCGCGCGCTAAAGTGTCAGAGCTTATTTGTCTCAGAGGAACTGTCCTTCATCAGGAACTCTTATGTAACTATGAGTGACAGAGAAGCACCGACAGTACGAAGGTGAAAAAAAATAACACAACCTCAGACATTTTAAAGCCTGGATTTTTTGCACCATCTTGATGAGTGAGGATTTTATTTATTTTTAGGAGGCTAAACTGCCACAAAAACACACATTAAGAGAAGTTTCTCTAAATCCATTATTTAAACTCTCATTTGACTATTTCTAACAAAAAACTTGTGAACTATGTATTTCAACCAAGCAGCAACCTCCGGCCCTGAAAAATGAAGCCAATGCGGAAGTGCAAAAAAGCTGCAGTTCCTCGAATAACCGCTAGAGCAGGCTGCAGAAGGGAGTCAATTACATCTGAGCCCCATGTTAAAATGTCCGATTTTATGACAGAAAAAAAAGACATATTTACAGCCTGGTTCAAAACATGGCTCTAGTCTCATCAGCTGTTTTTCTACTCCATGACAACTCTGGGGGGGGGGCGATTTTTTTTTATAGGGCGTTCGTTTAAAATATACAGCATACATCATTATGCACAGTTCATAGCTGTCAATCTAAGTGGCGGCACTTTGATTGACAGCTATGGACTGACGGTCTAAAGGGCGACACCCCGGCTAATTCTAGTCACTGAGTTTGGGAAAGAGATCGTCGTGGGGTTAGCCGGCTAGCAACGCTATTTAGCATTTAACCTAGCTGGTTAGCCGTAGCTAGTTTGATTATTTCGAATAAAGCGGCTTTTTTCAGCGGCTTTTTTTCAGCCAATAGCGTTCATTCGACCCGCCTCAGCTCCGCCCTCGCGCCACCTCTTTGTCCATATTTGGAGTAACCGGAGGTAGGCTACCAAGATGGCTGCGCACTACGATTTGCTTCATTTCTGCTCTTCAGAAACCTATGGGTGACGTCACGGACGCTACGTTCATATTTTATACAGTCTATGATTTCAACACTGAAAATCTTTAGAGCCAGCATTGAGCAGCTAATGTGACTTCATCCTGAGGCCTTGCTGCGTCTACTTGTTCGGGATTCAGCGTCTTGCTCAAAGGCACTTGGGCAGGGCTCGTGCCCGCAGGACCTCTGAACGAGAGAGGCAGTGACTGCTGTGTGTGGGAGACTATATGCTATACAGTATGTTCATATATAATGAAAGAGCAATAGAGGTAATTCACTTTGACAGCTTGTCACTAAGGCTTACTGTTGAACATGCGCCCTCCTCCTACATCATATACTGGACTACAGTGTGTTACAAAAAGCCAGTTCATAATCCTGATGTTAACACCAGCCCTCAGCTGAGTGTCGACCTGAGGATTTTCACTGCCTTTAAATGTGCATGAGGTTCAAGCTGTTTCTTATATTTTCTTCTTTTGTTGTTTCACAGTCAGAAGCTGTTTTTACGATGTGTGAGCAGAACCACGGCTTTGACTTCATCCCCGAGAGGAATCATCTCTGGGAAAAATCCAGCTTTGATTTCTTCTCAGCTGAGAGACATGACCTGGCAACATGGTTGGAGTTTTGTTGGCTTAAATAAAAAATTTCACTCATTGAAAAGGGGATTTTTGCGGCTGCTAATGTCATGAATACATTACTTAAGTATTCAAATCAAATCTGAACCTTGCGAGCAACATCAGGTTTTGGCAGAATCAAAGAACAAAGACTTCTTTTTATGTTGCAGCAACATTCAACAATGGTAAGGAGGAAAAAACTGTAGGAGAGATCAGATCTCCACTGAAAAGCTGTGGGCTGCATCGGTGTGATCATGTTGTTACAAGAAGATGAAATAATAACCAAGGAAACTATAAATATCCAGAAAGTCCAGTTTGAGTAAAGCATCTGTGAGTTCGAGCTCTTATCAGATGCCAAAACTCAGCCCAGTGGTTTATTACACTATGAGGCTGTGAAAAAGTATCACAGTGACAATTGTTTGATCCCCTGTCTCCATGATTGCAAGGTAAAAACAAGAATTACATCATTATGTTCCAAATTAATGTGTAATAATAAGAAAGTAAATACGGTGTCTGGTTGGAAAGTGCAGTGCATAGATCAACTTTTTTTTTTTGCCAATTAACACTGTGTTTAATCCCTTAAGACTCCTGCTGTTGTTGCAGTGCTGTTGGTGCTCTGCTTGCAGCCTTGCTTAAAAGTCATTCTGGAAAAGTAAAGACATTGTATAGATGAAGTAAAAATACACAGAGGATGCAAAGAAAAACATGTCCGACAAAAATATCAGTTCAACAAATAGAGCAGAGCGGGAACATCTAATCCTTAGGTTGCTTTTTCTTCAGCCTGAAAGTGAAATGAAGGATCGTGGAGGGTCAGAGTTAAGGAATGTAAATACATTGTAAATATAAATATGTTAGTGTCATCATGTCCAGAGATTCATCTTCAGGGTATGATTTTTTTTTTATCACAAGTTGAATCTGTTAAGTGTCCTGCAATAATAAATCAAGCGTGACAGAAGCACGGGAAAAGACAAAATGAGATGGTGTCTACATCAACGTATAGGTCCCCTATGTGTGTGTGTGTGTGTGTGTGTGTGTGTCCATCCAGTTCGCGGAGTCACTAGAAGTCATTTATTTTTGGGTGTCACAAACTATAAAGGTTAAGAGGCCGTGATATTGACTGCTGCTGTGGACGCTGCATGGCTTTGTACATTAGATGCATACATTATACAGAAGCATCAAGCAGCCACTTGGATTCAATCTGACAGCTTGTCATTATGAGTTACAGCCACCTCCTCTTCAGTATGAAATATACCATAGTGCCGGCTGACTGTACGTCCACGGACATCGAGGCAGAGAGAGTTCCTCCTGTCAGGATGTTCAATAAGGGACGACAGCAAACAACTTAAGCCAAGAGCAGCATCGACTTTTTCAGTGACGGTGAGGGAGGAATAACAGGAGCCTTAAAGGACCAAACCACTGTTTTTCAAATCTTATTTTTTCCAGAGCTACAGTATAGCATGAAATTTAATGTGTAAGACTTGGAAGGAATCAAAGTGTACATGCCGCCCCCTGTGTCCAAGTGTGATGCACGGTGATGATTCACGATTAAAGGTCCTTACACACCGGGAACGACGCGAATATACAACACGAAATTGCGCAAGGCGAATTTTGACGCCCCTGACTATACATATCAAGCACAATGCGATTTTGCGACTTTCCGAGGGGGAAAAAAGACGCGTCCTGGGAGGAAGTGAGACGACGAAAATGGAGTCTACTTCAAACTCAAGTGATGGCGGAAAAAAAAAGGTTAGCTTACGAGCTAAAGTTACTTAGCATAGATGAAAGTTAAAACAAAGACGTTTAACAAACTGTTAAGCACACACACCATCGTCATATGCGAGATCCGACGCTATGACTTGCAAGTTGTTTTCAATTTTTATGTTTTTTATTAAATAGCGCTCTGTTCTCCAACACATAAACAAGCAGCCGGTCGGCCATGTTGGATACACCAGGGAATGTGACGGCTCAACAACACGCAATCTGATTGGTCAGAAGTGGACACACAGGATGCAAAACTTCGATGCTAAAAAATAATTGCCGCAATATCACCGGACGAGAAAACATTGCTGATGTGAACGCTTGTATTGACAGGATACAAGTTCGAAAAAAAAAAAAAACGACGTCCAAATTAATCGCACGAAAAAAACACTCCCGGTGTGTAAGGACCTTAATTCATAAAAGACACACTTGGGCTCATGTGTGTTGCAGGACATGTGGCACAGCGAGGATGCTACAGTATAGAACAGGAAGGTCTCGCAAACCTTCAGTTTTCATTCATCCACCCCGCTATCATCCATCTATCAATCCCCCCGTCCTCTATCGTTCCTCCTCCCTCCATCATTTTCACATTCCTCTCTTTAACCCTTCATCTTTCCTCCTCTTTTCATTCGTTCAGGCTTCACTAGGCGCCGGACTCGACAAACCACCACAGAGCTTCCTCTTTTCATAGCTGACAGCTGGACTGCTACCCTCCCACACACACACACACACACACACACACACCCCTCCTGAGACTTCAGCGTCTTCGTCAAGGTCAGGACACTCTCCAGGCTCTGTTTGTACACCAGGTTAGTCATGCAGAATGATCTGAATATTAGAAACCAAAGCAATATAAAACTGCTATTACAGGAGTGGGAAAAAAAAGAATCTGAAATAGAATATTGATTAAATCTCATTGTACACTACAGTTACATTCAGATTTTTACCAGCTTTGGTTTATTCATTCTATTCACTTCAGTGTGATCTTAATATCTATGTTAAGCCATTAAATGACAATTAATTGTTGTTATAGTAGGACGTTGACTCATAGCTACCGTCCAATTACAATTCTACAATTTCATTTAGCAGATGCTTTTATCCAAAGCGATGTATATTTTCAGAGTTAATACAACACAAGCAAGGATCTGGTCAGTCAGTCAGTCAGTCAGTTGGCAGTGAAACGATCTTTCAGCCACATTGTAATTACCGCGGAGATAAAGATCACCAACCATCAGGGTATAAAAAAATATACAGTATATAAAGAGAATTAAAGTTTTTCTCCATTAAATTCTCACTTTTAAGAGAAAAGACACAAGACTGAGAGAAAAATCTTCTCTTGACAACATACAGTATTTAGTACTCTTTAGCTGATGTATTTTAAACAGGCCGAGGCAGTGTGTGTGTGTGTGTGTGTGTGTGTGTGTGTGTGTGTGTGTGGGCTGAGTACAATCTGATTCACTGACCTTCGCTAACCTATTAGTTGCTACTCTCATTCACAATCTAAGCATTTCCTGTGCGTGTGTATGTGTGTGTGTGTTTTTTGTGGAAGAGTTGTTGCTGCCAACATATCATAATGTTCTCTCTCTACCCCAGTCTTTCAATATTCTTTTCATTAACTGACATAACACTGACACTTTTAAACAAATGTACTTGTTTGAAAGGTGAAAAGTAGCAGGAACAGTCCAAACAGGAGGTGACGGATTTTTCTGAGTGTGTTTATGAAACGTGTTTAAAGTGAGTCGAATCCAATCCTAAAACACTAATCAGCTAATGGACAACGTTTATCCCATGTGACACTGAAGGCTAATTAGGCTGGTTGCACATAACAATCGGTATCAATGCAGTTAGACCACGATGCTCATTAGGATGCATTAACATCAGTGCAAGTCTGCGACCACGCAGCTGGAGCTCTTCAGCCAATCAGACTAAGTGGTATTGAAAACACCTCTGCCACAGCATGCGGTCATTCCTCAAACCTTTAAGATGCAGTCGGACATTAAAACGTTTTCATTCCCGAGAAGAGAAGAAAGAGGTTTTGTTTTTGATAATAGCAGCAGAAAGAAAAGTACAGATTTCTCGCACAACTTCTAATCTAACAGTCGTGGATTTGCTCTTGTTCAGTTTTATGTTTCCTCTTTTTTCCTCCCTTGTTTGGACCTGAAGCAAAGTTATAGCTATAGTTATAATATAAGTAAAAATGAGGATTTAATAGAAGAGATGTTGCAACCTTTTTTATATTTACTGCTCAATAAGATTTAAACATGTGACAGTATGTTTAATTGTTGCTCTAAAACTGGACTATGAAGAATCACACAAACACAGCTTAAAAAAAAAAACTCACACTTTATACACGTCATATTCCTGATCAGCATCTTTTAATATGTTTTTGTCATTATTGCACTTGATTGTGTCCTTTGAACATCTTATCTTTCGATCATTGTGATGACAGTTTGACGCACTCTTTTATTGGTCGACTGCTCCGTCTACATCTGGATCATATTATTTTGTTTTTTATAGATGCATATGTTAAGTTTCTTAAGTCATTTCTGAATAGACTGGAAACAGGTCCCAGACTCAGCACCTGATTGGCCCGTTTTGTCATGAGGCCAAGAACTTTTGTTTCTCCATGAATCAAGAAAAAAAAAAAAAAAAAAAAACTCCTGCGAGGAGCTGATTTTTCTCTGCTTGTGGAAAGTTGGCAGTGAACATCTTCAAGTTCAAATTTTCTTCGTTGTTTAGCAGATGATTTAATGTGTTCACACCCAGCTCTATAGGGACGCTGCTGGGACCCGGCTGTTCTCTCTCCTGAGTCATGACTGTTGTTTCTCCCTGTTTCCTTGTGTCCTTAAAACCTCTCAGACTCCAAACTCCGCCTGACCTGAGCTGGATTTGCATCAACCAACACAGGCGCTAATTAACCTCTCAGCTGGTGTCGTTTTGTTCCATTGCAACATTACACTTATTTATTAACATTACAGCTGAAAGAAGGGATTTATTTTAGATTAGCTTTGGGCTTTGAACTGTTCTTAACTTCACTTTTTAAAAGTGTTGTGGGTCCTTCTTTTTAAGTTTCTCTGACAAAGAGCGTCAGCTAAATGATATCAAATTAAAGAACAAATTAATTCCACAATCATTCTTCAGACCTATACATGTGTTGATCAGAATACACTACACCTTTTCTCTAACAATGCATGTTTTTGACGTGTGTTCAGCATCAGAAGCAGCAGGATGACCTCCAGTCTCTGAACCCCCCGGGAAGACAGAGATATCCCACTGCTAGCAGAAACAATATCGTGCCTCCTCTTCCGACACGTGAGCAGTCTCAACGCTAAAAATATCCTTTTCAGAAAGACTCAAGTACGACATGACTCTTTCTGTTGAACATGCCAGTGTACCTGAGTACTGGGAGGAAATGAGGCACAACTGCACAGACATGGTTTGAAATTAAAAGAAGAAAATGACCGATGTAAAATTGAACTAATTATAATTTTGACCAAAGCTTGATTGTTGTATTGACGATGCATTAAAATGAACTGATTTAATCGAATGATTCCAGAAAATTGTTCAAACCAACAAGTGCCCCTTTTAGCTCAGACCCAACAAAATTCACAACTCAACACGTGTCGTCTGATCCCCAAAGTGTCAGGTGTTGCAGTAGTAGACGCGCAGTGTCTTTATTTGCAGGAGATGTAGTTGTGATCTAAAGTGACAGATGTCGTCTCCTCACTTGTGCAGCGGGCTGGAAAAGCTTCAACCTTCCTACAGCCTGGTCAAAGGACGACAGCGGCTCAAAGAGAACATCTCCGTCTCACACGCACGTCCTCCCCGCCTTGCCGTCTTTCATCGCTGTCTCGCTGCTCCCTTTCCTTTTCTCTCTCTGATCCTTCCTGTTGTTGTATCGAACAGATGCCAGGAGGTCTTTGGTGTTGGAGGAGGGAGGACGTCGGCCATTAAACCCTCATGTTGCATTACCACTGGGGTGGGGAGAGGTGGAGGAGATGAAGTAAAAGAGGAGGCCCTGATCGATGAACAGTAAAATCCTTCATGACAAAGGGCTGAAATATCCTCTTCTACTTTAAAAGACTATTTTTGGTAATTTCTGCACCATTTACAAAAGCGAAAAATTGCGAAATATTTTACAACAGAATTAAAGTTTTCTAAGGTTAGAATTTCAAACTATTTCAGTGAGTGCTCTATAAAGGGTTAAAGAGCAACTTAACACCACACACTCACACCATAGACTGTATAAAATATGGACGTAGTGTCCGTGACGTCACCCATAGGTTTCTGAAGAGCAAAAATGAAGCAAATCGTAGTGCGTAGCCATCTTGGTAGCCTACCTCCGGTTACTCCAAATATGGACAAAGAGGTGGAGCGAGGGCGGAGCTGAGGTCGAATGAACGCTATTGGCTGAAAAAAAGCCGCTTTATTCGAAATAATCAAACTAGCTACGGCTAACCAGCTAGGTTAAATGCTAAATATCGTTGCTAGCCGGCTAACCCCACGACGATCTCTTTCCCAAACTCAGTGACTAGAATTAGCCGGGGTGACGCCCTTTAGACCGTCAGTGGCTAGTTGTCAATCAAAGTGGCGCCACTTAGATTGACAGCTATGAATTGTGCATAATGATGTATGCTGTATATTTTAAACGAACGCCTT